>JBAWJQ010002507.1:0-600000 GCA_037783105.1 Bactrocera zonata
AAATAAATTAAATTAAATTAAAAAGCTAAATTCAAAAAATAAAAATTATTTTGATTTACATATAAAATGTAAATTTAATTCAAATTATGCAATATTTCGAGATTTTTTTTAAATTTGGAAATATAAGGCAAGCAATAGCAGGCTCAAATATACATATATACCATATACTTACATATTTTTTCATAAAAATAAATTTCAACTTATGCAGTTCTCTTGTCAACGAGTGTACGCTCTAAGTACCATGGACAGCCCTACCGCCTAGTTACTGCAGTTTACTATTTACCACTATTTTTTATTGTGACTCTACACATTTGCAGCGTTACGCCCGATCGAAAGCTAAGCGTATTTACAAGACGACATGCATGTTTACGTTTAATGACAACATTAACAACATGGCAAATGACATCAAAAGCGAATGTTGCAAACAAGTGGCAGCGGCAAAAACTTTAAATTGTGCTGGCAGTTAGCAGAAAAGCTTGCACAAACACACGCATACCTATGTACATATATTTGCAGCTACATATTTACAAATAAATGCTAGTATAACAACAACAATGCAGCACTTGTCTTACAGATGTCAACTTGTCATTTTTCTTGTGTCAACAACATGACTTTAATGACTTTCTTTTCTTATTGTGCCAGTTGACTGCAGTAAAAAGAAGTAAGAAGCACAGAAACAACAACAACAGCAACAATAAAACACAACTAACTTTGCGAAGGCACATTTTTAAATGAAGGCAACTTCGGTTTATGTGCGAATATGCATGCGAAAATAGTTCGCAGTCGCTGTTGTTGTTGTTTTGTGAAAGCTAAAACCACAACAATGACTGACCCTTCGGCATGCCATTGCAGAAGTAAAAAACGTGTCATTAACGGTAAGATAGTCACAGTCACACAAGAATATGCATAGTTTTTCTTTTTTTATTTTTTTTTGTGGCTTGGTTGCAAATCGCCACACACACACACTCAATAAATGCCCTCAAGTACGCTCATAGGTGAGTACATAGTCCAAAAGCGGTGAAAGCGTGTTTAAGTCGTCGTCATATTCTTGGTCACACACAATCTAGTGAATTAATCTGCAATTTGTCTCTGTCCAACTGAAATTGCTTTTTAAATAGCGGCCAACCAGCAATTGACTTAACTCATACGCCATGGTGCGTACGTTTTTTTCGTGCGCTTTAACGACCAAATGCAAACTAGCAATTTTTGGTTTCGTAAAACATTTTAGAGACTTGTCTAAAAAACTTGCTTAATAACAATAAAGTAAAGAAATTAAAATTAAGAGTATTATAAAAAATTAGCATCAAAACTCGTATTTAAAAAGAAAGTTTTATGTTTTTATTACATTAAATAACTTATTTTTTAAATCTTCTTATTAATATTTTTTATTTGGAAACATAATTTTGCTCACTATAAAATTACTATTGTAATTAATTCAGTTTGTTTGGTTTTTAATAAAAAAAATTATAATTAAAAATAAATCAAAATATTTTTATATAAATAAAATAATTTTTTATAGTAGTTTTTATTTTCAAATATATAAAATATTTTTGTTTTTTATTTAAAAGTATTTAGCAATGTTTTTTTCAATTATGAGCTTTTTTTTATTAAAAACAAATAATTTGAAATTGAAAAAAAAATTTTAATTGCTGAAAAATTCAAAATATTCTTATATAAATAAAAAAAAACATTTTGCATTCAAAATATTTTTCAATAAAAAAATTATTTTTAATAATTTTAAAATCAATACAATAAACAACATTTTTTTTAGTTTTTTTTTATAATCTTTCATATTCAATTCAATTTTTTTTAATTCCTAAAAATAATTAAATTTTAATTTAAACTTTAATTTAAAATATTTCAAATTTATTATTACTTCTATATCAAAATAAATAAATTTTCTTAATTTTAATTTTATATTTAGAATTGTTTTAAATTTTTTTATTCAATTATAATTATTCTTTTTTATAATTTCAAAATCTTTTTAGTTAATTAATTAATATCTTAATTCAATTTTTATTTAAAATATTTCGAATTTGACTTAAGGTTGAATTAAATAGTTTCATACAATATATTTTGATTTTTTTTACTAAATTACAAATTTTTTCTAAATTAAATTAACAAAAAAATAATATTTTCAATTTAAAAACAAATTTCATTTTTTTAATCAATTAATATTTAATTTTTTTTATTTTATTTTAAAACATTTTGAATTTAAACAAAAGTTGAATTAAATATTTTAAAGAAAAAATTTTGATTTTATTATTATTATTGTTTTATTAAAATAAATCCTTTAAAAAATAAATATTTTTTTCTATTTAAAAATAGTTTGAATTGTTCATGCAATTAATACCATTTTTTATTTCAAAATATTTTTAATTAAAATTAAAAGTCCTAAAAATATGTTATTTAATTTTAATTTAAAATATTTTGAATATGACTGAGGGTTAAATTAAATATTTAATACAAAAATATTTTGAGTTTTTACTTTTTTTTTAATTTTTCTAAAAAATATTTTTTCTATTAAAAAATAATTTTAATTAAAATTAATATTCAATGTTTTTTTATTTTATTTTAAAATATATTTAATTTGAGCCGATATATAAATTAAATATTTTAATAAAACATATTTTGAATTTATTATTTTTTATAAGAATAAATCAAATTTGTTTTGTCGTAATGTATGCAATTCCTATAATTTACCTAGACTCTCACAAAGCAAGCCTTAAACAGTTGCCCCAATATCATTAAATCCACTTTCGATTTGTTATGGCAACAGCCTTGGAGCGCTTATTTATTGTCTTTGCATATTATGACACAAGTGCATATTTGCATGCTTGCAGAAATGCGGGTATGTGCGTGTGCGTATTTACATGCGTATTCCTGCGGTGTAACAAATTATCGAAGCGTTAAGGCTCTAATTGAAATCCCTCTACAATACAAACACCCCCAGGGCGTAGGATTCCATAAACACGACCTCACTGATACATAACTACTGCTGCGCCACTGTCAGGCAACCGAACGCCAGCGCTACTCCTGCTGCTTGCCGCCTGGCCGCCACCATTTTAGTAGCAAGTTGCGCATGTATGTGTGTGTGTGATGGTGGCCAGCAAGCCATTGAAGCGGAAGTCATTAGTAGCGAAAACAGGCAACAGCAGTCAGCGGTAAATGCGGTTAAATGCACTTTGTGTGCGTACCGTTAGGCGAGCGCCTATGCACCCGGCTCATACGGTGTTATTCCCCAACTATAACCAGATGCCAGCAAACAATTTCGGTGCTGGCACAGCATGCATGCATGCATTTCATAGTAAATACGCGCAAGTTACACAAGCGGAAGCTTAGGCGCTGGTGCATTTACGCTTGTATATATTTATAAATACACGCGCTGTTGGGCGCGTTACAAGCAAACATACGCGTGTGTAAATGTGCATGCATAAAATTGTGCGAGCGCTTGACAATCAGCTGCCAATGAAGCATGATGGCGGTCACCATAGCAATATAGGACACTGACGACAAACGCGCGCGTACACTTAAACACACACACACAAACACAAAGGCAAATTATATCGCACACAAGCGCAAGCTCAGACATTATTTGGGCGTCAATACCGCCGCGCTGCGCTTGCCACCATAGTTGGCATGTAGCACGCGTTTGGCGCTGCACCGCAGCACATGACCCAGACAGCTAATGCTGGTGATGAGCATAATGGACGTCAAAGGCTGTTTCGTGATGCACAATCAGTCAGTTTGAGTGCTGGTCGCATAGCCACCATCTTCTCTTCATCTCTCTCCTGGTTGGCAACCACTGCTGTCGGTCAGCGCGCGTTGGGTCGCTACTAATTTTATTTGCATTCTAAAAATTGCTCACGAAAAACCTATGCGTCGCTTATTGGCGACTGCAAAAGCAGCTTTTGCCTTACAGCTGCTAACTAAATACCACGCAATTATTTTCACTGATGCGCTGCGCTCTGACCTCCCACAGCGCCAATAGCCAGCACGCACATGCCACAAAATGCATGCAACAACTAATGTGCAAGCTTATGTCGGTAGGTGGACAGGTGTGTTTGTTGGTTGCAGCAAATGTGCATTTTTTTAGAATTCTCGTATAAGAGGCCACTGTGGGTGGGGAAATAAGTGCAGCGAGATAGTGATTGCATGCTTTGGAACTGCTCGTATTTAGGCATATAATTTGGTTAGCGGAAATAGTGGGCTAAACAGTGTCGAATATATATATTTGGTGCATTTTTTTGCAGTTTGAATTTTATGCAAATGGAAAATGCTATTACTGCTTTGAATTCTATAGATACATATATTGAATTTTTATATCAAAAAAATTATCTTTCTATGGTTTTTTGAAATAAAGCGAGAAAAATTCTGGATATAAAAGGCTATAAATAGAAAAATCTTGATTTTGATCGATCAGTTCGTTTGGCAGCTATAGGTTATAGACGTCTGATCTTAACAATATGTTTGGATATTGTAGCGCTTCCTTTAGTAATAATTTATGCCAAATTTTGTGAAGCTATCTTATGAAACAAAAAAGTTTTCCATACAAGCACTTGTTTTTTAACGATCAGTTTGTATGGCGACTATATCTTATAATGGTCCGATCTGAGCAAAAAGTATAGAGATTGTCGCCTTGCCTTAAACAATAACACATGCCAAATTTCATGAAGATATCTTGCAAACTAAAAAAGTTTTTCATATAAGGACTTTATTTTGATCGATCAGTTTGTATGACGGCTATATACCATAGTGGTCCGATCTGAGCAAAAAGTATAGAGATTGTAGCCTAGCCTTAGACAATAACACATGCCAAATTTCATGAAGATATCTTGCAAACTAAAAAAGTTGTTCATATAAGGACTTTATTTTGATCGATCAGTTTGCATGGCGACTATATCTTATAATGGTTCGATCTGAGCAAAAAGTATACAGATTGTAGCTTTGTCTTAGACAATAACACATGCCAAATTTCATGAAGATATCTTGCAAACTAAAAAAGTTTTTCATATAAGGACTTTATTTTGATCGAACAGTTTGTATGGCGACTATATCTTATAATGGTTCGATCTGAGCAAAAAGTATAGAGATTGTAGCTTTGTCTTAGACAATAACACATGCCAAATTTCATGAAGATATCTTGCAAACTAAAAAAGTTTTTCATATAAGGACTTTATTTTGATCGAACAGTTTGTATGGCAGCTATGTGCTATAGTAGTCCGATATCGACGAGCTCGACACATAAGCAGCTCTTTAGGGAGAAAAAGACGTATGCAAAATTAAAAATCGATATCTCAAAAACTTAGGCATATAAAGATACCATAAAGTAGATGCGAGGATATGTCCTGAAAGCGAATCAATACTGGATGGTCATAAAGAAATTTTGTATCCCTCCTATAAACACTTTCGGGCATTATTAACTTTAAACGGAATGCCTAAGAAATTATCCAAGCATATTAAACTAATATTAGTGAACATGATAAATTTTAGAAAAAATAAGAAAATATTGTAAGTGGATCCACTGCTTAGCTGCTTAACTTTCCTTCGAGGCATTTCGGCTGCTGATTTTTTTTTTTGAAAATCTCAGAGCAGAAATTTCATTAGAATGTTAAAAGCAGTATGTATGGCCCATTATACTTAGTGTTTGGTCCTTACCGCACTGAGATCTTCTCAAGAGTAGAACATATAAAAGTATCTGAAAGAGTACAGCGCTTAAATGTTCCTAAAATATCTTTATCCGTTATTATTCACCAAAATTTACAATAACATGCCTACAAGCCCTAAAGATTATACATACATGCGCTATTTTCAAACAGATGGAATAAATAAAATAGCTTAATAAACAAGTAAGATACCATAATTAAGCGAATGAAATCATATATGAAATATTTCAATAAAAAAATGTCCATATATCGTCACCTAAAATGCAAAACAACGTATCAAAAAAAAATTGTAATTGAGTTTTTAATTGCTTACGTTTCACTACATCATGTTGTCGCTTAAAATTTTCAGATATAACCACTATAAAACCTATATTTAACCAATAGATAACCAATACATAACCACTTTATAACCCAAACTCAAATTTTGTTTCAATATGAGTGGTTTCTACTATATCGTTTTTCCTTCACCTTCACTTATGAATAGTTATGTTACTTTATTTTGCATTTTAGTTGACGATTTTGTATTTTACATCTTAGACCGCTGCTGCGCTGTGTATTTAGCCTTAGTTTCAATTAGTATGTGCCTAAGTGCACAACAAGTGAATTTAGTTGGCAGTGAAATGTCATGCTGACAAGTTCTTACACGGCTAATTTTCTACTTTTTTCCACACACGATCGCGACCTTCTCCTTTGAGAACGCACACTGATTTCTAAGGCGGCGCATGCGCCTGTGAAACACGAAGCAGTTAAGCGACGCACGTGCTTCAGCGGTGATTTATAATCATACTGCTTACGCTTGTTATAATGAGACATGACATTAATTATATATATATGTATATAGATATAAAACATGTATGTATATATTAATGTATGTATGTATACATGTCTGTTTGTCTGCTGATATGTAATTTGTTATTCTTAAAAGCGGACTTTGTCGTTTTAGGCAGATAAGTCAATTTGCACTGCACATATGGCATATAAATCATAAATCAAGATATGCACAACTGTATTTGAAGATATAACCAAACGCGCAAGCGCACATACTCACATGTATATGCATATATTTATATAAGAAAAATTGCCGCGACGCTCAGCTCTGACAGCCGCACCGGCGTAGTTGTTTTGAAAAGCAAAATAAACACAGAAAGTCCCTGTTTGTTTGTTGTTGTTGTTTATTTTCCCATACAACACTTTGCACCTAAGTCAACAGGCTGCATTCTCAGACACTTTTCCAAAACGGATAAGCGCATTGTTGCTTTTCAAACAATTCCACTAAAAACCTGTACCCTTCAGGAATCACGTCCGTTCACAAAAGGACACGAAGTTACGTGGAAATAATTGCGAAGAGCGAGCGCATAAATCTCAAACGTTTGGGAAATTTCTTGCCAGACAAGCAGGTAACTGAGCAAACACAAATAAATGTCTCACAGAGTTTTCCCTTAAATGACACACACATGTATGTATACACACACATATATACAAAGAAATACACGCATTATATTCAAGGCTACCGCTATGTACGCGCATGTGTTGCGCACATTGCGCGCTGCAGGTAAGGCCGACAGGTAGTTTAGGAGCGAAGGTGCGGCTGCGGAGCACGACCCAGCAAAGACTCAGTTTTGAAAGTGTTTTCGGTGATAACACTGCAGCAAGTGAAGAAGCGCATGCGCAGCTAATTTCCATTTTGGTTTCTCAAATTTTAATAAACTATTTGCTATTGTTTTAGTTTAGCAATAAACCAGTTTGATTTGGTGAAAGTGAGCGCAAATATTAATTTTTATAAATTAATATAAAATAATTGGCGAAAATTTCTAACTGAAAGTTCCTCTCTCTCTTTGCTTTTAGACACCAACAAAATAAACGCAACACAGCAACAATAATAATAAACGCCGTTAATACACCAACAACAACAGAAAAAGCCGCTAAAATGCTACAACACATAGCGCCCGCCAGCAGCGGGTGTTTCGCCACGCCGCGTCAACGCTTTACCACGCAGCAATGCTTCGTGTACGCACTCGCCTTACTCATCGCCGTGTGTCAACTGCCGGCCGCCACAGTAGCCGTTTTCTCACAGAAAAACTGCCGCGACTTGGGCGCCAACTCGCATTGTCAGTGCTCGACGATGCCCTCACGCTACGAAATCCAATGCCCGCCGATGGACTTCAATCACAAATTCACCGTACTAATCAGCCCGGGCGAACACGTACAGATCGATTGCGGGCGCGTCGATGCGCGCGAATACAATCTGCTGCCGAGCATGTCCATAGGCGATAGCAAAATCGTACAGATCCGTCAGTGTCCGCTGCCCGGTCATGATCCCATAGCGCGCCTCTTTGAACATTTGGGCATAACAAAGGTGAATTATCTGATGTTCGAAAGCGGTGAGTTGGGCGCCAATTTGACGCGTCACCATCTCAGTGATCTCAAGAATTTGGCGCATCTGCGCTTCAGCTCGAACAGTTTGACACATATGCCGGAGGATTTGTTCGCCGATTTGGGTAATTTGAATTGGTTGGATTTGCGTTCGAATAATGTCAATTTGACGGAGAAACTTTTCGAACCACTCAAGAATTTGACATTCCTCGAATTGGGTCATAATAATTTGAAAACTCTGCCGCGTGGCATATTCAAGAATCAGCAAAAGCTATTGCACCTCAATTTGTGGGGCAATCAATTGCGCAATCTGACGAAAGATGTGTTCGAAGATGCCACTTCGCTCACCGACATCGATTTGAGCGCGAATAATATTGAGTCGTTTGCGCCGGATGTCTTTCAACCGTTGACACAGCTCGGTAGTCTTTATATAAGCGCGAATCATATACGAGAATTACCTTTTGGACTCTTCTCCAATACGAAAAATTTGACAGAATTCCGTTTGATCAACAATCGTGTTGCGCTCATCACACTGCCATCGCAGTTGTTTGCCAACTTGCCGCACTTGAAGGAGGTACGTTTGAGTTGTGAACTGGAGAGCGTGCCCGAAGATCTGTTCGAGAACTCAAACAAGTTGGCGAATCTCACGCTGAACGATAACATGTTGACCACACTACCCGCGCAACTGTTGAGAGATCAACATGAATTGTACGATCTGGATCTGTCGCATAATCGGCTGCAAACACTACCCGATGGGCTTTTCCAGAACACGAAAAAGCTAGTGGAACTCAAGCTATCACACAACCAGCTACGCGAAATCTCAAGGTAAGCCTAAAAGCTGTGAAAACTGCTGCTTACAACCACTTTCCTTTTACTTTATGCTAACTTTATCCGTTCTTTATCGGATTTCATTTTAGCGAGCTTTTTAATCCACTGGTCAACCTCGAGGTACTGCTACTGGACAACAACAATTTGATAACAATCAACATTTATGCCTTCCGCGACACAGCCAACTTAAAGTTTTTGGATTTGGAGAACAATCAAATCGATCTTGCCGAAGCACATGCCGCTATACTCGAACCCACGGCCTACTCCAACTCTGAGTTCGATGCGAATTCACCATTCCAGTTTCTCTACAAGCTGCAACAGCTCAATTTGCGCAACAATTCCATCATGTACATCTTCAACGATTGGAAGACACAGCTGCTCGAACTGCAGAAACTCGACCTCAGCTACAACAACATCACCATATTCCACGACCAAGACCTGCAGTTCCTCAGCAGACATCCCGTCGAAGTGAATCTCACGCATAATCTCATACACGAAATCAACTTCAACACGATCCAAATCATGGATGCGCCTTTCGCAAACCGCCTGGTACGAATAGACCTCAACGACAACCCGCTGCACTGCGACTGCCTTATGTTGCCCTTCTTGAAGTTCATCTTCAACGAGTTCAAGGACAAGTTCGAGAATAAAATTGAGTTGCTGACAACGAATTTGCAGTGTGAAGGCCCGACTGCACTGCAGGGTAAACATATGCAGGAGCTGAGTTACATGGAGCTGTTGTGTCCTTTGGATGACAGCGCTTCGAGCGAAAAGCGTTGTCCACGCGGCTGCGACTGTTGGGTGCGTCCGCATGATTACATGTTGCTGGTGAATTGCTCCAACGGCAATTTGACACGCTTGCCCGCACTCCCACACGAACCACTACTCAAAGGTATTGTGCTGTTTGTGGAGAACAACAATCTTATGCGGCTGCCGCTTAACAGCACGACGGGTTACGCTGATGTCAAGCAACTACATGCCGCCGGCAATCAGTTGCGTGCCATCGAAGCCAACAACTTGCCAGCGGGTCTGCAATACTTGGATCTGCGCCACAACATGCTACAGCGTCTGAATGAGAGTGTGCTGGATTACCTGAACGGCAGCAGCACAATGGAAGCGCTTTTACTCTCGCACAATGCGTGGCGCTGCGACTGTGAGACGAGACCGCTGCTTGAGTTCACACAGAGTGCCACCGTACTGCAGAAGCTGAAGGTGCGTGACTTCAATCAGATGCGCTGTGCGGTAGATCCAATGAAGCCGCAGCAGGTGCAATGGTTCAAAGACATATCTGTCGCCGATATCTGTCCAACACAAATGGGTTTTGTAATTGCTATGGGCATCAGCATTGCATTGCTGGGTCTGTTGATCGGCATCTGCGTAGCGCTCTTCTACAAATACAATCAGGAGATTAAAGTTTTCCTCTATGCGCACAACTGGTGTCTGTGGTTCGTTACCGAAGAAGAATTGGACAAGGATAAGAAGTACGATGCTTTCGTTTCCTATTCACACAAAGATGAAGCATTCATCGCCGACTATCTCGTACCGCAATTGGAGCACGGTCCGATACCCTTCAAGCTGTGCATACATGTGCGTGATTTCATTGTCGGTGGCTGTATACCTGATCAGATTATACGCTCGGTGGATGAATCCAGACGCACCATTGTCGTGTTGTCACAAAACTTCATCGAATCCGTGTGGGCGCGCATGGAATTCCGTGCCGCTCATCAGTCGGCGCTCAATGAGAAACGCAATCGTTTGATTGTCATCATTTATAGTGACATTGAGAATATTGAAAATTTGGATAGTGAACTGCAAGCATACCTAAAGACCAACACCTATCTGAAATGGGGCGATCCATACTTCTGGGATAAACTGCGCTATGCCATGCCACATCCGAGCAGAAAGAACACAGGTGGTTTGGAGAAGACCGCCATGAAGAGTTCGGTCGACGATAAACTCGAACTCATCAAACCATCACCCGTAACACCCTCACCCACTACACCACCGGCCATGGCGGCGAAAAACCCACTTATCGCACATCTGAACGGTGGCACGCCACAAACGGCGATCATTATACCGAATGGCAAGATGACGAACGGCATAACGCCCAACTATCACATGAATGGCAAGACACAGAATGGACATATTAACGGCGCTTTCATTATCAACACAAATGCCAAGCAGAGTGATGTATAGAACAGGGAGAAGGCGGAAGTGTTTCAGTTCGATGACGATTTCTTGTTTCGATGAACCTGAAACGGAGCCGTATATGCGTACTAAGTTAATTTAAAATTAATTTAAAGATTCAAACTGCGTAAGCAATGGCAAGTAATATGCAAAATACCGACAGCGCACAGCTTGCTGGTTGAAACAACTAAAAGTAGGCTAAGCATATGCCAACAACAAGGCGAAATACATATAAGGCGTATGCAGAACGGGGATATTATTTTTTTTTTTTTAAATTTTTGGAAGTCGTCATTAACCGTTATGCTCACTATATGTGCGTTTAAGTTAACGTTTCTTTGCTGTTTTTGAAAATTTGTAGCATACCTTTAGGCTTTTATTGTAATAAGCAATGCTTTATGTAAAATTTCGTAAATTTTGGGTATGACGCTCATTTAAAGATCACATAAATTCCGTAACAACTTGTTTTTATTTTTTTTTAATTATTTTTTATAAATTTTTGACTTGATTTTTTTGAAATTATTTAACATTAATTAAATTTTACATTTAAGTTGTTTTTGACTTGTAAAAAATGAGAACTCACAAACAAACATATTTTTATACTCTCACTAGCGTTAAGCATGTAACAAGTTAGCCGCTAAATATTAGCTAAGCAAGTAATGTACGTGTATAAATAATTGGAACCTTGAAAAATTCCAAACTAAAAAACTAAAAAAAAAATATGCAGAACTTTAAGATTAAGCTGTATGGAAAAGCTCAATGTAGTTTCAAGTATGTTTCATTTTCAAACATTTCATTTAGAAGAAAATCAGAAAATCTCGTTTTCACAATCTCGTTTTGACAATCATTTCGTTAGTTGATTTTTTACGAATCTCAATTGTTAAACATAAATAATCTCAAGGCAAAGTTTTGACTAAGAAAATTTATGGTTTTCTATATTTTCGCTTTAAGAGAATTTCTCGAATATTTTAACGGTTTATATATATACAAATGTATATAACACAACATATAGGCTATTATTTAGGCTCACTTAACTAACACACGCATATATGTCGATGTATGTATGTGAGTGAGTAAATATGTAGTAGATACTCGGTAAGCACACACACAAACACAATTACACGGTGACAACAAAAGCAACAAAAATACACATTTTCACATTTCACAAATGCAATATGAAAATTCCAAAAACTAGCGTTAAGTAACAGTGCACACACACACACATACGTATAATAAATGTAATGAATTACAGTAATGTTTAAGTAAATAGCATAGATGTGAACTTAATTTCCGCTATACGATAAGTATGTACTTAGTAGATTTTTCAAAATAAATAAATATATATATATATAGCGAAAACCAACAACAATTTGAACAAGTAAATACATATTACACATAAATTTATATTTATAAGTATATATATATTTAGCTTTAGAGGAGTACATATACCCAAACAAATGCCTTCTACACAAATATTAGTAAAACAAAAATTGAATTTGAATAAAATTTAATTAAATAAGCAAATCATATAAATGTTTGAGCTGATAACTGTGCATGTCGTACATATGTACATATGTATGTATTGCAAAATATATAATAAAATAAAATAAATGCTGAAGAAGAAGCAGCAAGAAATAAATTTGCGGCAACAACAGCTAAGAAGCAATTGAAGCAAATCTACAGTTATAAAAACACACACACACATGCATACAAATACAAAAAATAATTCTATATTAATTTACTGTTTCTTATGCAATTCAAGAACAACAAAAATCTTAAAGCAAACAGGCATTAATTTCACAACAAAAAAACATAAATATTTTGCTACAACAACAACAAAATTTCAAAACTACAAAACACCTTTAAGTTCAACTTTAAAGTGACCAGACTTCTTTAGTTCTCAAGCAAAGTTCGCCACATTATACATAACACACATATATATAGCTTACTACATACCAAATACATGCATATATGTATAACAAACTTTATGTCATAACAATTATAAACAATATACGATGTACATGCAGTGCATTAAACAATCTTTTGTGCGTGTGTTTTCTGTCTGTCGCTCGAATATTTGTATGCATTATATAAGTAAAGTAAGATTTGAAGTCGAAACCTTTATACTCGTACACACCAATACACATGCTTGCATGTATATGTATGTATAGTTGTGTGGGTAAATCAATGTCACACACACAAACACACAAATACGCACTCATAGGCAGCAGATATTATATAATATTTGGACTAAATTTACGCTATATTGCTAGATGTATGTATATTAAGGTATGAAGTAATGCGAATAAAATTTAAAATAAAACACATATTTTAAAAGAAAAAATAAACGAGACGTGTTCTGATTTCAATTAAGGTGTGAAAAGCAAGTAACAGCTGATAAGCAAACATTTACAGGAACTTCACTGCTTCAATTTCAACTAGGCGCACATAGCATCTCTTATGAATCGAAGTTAGCATTGCCCACAGCGGCTACAGTGATAATTCCCAGCGGCAGCAAAACTGTATTTTTAACCGACTATACAAACGAGCACAAATCGGCACGAAATTTCCAACAAATCGGTAAAGAAGTGCAAGGCGATACTCTTCATTGAAAACAAGAAGTAAGCAACCAAAAAAACTTCTAAAATTAACTGTTGGAAAAATTACTAACAGTAGAATCGCAGCTAGTGAAGCTACCTCCTGAAGGTTTGACAGATTTACCAGGCGACCATAAATTATGCGAAATTGTCTACCATCCTACAGCAGCGAATAATGTATTCTTCAAGGCCTTGATAATTAAATACCATGAGACTTTGCATCCTGCTTCTCCACAGAAATTGAAAAATTTCACAGAATTTATAAGGAACCGTACATGAAGTGTATTTTCTCACCATCAGAAGTTTAAATATATTTTACGATTTTTTTTCTCACAAATTCTGGTCTTTCTTTGGCATTTTTGCAGATGTTTACCAGAAAAAAATTAGCTAAAAGCAAAGAATATACCATCTAAACAAATTTGACCCGGACTGCTTCATAAAAGTCCCATGCTGTTTAAGGGGTTAGCGGTAGTTAGAATTTTCAAAAAAATTAATTTTTCTTTTTGCATTTTCGTTAAGTGTAATATCTAAAAAATATTCCGTGAAAATTTCACTTTGATGCGATAATTAGTTTTTGAGTTATTAAAGTAAATCAAATTGATAAAAAAATGTTTCCCCCAAGTTGATACAATCTTTTTTTATGTTCAAGTAAAGTTTGATCTCCACATGGCAATTGGTGGATGTTCGCCAAAAAGCATTCAATCAAGGACGTAAAGTCTTCGCAAACTATCCCCTTGCCAGTTGTTCAACTGTGTTAATGACGATCACATCAAAAAGTTATAGAGACAATGCTAAAAAAGCGTCGTTTGACATCAGAGATATAGCATCTCTCATGAATCCACTCAACAATTTTGGTTAATGTTTTGGTTATGAAGCGTGTTAAGGGGGTATTTTACTCTAGAATTTTGAAAAATTCGATTTTTTTCATATATTTAAAGTTTAGACCCCTAAGAACATATCCTCCAAAGGTTTTTTAAGAATTAAAATTATTTTAAGAGCTACAGTTACTTTAGCGACGCAGTACCTAGCCCGGTTCGGCTTTGACTCACTTTTTTAAACGCGTTTTTCTCGAAACTACTTTTTTCCACACGGTACCGGCATTATCTCAAGTTCTATACAACCGATTTAGTTGAAATTTTGTGTGAACCTTCTTTATATAATCCTTTATCGTTCCTACCAGCAATTTTTGTTTTTAATATTTTAAAAAGGTCAGGAATTTCAAAAAAAAAAAAAACGTAAAAAATGAGTTTTATTTTCAGGCAGTCGCCATTTTTCAAAAAAAAAAAATTTTTCGTGTTCTCTGAGGTAGGGACTATAACAGCATCCTTTATGATTAAGAATTTCTTTTGATTTTTTTTCAGACCACCAGAAGAGTCAGGATCAATGTCACCAGGATGCGCCATTTTTTTTTACACCTGTCTTCCTGTTGAATAAATGCTAATCCCACTAATGCCTATAGTTGTCTTTATCTTAGGATAGGTCGCGATCTTTCAATATCACTTTGCGCACAGCGTTAATAGATTCCGGAACAACAACTCATTTTGAACGATGTTCAAGCAATTCGTCTTGAATTGATCTACGACCTCGATTGAATTCACCATACCACCGACAAACACTGGTCCTTGATGAAGCGAAAATTGTTAAAAATAATTGCGTGAAAATGTTCGCGTTCTAATTCCATTTTCGGCTGAGATGAATATTCTAAGTTACTGTAAACAACACAGAGCATCAAAAAAGTCAAACTTAAGATCTTTACGATTACAATACTAAAGCCATCAAATCCCAAAATGTCAAACGCAACCTACGTATGGTCTCCAAAGTTTTCTTTACAAACACTGTTGCAAACTAAATACACCCTATTCAGGGTATAAAAAGAACCAAAACCGAAACGACCCAAAATTCGCTGAAGGCACCAGAAGGCGCGAAAACTGCTGGAATTAGTTCCAAACAATTGATTCAGTGTGAAAGAAAAGATATACATATATATTTTAAACAGCTAATTTTTAATTTAGGCAATCTGTTTAAATAGCAGGTATAATGTGTTCGATTCGCTACTCTCTAACGCTTGACAAAGTGAATACAACGCGCTAAAAATATTGGATCAAGTCTTAAATCTAAGAGTTATTTTCCTTAAATGCATAAAGTTGCAAGATTTCACAAAATTTTGTATCAAACTTCTTCACATAAAAAGGAGGACTTTGAAAATATATAGTATCACAATAGAGCTTTTCTACTTTGTCGAGTTACCCTCTCGCTTTGAACAATTTGATATTATTTTGACATTTCTACAGGTGATTAATAGACATTTTCGGAACCCATATATACATCTTGAACTTTTTTTGACATAATAAGCAACCATCTCTTGAATTAAGAATTATGTTTAGAAATACGAATTAGTATTTTTACGTAAACGACAGTCATCTTCACGATTGAACCTAACGAAAGCGGAATTAGAGCTTTTTTGAATTCCCGGAAAGTGTTTTTAACTGTTAGTTTTATAGATAACTTAGAAATAAACTCAGATTACTGTCGAGCTCTATAAGTCCAATCATTTGCTGTATATTGCTTTTATTCAAGAACATCTCGGATTTCACTTGCATACTTGTAATTCAGGGACTTACGCGGTCTAAAGCACACAACAAGTAACAAAATTACTTCTATCCTTCATTCGAAAACAAAATATAAAACTTATTGTAGCCATCGATTGAGGCACAATCATTTTCGGAATGAGAACTATTTTCAAGACGCTCTTTTATATACGATATCTCTTTAGAGGAAAATTTATAAAAGATGGCAAGAATGCTTATATTTTTACAAGGTTTATCCTTGAATTTTTTGTATCTCAATTTGAGGTTATAAAAGCTTTAATAACACACTGTCAAAAGAGCTGCCCTACACCCACTAAATGTTACTGCACAAAAACATTTCACTAATAATTTGAGCGAGTTTCCGAATTATGGCATCCAAATTGATGTTTATTTGAAAACACTTGAAGTTTTCGCATAATTTAAGCGCAGCCAACTCTAAATATTTCCAAATTCGCAATTTATGTACAAACTTAGTTGAAAATTAAAGCGGCAACTTTTCGCAAGAAATTAATGAAACGTAAAGGTTCACCAATGGCGATGACGCCGGCGTTGGGGACCTCGTGTCTAACTAACCATGAAACGTAAATGTTTTTCGCGAGCGCGCGCATAACGGTAAGTGCAAAACTCCTATGGAACCATTGAAATTGCAATGCATAAGCACGACAATGCAAGAACTCAACGACGCAATAACAACAACAAAACGTAAACTAACAAACAACATCGCCGAGAGCAGAGAAAGGTCAACGGCTGCAGCGCCAACCAACAGGGGAAAGTCCTGCCGGACCAGACGCGCCATTGAGCAAACAACAAGAATTTTGCCAAAAATTATTGCTGAGCAGCTGCAACAAAAACACCAATAAAATCCGCAACAATGGCGATGCAACACCAGCAACAGCAACAATTGCCAAAAGCAAATGCCATAAAACAAGTGAGCAGCGCGCCAAGTGCATAGAGTGGCGTTCGGTGAGCGTGCGAGGCGCCGCGCCCTGCGCTGGAGATAGGCGCCCACGGTTGTGCTGCGCGTTGTCGGTGCGCGTTGCACGTAGGCAACGCATTAAAAAGTTTGCAGCTATTTAAAGCGCCATTTCATTGAATCGCTAATTTCGAGCGCCAATAGAGCGGCGTGGCGCGGCGGCCGAGACGAGGAAGTGGCCAAAGCAAATAGTGGCAGTGAAGTTGCAATAGTCCAACAACAGTCACCGTTTGAATAGAAACGAAATTGCAAATTTTAAATGGCGGGTGGCGAGTGAGCGCGTGCGAAAGTGTTGGGGAACAGAGGGTATACTTAGCCTATGCGTAGGCGTTGCGCTTGCTAAGGTCTTTACAAACGTGTTACGCGGACGGTAGCCAACTCGAACTTGGACAATTTAGCGCATTTTCATTGAATGCAGCATTAAGTATTGCTCATTTTATATGCCAGCAGCTCGAAGGATGCAACTAGAAAATGCACACAAAGTCCAATATTTACACAATACCCGACGGTTAGCGCCTACATTGAAAAAAGTTGAAGATCTAACTTCATAATCTTACAACTTCAGTGAAAAAACTGGCTTTTTAGATCACTTAATTTTAATTTTTACTTTTGGTAAACCAATGGAAACCATTTAGGACACATGGAGCTCTTTAGTCTACATAACTATACTGACAAAAAAAATTGAATTTTTATCAGGGAAATACATATTTCAAATAACGTTGGGGAATAATGCAGTTTCTGAAAAATCTGGATGGCAAATCATACTTAGAACAATGTAGAAACCGGTCCAGAAAAGTGTGTTAAGAAGACGACCATTTTATGGGTTCTTGTGGATATGGACAAACCAGATTGAAAACAAAATATAGTTTCTGATCCTAAATTTTCTATTGAACATACATATTTTAGGCAGCTCAATGAGTGAATTCCACAATAATAATGTCGATAATGTGGATAGCTCGTTTGAGATTGGTTTAGATCTCTAAAGATAACAGAGTAATTCACTTGCGTTTGGTGAAGCTTTGACTCTGTGATAGAACCCACAAAATCTTTGCTCGATATACATAATCAGATAATCAGTTCAGATAAATCAAATGTTTTCCAAAAGTTCATAATCACAGAACTTGGCCTTAACGTAGACTGAGCGATCGCGTTGGTTTCGTCTTACTTTCATCTTCAAATTCTTTGCTGGATGTATGGGCATCACACGACTTAAGCAACTTCATGAGGCGAATTTTCATCCGCGAAGTTCGGCTGAGTCGCAACAAAATCGCACCATTTCTGAAGCTGTGTGATTAAAGTCGTAGTCGAATCGACTAACGTTTAGCTATGTGTTTGTCTGCATTGACAGGGAATAATTTACTTTTAGTTGTTTCCATACGCCTAGACTCTTAATTCGGATCTATACTTTCCACAATTGGACCGTCTGAAGAAAGCAGTGCCCCGCCAGAAGCTCAGAGAACTTGATTGGAAGGTCCTAATGCATCCATCTTACAGTCCGGATCTCAACCCAACAGATTACTACTTGTTCCTCTTCATGGCGAATGATTTTACTGGTAAAAAATTCGTCTCAAGAAAAGGTTTGGATGACTAAAATTGTTTTGTTGACCTATCGGTGGTTCGTATCAGAAACCATCGAGTTAGATATAGAGTTACAATAAAGCCTTAAATTTACAAAAAAAACGGTGGAAGCAAAGTTGTAGACCTAATATATAAATGATCAAGATGATGATCCGAATGACTACCGGTCTGTCTGTCTATGCAAGCGAAAACTTGAGTAAAAATTGAGATATCATAGCGAAACTTGGTAAACGAATTCCTTGACAAAAAAAAGGCGAACGAGTACGTAGATAGGCATAATCGTATACGAAAAGATGCGGCGACTTTCGGAAGGTTTAAAGAACGGAGAATACTCTTGTTGGATCCAAAGTTGTGATCTATTGACTGATGATCAGAGCATACTGATGTTATGGAAGGAACACTTCTCCAGCCTGCTGAAAGATATTGAAATTGTAACACCGGGAGATGGCGTACCTCATTCTCCAATCGATGTCTGTGGAATAATTATTCAGAAACGGCGGCAAAGAAAGCATGCTCGATGATTAGAACCTAAATGTGCTCTGCCGAATCCCCAAAAAGGGAGTCTGGCCAATTTCCGTGGGACAAGTTAACTTAATATCGGTTATAAGGTCTTATAGGGAGCAGCGTGTGAAAGACTGAAGTCTACCGTCAACAAACTGATTGGGCCTTATCTGTGTGGCTTTATACCCGGAAAATCCACTATCAATCAGATTTTCACCATACGAAAAAATCTTGGAAAAGACCCGTGAAAGGAAGATCGATACTCACAACCTCTTAGTCAATTTTAAAGCCGCCTTCAGCAGTAAGAAAAGAAACTGCCTCTATGTCGCCATGTCTGAACTTGGTATCCATACAAAGCTAATATGGATATGTAAGCTGACGTTGAACAACACTAAAAGCTTTATCAGGATCGGGGAGGACCTCTCCGAACTGTTCAATAGCAAGCGAGTTTTCAGACAAGAAGAGTGTTGATATCATTGGCCTCAATAACCGCGGCGTAAGTTCTGCTTTCACCAGATAGGCTAAAAAAAATGGATAAAATATCATAACTAAGCATTAAAATAAGATATAAACATGTTATTTGGCAGCGCGGATTGCAGTAGTAAGGAGTTGACAATAAAATTTGAAAAAAGCGGACATGGACTTCCTGACAAAACTTTGCACAAATAGTGCTTTTGAGGAAAGCCAACTGGAGTCTAAAAATTCAGAAAATTTGAACATAACGGTTCAAGTCCCCACTTAGCCATTATATGAACCCCAGTGCGCTTGGCTGACTTTTTGCCAAAATATATCGGTCCATCTGTGAAATATGTTAGTGAATTTTGGGAAAAATGTAATAATAGAAAGGGACTGAATCGGATTAATTGAAGATTTTCGAACTTCCAGTCGACTTTATACTATATAACATAAGTATATCGGCTTTACTAGTATCCACAAACTAAAAACAAATGTGTTGCAAACCTTCTAGATATTCTTTACTGATCAATTTTATTTAGTGCCAAGTGATCCTAGCTGAAAACTTCTTCTCATCAGAGTGTTTTCAAACTTTAATATTCAATATGTCGCACACCGCCAGCAGGTACCTTAATGCAACGACTTTCTGCATTGCTGAGGAGTAGCCCCACCACTCCGGCTGCGGCGGCCACGCATGCCAACAGCTCATAAATGGCTATCGAGTTGAGAAATGTGAACGTTTATCGCACATAAATGCAATTGTTTTGCGGCGTATTTGTGCATTGCGGCAGTTTGTATGTCATAGCGTTATACATCCTGCGGAAATTGCCGGTTTTTGCTGTCGACATTTGTAACGCTGCCAAAACCCATTTCGCGCACAAAGGAAAACATTTTCGAACAGCGACAAGCAGCAGCAAGCAAGCAAGTCACAGTTACTTTTTACGAAGCAGCGAGCACGAAAGGACGATGGCACTTGTGCCATGCTTGCACGGAGACTTGCGGCATCTAATGCCGTTACAAGCACTCGAAGCGGCAAGCACACTTGCGAGTGAGTTTCAAGCGAAAATGCGCGCTCACTTGCCAATCACTCATACTCGTGCGCTCCTTTGAACTGTTGCATTTCAAAAATGAGCGGCTATGTAATACATAGTTATACTTGCATATCTCCACATACATATATTACTATTTAGGGATATATATACATATATCTATATTTTAGGCACTTGACGCTCGGTACACGCGAATTGTTTGCAATTAACTTTAACTGCAAGTTATGAATTTCGCTTGAGTTCTTGCGCTCCTCTGCTTTCGCTTGTCTTCATTTTGCTTTGGCGCATTTCGTCAAGCGAAAGAGGTGAGGAGTGCAGCACAGCAGGAAGTATATTTCCAACTCCATTTAGCTGCAGTGCCATCGCTATTGAAATTAAAAAAAAAAAAACGAAAACAAAAACAAAAACAAAAAAGAGAGACAACCACAAATATACAAATTGAGTTGGGTTTTATGCTCTTAAGAAAGTGGGAAAAAAGACGAGACCAAAGCGCCACAGTTAAAGGGCACTATTATCGTTGCCAATCACGGAAGCGGAAGTTGAGTTATTTTAAGCAACTTTTTTGCTAATTTTTTGCTACACACTTCCCTTTCTTTTTCATTTTGCGCTCTCTTTTAGCGGCTGACTATCAGCCAACAAATTGTGGCGCTCTAGGTGTAAGCTGTTTGTGGTTGCCGTAATGCGGCAGGCCAAAGTAAATGTATTTTTTTTTTCTAATTTCTGCTGCGTTTTTATGAATTTAACTTATTTATGGCCACAGGAAAACAGTTTTCATGGTCTGCCAGTTGAGCGCTTGAAATTGTGACTATTTCAGTACGAACTGTGGTTGCATGTGAACGCCGCTTGGACTGAAGTTAGCTGCGAGTACGAGTTAGATGATCCAGCAATCGATGTCGATTTTCAACTTCCACAAAACTGAACTTGTAATGGGTTTTGTATAAATATCAGGAGCGTTCTCAACCGTTTCAATCGCAACTTTTGAGTTGGTTTACTTTGTCTGCGAGATATACACTATTCAACCTGCCTTAATAATATGAACTATGTATACTAGAGAGCTAAAGTTTTTTATTTTATTTTATATATAAATTTTACTTTTACTTAGAAATTGGCGCAAAACCTGCTGAAAATCATGCAATGTAAATGTTAGACAATATTCCATAAATCCACTAGGTGGCGCTGTCGTCGCGATATTTCAAATTCATTATGTACGTGCTAATTCTTCTTCGTTATATAATTTCTTAATTTTAAAGATACTTTACAAAAAATTGGTCTTTTATCTGGCATAGTTATCAAATCATCCAGAAACCTCGACAAATTTGTCGACTGAACAAGGAAGGCATTGAATGGAGGCGACAAAACACTTATTGTACTTTTAGGAACGGCAAGGTATGACGCGCTGCTAGTGTTTAGCATATTTAGTACTACTGTGCCCAAAAAATAAGGTGACATTGTATTTATTTTGAAAATTCTTTGTTTATTCTGCCAAATCAGTTTCATCCCCTTCAAAGTAATCCCCTCCCGATGCAATGCTCTTATGCCAACGGATTTTTCAATCTTCGAAACACTGGTCACTTTCCGGGATGGCCTTCAGAACCGTCTTCGCTGCGGCTTGAATCTCCTCTATCGTATAAAAACGGTGTCCCCGAAACGGTCTTTTGAGCTTGGTGAACAGCCAGAAGTCGCACGGCGCCAGATCAGGTGAATACGGTGGTTGCGGAACGATATGGGTTGTGCTTTTGGCAAAATGATCACGAATTACGAGGGCAGTATGGGATGGTGCATTATTGTGGTGTAAAAAACAAAAATTGTCTTTCCACAATTCCGGCCTTTTTAGGCGGATAACGTTACGCAAACGACGCATAACGTTCAAATAATATTCCTTGTGGACTGTTTGACCAGTTGGAAGGAATTCATAATGCATAACACCACGATAATGGAAAAAAACAGTCGACATGACCTTGATTTTTGAGCGACTTTGGCGCGATTTTTTTGATCTAGGCTTTCTTTTGGCACGATATTCGCTCTATAGATCGGTTGTTTCCGAGTCGTAAGCATAGATCCAAGTCTCATCGCCAGTTATAATGCGCTTCATGACACCCTGGTAGTCGGAAAGCATCGTTTCACACACTTCAACGCGACGCCTTTTTTCCAAAAAATTCAATGTTTTCGGTACCAGTCGAGATTTGACGCGCTTGAAGCCCAAAACATCCTTCAAAATGGTAATGGCTGAGCCTTTCGGTATTCCAACTTCATCAGCAAGGTCTCTAATTGTTAATGGACGGTTTTTTAACACCAAATATTTGATTTGTTGAACGTGAGCTTCGTCGGTTGAGGTTGATGGTCGCCCTGGACGCTCTTCGTCTTCGACACGCTCACGGCCGGCTTGGAACTCACTATACCACTTGTAAACATTTTTTTTAGACATAGCCTCATCAACAAAGGCTTTCTGCACCATCCTCAACGTATCCGCAGTAGAAAATTGATTCGGAAACAAAATTTAATGCAAATACTTTGCTCAACAAATTTCGACATCGCAAAAAACGAAAAACTCACTTTTAGCAGCTCACAAAACGACACGTATCTCAAACACTAATGAATATTTTAACATGAAATCAGACATAAATGTGACTGACAGTACTACCAACCTTAAAAAAAAAATTCTCCAAATCCTTCGATGCGCGCAGTTCAAATTCAAATGTTACCTTATTTTTTGAATACAGTAGTATGTATTTAGTATAAAAATATTAAGCTTATGTGGAGATCTCAGTCCCTAATTCGTAGTCGTAGACTTGGCTAAGGTCTTTTCGTCTGAATGGATGGAAACTCTGCGGCTCTGAGAATGTTCGATGCAGTACGCGCCGGGGGAAGCTGAGGATAAGGAAGACCCGATGAAAATACCAAAAATTGAGAAGGACCTGACTACACTTGGAATCTCCAGTGGGCGGCAAACAGCACGAACGATTGTCGCGCTGTGGTAAACTCGGCTATAAACATGTAAGTGGTGTCACCTTGGAGAAATGTCAGCTCCAGATTTTCCAAAAAAAGGAAAGAAAGTATGTGACTAAAAAGTAGTTTGAAAGCCAAACAGGCAACCTAAAAACGATAATATGGTATGGAGAAAAACCTTAATAGATATTCAATCAGGTTGATATGGGTTTCGTAGAATCCTAACTCGGAAACAAACTCTGCGTAAGCTCTGCGATGTCAGTGGGACACGAAGGCTTAACGTTAAAAATGTATGTGTACCACTATCTCTTAGTGGTCTAGAAATAGTTATACGAAATTTAAGCAGTGTAGTGACTCCGATATTAGGAAAGACAATTTCATTATTTTGTAATTTTTTTTTTTTTTTGCATAATCTAACATTTTCATAATGAATTTTGAAAGACGTATTGTTGTGTGTTGTGTGAGACAGGTGTAAAAAACTGGCGCATCCTGGTGACATTGATCCTGACTCTCTTGGTGGTCTGAAAAAAAATCAAAGAAATTCTTAATCAGTAAAGATGCTGTTATAGTCCCTACCTCAGGGAACACGAAAAAAAAATTTTTTGAAAAATGGCGACTGCCTGAAAATAAAAATCATTTTTTACGCTTTTTTTTTTGAAATTCCTGAATTTTTTTTTAATATTAAAAACAAAAATTTTGGCACGATGCTGGTAGGAACGATAAAAGATTATATAAAGAAGGTTCACACAAAATTTCAAGTAAATCGGTTGTATAGAACTTGAGATAATGCCGGTACCGTGTGGAAAAAAGTAGTTTCGAGAAAAACGCGTTTAAAAAATTCGATACGGCCGAACCGGGCTAGGTACTGCGTCACTAAAGTAACTGTAGCTCTTAAAATAATTTTAATTTTTAAAAATCCTTTGGAGGATATGTTCTTAAGGGTCTAAACTTTAAATATATGAAAAAAATCGAATTTTTCAAAATTCTAGAATGGAATACCCCCTTAATAGTTTCAGAACAAAGAGGTTTCAGCAACACCCGCTCCCTCTTTCTTTCACATATGCGTGATGCTAATCGAGATAGACTACTGGTACTAATTTGCCATCGAAACAATCAGCTCTCTGTTTTTGCCCACACAGTGCCTAAACTAATGCGTGTATGCCTGTTTCGAGCTACCATTACACACATCCGCATATCTACATATATAGAGATTCATATTTGTTAACACCATCAAGCCAGCTAACAAACACAGAAAGCCACTCGCACTCGACCTAATTAAACAGCCTCTGGGAAGGACACTTTTCGCAGTGCAACGCGTAACCACAATTAGGCTTAAATATGTACTATACATGCATGTAAATATATATGCATATATTGGTATATAAGGTGCCTGTGAACTAATAGTTGCACCAATAACACTGTTAATAGTACGCTGCGACATGCTTTGCATTAATGGGGGCTGTAGGAGCGGGTTGTTGCAAGCTTAGTTGGTTTATGCTACTGAAACGCGGTTATAGAAATATTCGAACTCTGAAAATGGTGTTGAGGGCAGTATAGTTCAAGCAACTTAGAGGTATGTATCTATGACGTGGGATTAATGCTTTCGGAACAAAGCTTATTCTATACCATAAAAATTTGATCCAGGCAATGAATGAAATATAAACCCACTGCTTGGGCATCAACCTACAAGGTCACCTTTGATATCAAGGTTGAAATTCTAAATATAAATTTACATAGTATACATTACAGTTATCCTTACGGTAAAATACTATACCAATCTCAACCCCACACGCGCTTATTCTTTCATCAAAAATATGAAATACAAACCAAGGTTTAGAGATTGGGAACGCTCGCGATATAAATCAGAGCTGTCAAGTGGCATGTAAAATCATTCTTCGTACATTTAATAACCACCCTAATACAAATACATGAACACACTATGCATTAGTTGAAGTAAACAGACAGAGACCGCTATCAATATCGATGGCTCAAGGCAACTTCCCCCAAAGCGCAAACAAATGAACAACGTATTCATTAAGCAGTCAGTAAACAGGCGCGTTCACCACAGCCTCACACTCGGCCACACACACCTTTATACAGTAAATCGAACACTCTTGTCAACACATGCAAACACACATACAAAACAAAGCGTTGGGTTTGTTTGCACACCCACACTTATATAAATGCATATGCGTGAGCGCTTTAGTGGCTGCCACGTATTTACTATCTATGTATATATATATATATGTGTATTTTAATACCGCTATTTGCATTTGTGCACTTTGTGGCTTCGGGCCCACAAACACAAACAAACATTTCTAACTACCGACATATCTCGGACTATATTTGGTCCACTGCAATTTAACCAAATGTGACAACGAGGTCTGGCAGCAGCTGCTAGCAACTATTTAATGCGCATATGTCGACATAACTGTGTATGTGCGTTTTCAGTGTTAATTTTAGTGCTGACCTAATAATTGGATGGAAATCTCGATATGCGTCAGCGCAGTGGTCGGCAGTGTCAGTTGTCGTTGACGGCGCAGCACTGGAACTCACTACTGTTAATCAACATAATTTAGCTGTTATAAGCCAAAGCTGATTTTAGTTGGTGAATTGGAAATTAGATTTCAAAATTTTGTAAAATAAGAATAAAGAAATTTCTTTAAATAAGTAATTAGCAGTTTTTAAACCGTGTTCATGCCACAAATTCAAGCTTTTGTTCGCTATATACAGCGAGAAGCAAATCTAAACCATATCAGCACCGGTTAAACGTTTCTTGATGGATCTTTTATGTCGCTAAAGTAAACTTAGAACTTTAAAATTTGCTTGTTGTTGTTGTTGTAGCGACAGAAAAAAAATTGCTGAAGTAAATTGGAGAAACGCTAGCGAGTTGACACCCCTTACCGTACCGATAACGTAAACACGACTGTCAATGGAACGGTTACATAGGTTGCTATATATGTACATATATTTCTGGACTAGGCAACACTATGTGTTGCCAGGTGCAATCTGACATTTCCATTGGAAAGTTTGACATTTTCTAGCATAACATCACTCAGAACGTTTTGTCATTTAATCGTGAATTGTTTTATTTACAGGGAATTAAAAAATTCATCTGGGCCAAAAAATGGAATTAACTCGTGAACATTTTCGTGCGATCATTTTTCACCACTTTCGACGTGGATTATCACGACAAGAGAGCATCGATGAACTAAAATCTTTGTATGGCTATGAAGCTCCATCCTATAGCACTGTGAAAAACTGTTACAACGAATTCAATCGTGGTCGACGCTCGCTCAAAGACGAATTCCGTGATGGTCGTCCAAAAACAGCCGTTGTGCCAGAAAACATCGATGCCGTACGTGAACAGATAATGCAAGACCGTCATGTAACATACCATCAGATAGAGGCATGCCTATGCATTTCTCCCACCAGCATACATTCGATATTGCATGAACACCTGGCCGTAAAAAAGGTTTGTTCTCGTTGGATCCCACACAATTTGACAATCGCTCAAAAAAGGCTTGTGTGGATTGGTGTAAAGAAATGCTGAAAAAATACGATCGCGGTGCTTCAAAAGACGTTTATAAGATCGTCACAGGTGAGGAATCATGGATCTATGCGTATGAGCCCGAAACAAAACAGCAATCGAGCGTGTGGGTCTTCCAAGACGAGCCAAATCCAACGAAAAAAAAAAACATTTTCGTTGATAAATTTGATTATTTTCATTATTAGGCCAGAAATATATATAGCAGCCCTCGTAATAAATTTACATTTTATTAGCTGTAAAAATTGACATGACCTTAAAAATATCGTAGCAATTAAATAGACATTCAACACTATTTAAAAAGCTCGCTAAATTTTTTTAATAGTATTTTGGTTGAGGAATGGCAATATTCATTTTCGAAGCTGCGCTGACAAACTGCCATTTCTTGCTAGCCCACTTGCCATACAATTTTCGAAGAGAGAACTCTGGGAGTTTATACAGCGCCTACCAATAGGGATGACGTGATTTTGAAAGCTCTTTGCGGCCATGTTTTTTACAGATTTAACTCAAAGTTTGAGAAAGTGTTCAGTAAGGGTTTGCTATTTCATCATGTCACGTTTCACTTTGGTACAACGCTTGGGAATTAGATTAGTAAGGAAATTCACGTTCACTGGTGGCTACTGTAAATTCGGAAAACATCTGCTCAGCTGAAACCAATTTTTGGCTTAATTTTTTCATTAGCAAACAAAATTGACGCTATTGGGGTGAGTCAAAACCAAATACTTGTTTGGCCCAGGCAACACAGTTGCATCCCCAAAAATTGACCGTTCAATGCGGATTATAGTATGGCGACGTCAACAGGGCTTATTTACATATTTCGAAATGAGGCACCAAATGTCGTTACCATCAACACCGGGCGTTATAACACAATGTTGACCGACTTGTTTTGATCAGAATTTGAGGAAATCAACGGCAACGATCTCTATTTCCAAGGAGACGGTACGCCGCCTCATGTTTCACGCCTAACTAGAGACACATTACGTGCAATGTTTGGTGGCTCAATAATATTAGATATGGCGCTGTCAAATGGCCGCCAAGATCATAAATATTTCTATATTATTTTCTCTGGGGTATGTTAAATCAAAGATTCACACCAATCAACCAGCAACGTTTGAAAAGCTCGAAGGCAACTTTCAGCGCACTAAAAACGAACTCTACAACGGACTATCGGAAATCGTCGCAAACGGGCAATTGTTCAGATCATACATGGCAATAAATTATCTGTGTGCGATTTCGAAGCCGTGATTATCTTGGAAAAAATTTCAAGCAAACTCATTGCTAAATTTGTTTCCATGGTAAAAGTCGCCAGAAAAAATTTACGCGTCAAAATTTCATTCAGTTTAATATAAAGTATAAGCACCAGTCCGGGTCAATTTTGATCAGATGGTAATAAATTGACTTCAGGAGTTTGAAAGCTTATTTTTATTGATTCAGTTTTCGCACTCAGTTTACCACGTATGTACCAGTCTGGTCCAATTTTGATCAGGTGCCAATAAGTTCACTTCAGGGAAAATTCAAATGCCTTCAACTTTAAGGTGATAAAGTGCGATAGATGTAAATGTGACTGGTATCTTTCGATTCATAAATGCATACAATAATAAATATACAAGGTGCGTTCCAAAGTAAACAGGACTTTTTGAATCTAGCGCTCCCTGTTGGGCCATTTATATGTCGACTGGTGCGTTAGAATCTGCTATCTTTATCGATTGTTATTTTATGACATTTCATTGATTGGAAGTGAAGTTATTGCGTTTTAATTGTCAGTATGTTGGTGTTATCGAAAATGAGCTTCGAACAAAGAGCCAACATTAAATTTTCTTTTAAAATTGGTAGAACTTTTACCGAAACGTTTCAATTGATGAAACAAGTTTCTGGCGATGATTGTCTATCCCGTAACAGAATGCACGAGTGGTTTTAACGTTTTCGAAGTGGTTTTGAAGACACAAATGACGATCAACATGTGGGCCAATCAAAATCCGTGATCACCGGAAATTCCATTGAAACTGTGCGTGAATTCATTAAAGATCAACCGAAATCATCACTGAAATTCACGGAAATGGAATTGAACATCTCCAAAATATCGATTTATCGCATTTTGACCGAACATTTGAGCTTACGAAAGGTGGTTGCACGGTTTTTTCCGCATAAATTGACTGACGACCAAAAATTGCTGAGAATCCAACATTCGTATGACATCATTGTGACTGATTATTTGACCAAAAATCACATTTTATTCATTAACCACTCGAGCATATTGGCGGCCATACCGAGCCAACGAGCTGAAACACTCGTCTGCAGGTTTCCCCTCCCCACTACTGTTTAACTTCCACATCTCGAAACTCCCGCAACCACCAGAGAGGGTTTCCACAACCTCGTACGCTGATGACTGCACGATATTGACGTCGGGCAATGGAATCGATGGCATGTGTTCGAAGGTAAACAACTACCTCACCGACCTTTATCGTTTCCTCACTGCACGGAACCTCACACTTTCCCCAACCAAATCCACGGCGACCATATTTACAAACTGGACGAAGGAGTATAGACTTGAGCTTAATATTGCAGTCGACGGCATCAAAACTCCGACTGTCAATAACCCTAAGATTTAAGGTGTAACATTCGATAGTCTATGCTCCTTCTCTCCCCATACGACCGCGATTATCGCCAAGGTACAGAGCCGCAACAAAATGCTCAAGTCGCTAGCCGGCAACACATGGGGAAAAAACAAAGAAACGTTGTTGGCAACATACAAGGCAATCGGCCGGCCCGTCCTTAAATACGCAGCACCTATATGGTCGCCTGGATGCAGTGGCACGCAGATGAGGAAACTTCAGACCTGTCAAAATACTGCACTCCGGACCACGACGGGATGCCTTTTGATGTCTCCCATAGAACACCTCCACAGTGAGACGCTTATGCTCCCACTTAAAGAGTATAATGAACTCCTCTCCAAGCAGTTCCTGCTGGAATGTTTTCGTAGAAGAAAAGCAGCCATCTGCTTGTAGCGGAACCACCTCCTAGGAGCATCAAAACGTCTTTCCTTGAATACGCCGACCGGACTTCGGACGCAACTAACTTTCGACAGACACTGACCACCATTCACAGCGGAGCCATCAACACCTTCACCGACTCCCTTCCCGTGAACGGCGTTCTTGGAATCAAATCACCACCCATAGCAGACGAAGAGCTCCAGCTGCCGCGAGAAACGCGAGTGACCCTAGCGCAACTTCGTTCTGGATACTGTAGCAGGTTAAACTCCTTCTTATCCAGAATAGACCCTGACATACCCAATGTATGTCATGCATGCAACGAGTCTCTGCATCACACTGGCCAATTCTTTGCATGCCCTACGAACCCTACTCATCTAACACCTTCCTCCCTATGGTCCGACCCCGTCGAAACAGCACGTCTCTTGGGCCTCCCGTTAGATGACGTCGACGACAATACAAGTGACCCTTACCATCCTAACGGGGATTAGATATTCCGTTAAAACAACAACTCGTTCGACATGCTTTTGAACCGTGCAAAAAGCTATATTGAAGCAGAAGAAGACTATTTTGAATAAAATAAATTGATTTTGCCGAAAAACCATTTATTCTGTTTTTTTTTTTAAGTCCTGTTTACTTTGGAACGTATCTTGTATATGGCATAAAGTTTTCAGCTTCCGCTGTTAGATATAACCAATGTATAACCAAAACTCAATTTTTATTTCAATATGAGTGGTTTCTATCATAACGTTTTTACATCGCCTGTAAAGTTATGAAAAGTGATGTTACGTTATTTTGCATTTTAAGTGACCATATATACGTATTCTATACATTATTGTAGTATATATCGCTCATTTGCTGCAAGACCGGCATAAGTCAAAAAAATCGATTTTCCAGAAAACGCGTTAAAAGTTTTCAACTGAGTCCAACCTTACACGGAAAACAGGAAATATATTCTCTTCTCAAGCGGAGCATATAAGAGGTATTCATATGAATTTTTCACTCAACATGAAGTATGATATAACGAATAATTCCGCAGCATTAACTCAAAAATCACGTTTTTTGATTTATGCCGGTCTTGCAGCAAATGAGCGATATATTCAAATTCTCCCTAAAACTATGCTTGAAGTAAAATTTTCCCAAATCACTTTCACAAATACCGCCAGCAAATCAATTTCAAACAACTACATTAGCACCTCTACAGTTACAAAAACAAAAACCAGAGAAGATAATCCGAATGGTAGAGATTTTTGCTATTAACCTAAATTCTTGCAGAGATGAGTAGACCAACATATAATAGGTATATATATCGCACGACTAAAAGTGAAATAGGAAACCAGCACTAATTTAAAAGCATTTATGTGTATGTGTGTGTGCGTTGTGATATGCCGGCACTTAATCCCTTGCGAACCCTTTAGGCAAGCAGCCATTTACTTTATCACCTTCGCCCAAATGAGCCAGATCATTAATTTAATGCAGCCAAAATGAACTCGTCCATGTAAGTGCAAATGTATGTGTGTGCGAAAACATATCCACGTGTGTATGTATGTATACAAGTTATAGTTATATACAAATAAACTTACACGGCTGCTTATATGCGCAGTTAATGTATTTTGTTTGTGGCATTAAAGAGTGGCAACAATTTGTTTGGAGGTTTAGTTTCTATTTATTGCAACAACTAAAATAAATGGAAAATGAACAGCAGAAATGGCAAAGATAGGAAATGCCGTGCAAGTACATTATATATATGTATATATATATGTATAAGAGTCAATATATACACCAACACAGAATTCAACGTCGAAAATCGATGTGTAAGCGTTAAACGTAGAATAGCGTAATGGCAAGAGACCAAAATAGTTATCAGCGACAACAACAACAACCACTTGGGTTAATAATAACGATTTGCACAGCCATTACCACAACAAACGATGGCGAAAAATCGCCAGACAATCGGCTTGTCCACATGCAGTATGCCATATACTTATAACATATGAGTGTGTGTTAAAAGATATGTTTGTGTGCATGTGTGCGCGACAATGTGTGTTAAATGAAGGACCAAAAGTCAACAACGGTTGCCGACAGTGGCGTAGAGAGGTTAATATCAGCAAATATGTTGGATAATTTGGTCTATAATTAGGTCGGAAATAACCAAAGCGAAAGTGACCCAGTTGCTGGCCTCGCCACTTAACTGATTTACAAAGCACCGCGGACCGTTGTTTTACGGCTTACACATACACAGAGGCCGTTTTTCGTATTTTCACATACACTTGTGCACTTATAATATTACATCCGTGTGCAAAAAATATGAATTGGAAACTTAAGGGGGTATTCTCTCTACTCTAGAATTTTGAAAAATCTTTTTTTTCATAAATTTAAAGTTTAGACTTTCAAAAATCTGACCTTGGAAGGATTTTTCAAAATTCGACTTATTTTCGGAGATACAACTGATTTTGTGAGGTGGCGTCCGTGTTCACTGGAATTGTCTCCTAAACTTTAAACGCGTTTTTCTCGAAACTACTTTTTTCCACACGGTACCGGTATTATCTCAAGTTCTATACGACCGATTTTTCCTGAAATTTTGTGCGAACCTTCTTTATATAATCCTTTATTGTTCCTACCAGCTTCGTGCCAAAATTTTTGTTTTTAATATTTTAAAAAAATTCAGGAATTTCAAAAAAAAAGCGTAAAAATGATTTTTATTTTCAGGCAGTCGCTATTTTTCAAAAAACTTTTTGTTTTTTGTATTCCCGGACTATAACAGCATCCTTACTGATTAAGAATTTCTTTTGCTTTTTTATTCAGACCACCAGGAGAGTCAGGATCAATGTCACCAGCATGCGCCATATTTTTACACCTGTCTCTCCCCCCCTCTAATTATTTTAATTTTAAATATTTTTTTGTAAAATTTTTTTTCTGTGTTCTTAAGATATCAATAAAAACACCATAAAAAATTTATTTTAAAAATATTTTTTTTTTTGCTTTTTTTTTTTTAATTCAAAAAACTACCCAAAATTTGATTTATAGAGTAGAATACCCCCTTAAAAAATCGATTTATGCCCTAGTCGAGTAGAGTAGAATTCAAGAACTCACAAAGGCAGCAGTTTGATGATGCCTCCTTATCAAATATATTTTCACAGCTCAAAGAGATTTTTCTCATATTTTTCATATAGTGTTCTAACCTTATATCTTAAACGAGCGATTTAACGGGCTCCCCAAAGTATATAAAAGCATGTAAAGGTAGCAAAATGTTCAATCAAAACGATGGTTGAGTCAGCTTGACCAAAATGATGGTAGATTTTTTTTTTTTTTTTTTTTTATTTTATTTTATTAAAGCTTACATAATAACAAATTATTATACAAACTAAAGTACGCAGCGCTAGCATCATAGGCTTTCGGCTGAGTGATGGTAGATAATCAGAGAGAAGTCATGTAAAAATATTTCTTACAGCGTCAACACTCCTCCATCAATCCCTATCAAGGCCTGTAAGATATTTGAAAATCTAGCCTTTAAACTGACACAAAAATTTTCGAAAATTCCATGCTTACTTCCAAAGGAACATGGTAAAAAGCCTTGATATAGGCGTAAATATTTCAAATATCTATATATTATAATTATACACATATATGTACATGTTGTTGTAACCTAATTTAACTAGTTACAGGGCAGCTCTAACACCAAAATCAATAATAAACACCAAAATTTTCCGTTAGTATTTCGCAGTCTCGTTTATACACACATACCCAATTGAATACGACCACACTGGCAGTTTGACGATGATATTGCAGCACATACTCGCATTTATTTACCGTTTACACAGCCGTTGTACCGTTGGTTGTAAACAATAATACTTTCACTTGTCGCCTGCGCAAAGGTTACCCATAAAATTTAATTACCAATTCATGCCAAAAATTTAATTAAAAGTAAACGTTTAAATTTTATATGCTTGCCAATGAAATTAAATCGAGAGGAAAATATGGAGGAAAACAAAAGAAGTAAGAGCGCCACTGTGAGCGGTTACGAAAAGGGTTAAATACCATGCACGACAGCAATATGCTGCTGAGGGATACAAGGTTACTAAATGAATTTTTGATCTTGGTTTAAGTATTGAGAAGAGCATACAATGGCAATCGTTGAACAAATTAAAGAAGTAGATAAAAGTCAGCGTTACCAGATTAAAAAACACATTTTTATTAAATGTCACACAAAGTAAAATTAGCGCTCATTGTCATACTCAAACATTTTTGTGATGCTGAAATTGCAATGTCTAACTGTGTCAAAATTTTTGACGTCATACCGAATATTGAAAATCGTCGCTAGTTCTCCTAATTTTTTAAAATATGGTTGGTTATTATTGAAAAACTCTGTGTTATATTTTTATTTGACAGAATCTGTGTCAAATTCAATGGCAGTCGTAGTTTGGCAAATAAAAGTAGTCAACTCAAGTTATGCAGCGAAAAGCGCATATTTGTGGAACTGTCACTAAAATTACAATGTACTGCTCGTTGCTGTGCCAACTGAATACATTTTTTGGAAGATAAAATTGTACAGTCAAACTTTGTCATTATTTTGACATTATAAAAATTTCTAATTTTTTTATTAAATTTGACACTGTGAAAATAACAAACTTTGTCATAAAATTTTAAATCATGAAAATGTCAAAAACATCAAACTTTGTCATTAAATTTGACATCATAAGAATGACAACCTATGTCATTAAATTTGATATCTTGAAAATGACAAAATTTCTCATTAAATTTTACATCATAAAAATGTCAAACTTTTTCAATAAATTGACATAATGAAAAAGTCAAACTTTGTCATTAAATTTGAAGTAATGAAAATGTCAAACTAATGGAAATGTCAAAGTTTGTCCTTAAATTTGGCCTCATAAAAATGTCAAACTTTGTCATTAAATTTGACACCAAGAAAATATCTAGGTTTGTTTTTAAATTGGACAACATAAAATGTCAAAAAACTTACACATGAAATTTGATATCATGAAAATGTCAAACTTTGTCATTAAATTTGACAACATGAAAATTTCAGACTTTGTCAGTAATTTGACATCATCAAAATGTCAAACTTTGTCAGCAAGTTTGATATTATGTATATTTGTGATATTTAGAAAAATTTTACTAATTTTAAAAATCTATGTATTTTTTGATACCATGAACAACCTCTGACTAGAGCTCAACTATGAAGTATTTATGAGGCCTGTCCAATTGGCAGGAGCTTAAAAATCAGTATTCTCTATTTGTTTGTCATTTTAAAACATCAGACAAGTACATCAAGTCCTAGTCGGCAAAATCAGAGTTAAAATATTTGCAAAATAAAACGTGAAATGAAGAAAATATGCAAATAATGTCAAAATTTTTATTTATTAATAAAAAATCTTTCAACTTCCAACCGTCAAAAATAACGAACTTCATATTTCCATATAATACGCTACCAAAAATTTCATTTAGGGTATACAAACAATTCATATTCGTCAAAAATGAAAAGAGAAAAGTGAACGGAAAATTCGTTTTGCGCGTTGAAACACTTACGCCTACGCCACTAGTAAGCAAGTGTTTTACCAGCTTGTGTGCGCTGCTGCCACGGCCACGCTGCTGATAGGCAAGCAGTCAGTCAAGCGGCACATACATGCCAAATATGGATGTGAGTATGAATTTCCGCGCAATATCAATATTTAAATTGCCAGTAAATGCTACGCTTTGTCACAAACACCGCGACATCAACAACCAGCATCGCCCAATAACAATGTTGCCACACATGCACACATGAACATGTGTAATATATGAGCAAGTGTGTGTGTGTGTTCCAAATATTCGAGCATGAACGGCGTTCAGCCACTTGACTGCTCTTGTGTGGCTTGTTGTTCGGCTCCGGGGAAATGTTGATGGCACAGGTCCGCGGCCTTCAAGCCGTGGCGGTGCTCTCATATGCAATTTTCGCAAATATTTTCGTAGCGTCATCTTTTCTTCGTTTAATTTGCATTTTTGAATTTTCCGCACTGTTATGGCTTTTTCTGTTATAACGGCTTTTTTTTCTTTTGCCTGCTTTTAATTTCTTTTTTGGCTGCTGCCTCAAGTGGTTTATGAAAATTTCGCCCTTCACTTTGCTTTGCTACACGTATGTATGTACATATGTATAAATATGTATATATGTACTATATGTATACAGGCTATACAAAATGCATTGTTTGCATTTACAAAGTGTATTGGTTTAATGTGCTGTTCATGCGTGTAAATATGCATATGTTTATATGTGTGTCTGTGTGTTGCTGCACGCAATTCGTTAACAGTAACGCTGTTGTCGACGCCGTGATTTTAAACGCACTCACACACGCATGCATACACAATGTAGGTACTTGGAGCCGAAAGTGGTGGGAAATTGAGCAGATCAAAGGCGCTGAGTGGCCAGAGATTCCACAAAGCAACTGGGAATTTAAGTATTTTCAGTTTTCCTTTTAATGAGCATGCCTCACCGGGGAAATGTTCTTTATTCTCGTGGTGGGAAAAAAGTTGCGCAATTAAGTGTATTAAAAATTTACATTTGGCACAGCCACATGGGGCGTATGAGCAACATTAATTAAATCAGAAAATGAAATGACAGTTGATGGCAGCGGAAACGGTGAAGTCAAATAATTCATGCTCCATTTTGTTGAAATTTCGTAATTAATAAAATAATTCAAAAATTGCTTGAATGCTATTTCCAATTAAGCGAAAAATCGGAAGTGAGGAATTGGATATCTGGACCATAAGTATCATAATGAACTCTGGAGGTATAATATTTCCAATAAACTAAAGTTGAAGGGAATTTTTTCGTATTGATAAACTCCGTGTTTGTAAGTAGTACTGTTAGTGGCCCATAAACTCGAGTTGAAGAGGTTTATTCGTGGTGTAATGAAATACAGTCCTGCTTTTGGGTAAGCAGTCACAGTCGTAAGGCTATACCCAGTTACTATTCTTACGTCCCCGCTACACACCCTAGAAACGTGAGTAACCCTTTTCTAAGATGCGGTAGTCAACCATCAGCGGAGCCAAAAAAAACCGGCTCGATACTAAATATGTCTATACTACTTGTCCAGCGATTTTGTGCACTGGATTTGGGACACGTAGACACCACTCCCACCGAAAAACAAACAACAACCTCGGATGAAAGACCCACCTTCGGTGATGACAACAGCAAACGTAATAAGGTCTATGTTTAAAGGGGATGCATCTGGAATATCCGGTGCCTAAATAAGGAAGGTCCCCAGCTGGTTGATATCCTCGGAAAGGCTAACATCACCGCAGTCCAAGAAATGCGATGGACGAGACAAAGACGGAGACGAATGACAAATTCGATGTGGGATTCGTGGTGGGAGAAAGACTCAGCCATCGAGTCCTGGCATTCACTCCGGTGGATGAGCCTCTAGCCACAATCCGCATGAGAGCGAGGTTCTTCAACATATCGCTGATTTGCGCCCACGCTCCGACAAAAGAAAAGGACGATATAACCAAAGATGCATTTTGTGAATGGATGGATCGCACATTTGACGACTGGGCCCGCCACGATGTAAAAATTGTGCATGGCGATTTTAACGCCAAGGTGGACAAAGAAGGCTCGATACAACCAAGCGGGACGTATATGCAGACAAAAAAAGAAAGAAGTCGAAATAGGGAGTATCAGGAGCTTTGGAAGTTAGTCGAGAAGGATAGTGCTCGAAAAAATGTCCCGACTAACGGAAGGTTTTAAAATCGGCGCATTCTTTTGTAAGTCCCAAAGTGGGGATGTAGTGGCTGATCTTCAGATCAAACTGAAGTTCTGGAGAGAACAGCCAAACTATTCGAATATGACTGCGAAGAACTGACAAGTTGCATGCATCAGCTTCTTTGGAAGAAATCTTCTAATGTAAGTGTATCAGGATCTGCCCAGTCAACAAAATTAACGTGGGATAACCCACCTCCGACATCATGAGAATGAACTAACTCTATGCCGCTTTGTCTGAGTTTGGTATCCCCGCAAAACTAGTTCGACTGTGTAAACTGCAATACCAAAAGCTCCGCCAGGATCGGAAAGGATCTTTTAGCGCCGTTCGATGCCAAACGAGGTATCAGACTATGCGACTCCCTTTCGTGCGACTTCTTCAATCTACTCTTGGCTAAGCTCCCATGCCACTGTTGACAGTCAGTACTAAGAGCAAGAACAATGTCAGCCTCGCAATACAACACAGAGTAACTCCTGCCAGCAGATGCTACTTTGGACAGAGTAGGCAATTGAGAAGTAAGGTCCTCTCTCATCGAACAAAAACCAAAATCTATAAGCCAATAATCATCATCGCCCTGCTATCTCCGTCCGGCAGAGCGGTGGACGATGACAACATCTGACGAGTTTTCGAGAGAAAGGTTCTGCAAGTGATTTATGATCCTTTGTCGATGAAACGGTGAACTGTATGAGATATACGGGGACAATAACATAGTTCAGCAAATTAAGACACAGCAGCTGCACTGGCTAGGTCATGTTATCCGGATGAAATAAAACACTCCAGCTTTGAAGGTTTTAGATCCAGTACAGAAAGTGGAAGACCTCTACTCCGTTGCAAAGATCAGGTGGAGAATGTTGAGATATGTTGAGGAGATATGTTGAAGAAACAAAGCTTTGATGCGGATTGTGGCGAGACGTTCATTCACCGGAGTTAATGATAGTACTCGGCAACGGAGTCTCTCTCCCACCACGAATTCCACACCAAACTTGCGCTCCTTTATATGGCGGCTGTAGTAAATGCCACAAGGACCTACTTGTCTCTGTCCTTGTCCCGTCCATCGCATTTCTTGGACGGCGGTGATGTCAGCCTTTTTCACGAGGACATCAACCAGCTGGGCAGCGGTACCTTCCCAATTAAGGGACCGGACATTTCAGGTACATGCCCTCAATTCGTCGTCCTTATTTCGTTTTCCATGGTCGTCATCAAAAGGGGGGTCTCTCATCCGAGGCTGGTTGTTAATTTTCATTAGAGGTGTTTTTTATGTGGCGGGTCCCAAATCCAGCGCACAACCCTTTGTAGGGGATATTTCGCCTTCTCACTTTAGCTCGCCTTCAAACGGATGTTCTACCCAAAGGATACTTGGTCAAAGACTGGAAGTCGTGAGCTGTTTGAGCCATATATAAAAGAATCGTTTCTGGCCACTCCCACGTGAATGGCGATCATAGAACTTTCCTCACTTGCGTGAACTTCTACACATGACTCCATCCTCCTCATATTATCCTAATTTATAAAAAAAGAATAGTTTCTGGATTTTTCAGAAATCCCACGGAAAAATTCAGTACGTTTCATAATAAATAAGAATAGCTTATGAAGCCAGTATTCTTCTTAACAAGATCAACTTTTATTTTTTATATTATATGGTACATGCACATATATAATAAACTACATTTGTATTAGTTAACTGAGCACCTGTTATCCAGCACAAAATCGCTTAGAGAAAAAAACACTAACATCGATGTAGAAAAAAGGCGGCATATCGATAATCGTTCTCTGCGCTTCGCACGTGATTCGCTTCCAAAACGGCTTTTTAGGCAATCGCGGGAGAACCCACGCATGAGCGCCAACACTCCTAAGTGTGCACTTAGCAAAATATGCCCACTTTCACCACGCACCACACACTGCAGCACTTCAGCGGCGCTCGGCTTTCTCTAAAACCACTTAGCCACTGGCTTATTAAACACGCGTGCAGAAGCGGCAAGTTCACTATTACGATTTCTGCCTCAAATATGTGTTTCCTTGCCAGCGGCTTATAGCGTCGCTTTGACTGACTGTCAGAAAGGCGGACAATCGACAGCAACCAGCAGCCAACAACCTACTTTCCAACTCAGCGCTGTAGGAGTTTGGAACTTGGTGCTGGCTGCCGACTGTCGGCTGTTGTCTTCATTATTTCCTTGAGTGCAAAAAACTTATTCTACTTAAGTTGTTGTTAAAAGCTACTTATGGCCGCCTCTGTTTTATGCGCTTTTTCTACAATGGAAGACATTGACGCTCACTGCGTTTGTCTGCGCTGTGAAAGAGCTTTTAGATTTTCGATTTTGATTTGGCTTCTTTAAGGTTCCTCTTTTATTATTATTATGCTGTGCTGTTTTACAAGGTTCATAAGCAGTATTCAAGCGGTTGTGAGCAGTCCCTTTTCGCCACTGCTAGTGTGTGCTGTCTGTGTGTGCGGTCTTTGTGAACATTTTCTGAAGTCTGCACGACGTTTTGCAGCATTGTCCTTCACTTCCTTTCCGCAGTGCACTGCTTTTGAATTATATTTAGCCCTCTTTGCTTTCTGTGTATCCTGAAGCTCTGTAAGCAACGAAGTAAAAGACTCATGGCACACTTTCTTTCACCTGCTGCTCTGTCTTCTCCGGCTTCAAATTAATACCAAAAGCTATATTTCCATTTTGTATGCCCGCCTGACGAGACATTTTCGACCGACTTGGCATTTGCGCAAAGCTTGCGTGTCCTTTTTCAATCCTCATCTCACTATTCAAAAGTTGAGCACGGCACGAGATGCTTGGGTGTTGATAAGCGCATCGTTTTGTAAAGGCATTGTGGCGCGTAGACCGAAAAGAAAGTGAAGGAATATGTCTTTTCTTTTTGTTTCATTCTTTAGTATGCTTTAGAGCCCACTTTTATTTTAATATGCTAAGGTCGCTAGCGTTTTTATGACACTCATTGTTTCATACCGTGTTGAGCGCAATCTGCCTTAAAAAGTATTTACTGCAAAAGCCGAAAAAACTGACATTTCCCTACAATTTGTTGGCCTCTTCTTGCCCCGCCATTTTTATTACTGTCACCTGTGACTGCTATCACAGTCAGCGAGGAGATGTGTTTTAGTCAGCTACTCGGATCTGATTGCTGGACGAATGCCGGTAACCGAAATTTACTCTCTACTTGGACATGCGAACTTAAAGAGAAGTCCCAATAAACCAAAAAATTTTTCAGTTGCCTTGTGTTCTCCATTTATCTTAGATCTATTGTATGTTGAAGAAATCAGTTAAGTTAAAACTAAAAGGACAAGAAGAATGGGAAAGTTGGCCTGCCTTAAAAGGCACAACTCTTTCCTTTGGAAATGCATGTATTTCTTGTTTTTGTTGGAAAAAAGTAAGGCTAAGAAGTTTTAGAAACTTGATAAACTTGAAGACCAAAGCAACATCAGAGATACTCGACAAGAATAATTCAACCAAACCATTCAGATCTGCACCACGAATTATTTTCTCCAAGACTAGATTGAAGAAGTCACACAATAGGGAATCGCCTTGTCTGAAACCTCATTTGGTAAAGAACGGCTCGGAGTGGTCCTTCCCGATCCTGACGGAGCTTTTGGTATTGCTCAATGTCAGTTTACACAGCCGTACTAGTTTTGAGAGCTACCAACTTCAGATTTAAAAACAGCTTTTTTTCATGCTGTTAAAGGCAACTTTGAAATCGGCGAAGCAGTCGATCCGTTGCTCACGGGCCTTTTTCAAGATTTGGCGTGTGGTGAATATCTGGTCATCTTATTCTACAAAGAAACTGATGCATCCTTATCACTTCTTCGCCGCCATGTTTGAATAGCTCGACCGACAGCACATCGGCCCCCGCCGCTTTGTTAACTGGGTACACTCCTCGCATAAAACAGTCAGTGTGTGGTTATGTTTACTGTGTGCGGGTATTTTGTCGGGTCTGTTTGTCAGTTGTGAAATTGTTACTTTTTAAGCCAATATGTTTTATGATGTATGAAATTTGATGTTTTGTGTGCGATAACATTTTACGCACTCGACTGCACTTTACTTTCGCTTCAAACACCAACCACCGTTATCTCAGCCATCTTGGCCAGGTTTACTGCGGCGACAATATCAGATAGCATTCAAGCGGACGTACAAATGAGTGAAGACGGCGTCGACGCAGACGGGATGGACACGTAATGTCAGTTTCCGTTCTTCACAAAGACGATGGTCAAAAGAATCGTAGACGGCAGCAACACAACCGCACACAGTGCAGGAACTTACATTCAGTTATATTTAGTTTTTTTTTTATTTTGTCTTCTGTCTCGTTGATTTATCATTTTCTCATTACATGCTGTTTTGGTTGGTCAGCTGATTGGATGGTTATGTAACATGTTATGTGCTGCTTCGACAAACCATTCACGCAACTACTTAATGTGTGTCAGAAACACACTCTCACATATGAATAGTAGTTAAGGCGACCATCAAATTTGTTACTTGAAGATTCGGGCTGAACTTAAAGCAAAATAGTATTTTGTGCGGCTGACTTACTTTTTGAGGGAAAAGTGCGTTTGACCTTTCGTCATCGGTTGGAATGCAATTGAAATTGTATCTGCTCAACTAAGCACCGTTGAACATGGGTTTTAGTAATGTTTGTATATTATTAAAAGGCCTCAAAATTTCAAAGACACTGTTAATTTATTCTAAAGTTTTGAGACCATCTAAATACCCTTTTATGGGTATAAAAATATCTTTATTTTAATTTTGATCGCAGTTTGTAAGACAGCTATCTGCTAAAATGGCCCGTTCTAAATAAGTTCTTCGAGGATTTTAGCGTGGTCTTGGGACATAATTTGTGCTGAATTTCGTGCGGAAATCTTGTCAAATAAAAGAGTTTTCTATACAAAGACTTGATTTGTACCGTTCAGTTTGTATGGCAGCTATACCCTATAGTTGTCCGATGTCGGTGATTCCGACAAATGAGCACGATACTGGAGAGAAAAGCATGTATGCAAAATTTCAAATCGATAACTCAAAAACTGAGAGGCCTCACAGAAGAAAGTCGGTGATCGGTGAGATAAAGAGAAGCAGAAAGCAAAAAATTACAACTTTGGAATAAATTTTATGAAATTTTGGACTATCTGAATAAGGACACCATATTTATCCCACAAGCCTATCGCTGCTCTCACTTGCACATCTGCCCAACTTAGGACAATAATTAATTCTGAAGGCTTTAATAAAAATATCAACTCAGTATACTCTATCATCTCCACTTCCACCTAACTGTAAGCCATTTACTTTCACAGCGAGACAAAAAGCGCAACATAAGTACAAAAGTTAGCATCGGAAAGCAAAGCGCCACACCACTCTTCCAAGAGCCTAACCTCAGAATGAGTAAGATGGCGAATAAAAAAATTCAAAACACATTTAAAGCTTGCATATCTTGAGCAAATATTTATGTGAGTTTATTGACAAGTAGTCTGCACTCGTGTATGTATTTCGCAAAAGCGCAACAATAGCAATAATAACTTGTTATGCTTTTAAAAAAATACTAACATTCTATGCAACAATAAGAATACATAAGAATAGGGATAAAGGAAGTAAATAGGAAGACTAGCCAGTAACGGCGTCTCAACTGTAACCAAGAGAGAATATCCAAACAAAGCCACAGAAAAGCATTTGTTGCAAGAGCTAAGTAACAAGACAAGAATGAGAATTTTATGTGCGTACGAATGTACATAGCGTGTGATCCAAGTAGAGGTAATTTTTTCAATAGTTTTTTTTGACAGATAACGCGGGAGTCGTGTCAAGCTTTTATGTTATTTTTGTGCAGTGCCTCATGGAAAGACTTCAAACATTTACAAATTGTTCAACTTTATTACGAAAACGCAAGTTCTGTAAAGAGTGTATTTCGCGCGCTTCGCTCAACTTAATTTCAATATAAACGGTCTAACGAACGTACGATTCGCAACACCCATCACCTATATTGAGACCCAGCACTCATTATTGGATAATATTCGAGCGAATAGATCACGTTCAGCAAGCAGTGAAGAAAATATAGCAGTCGTAGCTGAGAGTGTACACGAGGACAGTGGAGAGTCGATTCGGCGCCGCTTGCAGCAACTCGGACTGACGTATGGAACGTCACACATTTTATGTGATATCATAAGGGAATCAAGAGCTGCCGTTTTATCAAAAAAAAAAAAAAAAAAAAAAAAAAACAACGATTTGATGTGGTTTGTGTACCAGTGGAATCATCGATCCATCATTGGCGACCGTTATCGTGCCATGGGGACCGACTATTTGATGTCTGAAATTGAAATACCTGATCTCGGCGACATTTGGTTTCAACAAGGCGGCGACACTTTCCACACATCACCCAAAATTAATGGATTTATTAAGAGAACACTTCGATGAGCAGATAATTTCACGTTTTGGGCCGGTCGATTCGGCACCAAGATCGTGTGAAATCACACCGTTAGACGTTTTTCTGTGGGGGTATTTAAAGTCTAAAGTATATCCACGTCTAAAGGACAATCCCGCCTCGATTCAGCTCTTGGAACAAAGCATCACACGTGTCATTCACCAATTACTAGTCGAAATGCTCAAAGAAGTCATCGAAAATTGGGCTCAACGGATGGACCATCTGAGACGTAGCCGAGGCCAGCATTTGAAAGAAATAATCTTCAAAAACTAAATGCCAAAAAATTATCTTTCGATTGATAATAAATTAAATTTGAAGCTGCTGTATGCTTTTTTCAAAAGGTAGTGAACCTCGAAATGAATCACCCTTTAAAAGAACCCTTCATTAAAAAATTCGTTAAGTTACCACTTCCTAGCTCAAAAAGGCTTCCAGTTGTTAAGAAAACAACAAATATTTTCTAGCAAATTTATGTCGCTCAGCACCAAAATGAAAACTTTTTACAATAAAACCAACAAAACCAGCATTTTCCCCACAGCCGAAATCAAAATACAGTTTTCCATAGCAATACATCAGTCAAAAGAAAGCAAATATATCAATAACATTCGCCACAAGAAAAATAACAGCAACATTATGAATGCATACCTGTCAAGAGCAAACTTTATGCTCACCACAATGGTATACAAAATGAAAGTCTGCATAAAATAGAAGCAAACATCTGCAACAAACAACAAAGGTGCATACACGCCCTTGCAGTGGCGCAAAAAGCCGCACTTCGCTCAAAGCAGCAAAAGGTTATTGAGTGTTTGCTTGTGATTTGTGACAACGGCATTTGTGACACATGCAACAAATGCCGATATGCACCGTTATTTGAAGCGCTGCACAGGCAACCAGGGCATATTGTGTTATATACGCTGCAGCCAAGGCAAGAAACCGACTCGGAAATCAAAAGAGAAGTATACTTTTCAGCGCAAACAAAGCAAATGCAGCTAAAACAAAATATTGTAATTTCATAAAGCTTGGTGTGGCATATAACCTTATATTTTTCTTTGCAAGCTTTATCCCCAGGCTTAAGCAATACACACTCACTACTTTATAAACACACGTGCTTAAATGCACTCACACACATGCATTTACTTTGCTTTGCATTTTGTCTGCTTTTGCGCGCATCTTCACTATCCATTTTTACTTACATAAAATACTTTCAAGACACTCGAGCAGCCGGTTTTCAAGGCTCACGCCACGCCATCTTCCAAAGCTTTGTACTCACACATTGTTTGTTGTTGTGGCAGCAAGGTGAGCGCGTTTGTGTGAGTGCTGCTGGCGTTTTCTTTGTATGCGCGCTGATTTCATTTCTAGTTGAGTAAACAAACACGAGTACAAAGTTTTCTTAGACACCGCAGCAGACGCATAAAGCACATGTGAACACGGCTGCACATTCACACACACACATGCGTAGACATGCAGGAATACACACATGGCGTAAGAAATAGGGAAGCAGTAAACACACTTTAGAACAATAAAGATAACAACATTTGTGGCAAAAACAAAAAAAAAAAAAAAAACACATAAGAAAAAAGAAAAATATATTTTGTTTGCGATAATAAAGCAACGCATATGGCGCATGCTGTGTATTGTCGCCAAGGGGATAAAGCGGCTAAGGAGCTGCAGCAATAGACGCAATAACGCCTAAAGCACTCAACTTTATAGCACACCCTAGTGCCATATGTGTCATTGAGGGGCACTCAACATGCGTCTTTTACACTCAGCTTCTTTCACCCTGGCGTTTTGTCTTCCACTTCTTATTTTCTTTCTTTTGTCTTTCTTATTTTCTAGACTACACTGCTTCCTGCTCCTTTTTCTCTTTTTTCTATTCTTTTTTTATAATTTTTCTTCGCATTTTGTACCCTTAAGTAACCTTGCGCTTTAAGTTACTTCCCCGCACCAGTCACCCGAGCAGTTAACGGTATACGTAATCAACACCGAATGATGTGAAAATCACATGTAGCATGAACTGTGAATTATTTTATTTCACGGCAAGTGCGGGGGTTAGACTTGTAAGATACTGAAGTATATACATACATACATACATACTATAAGTAGCATATACATTTTATCCCTTATAGGCGAAGCTTTGCATTATAGAAGCAATCATACCAATAGGCGTCTTCGATTCGCCATTTCTCTGACCGCTATCTTTGAATGACAGCAAACGACACCATATTTTTCCGCTCTTTTGACATTTCTCTTCAATAAGATTCGCCATTTCATCATGGAAAATATACGATCCAACAACGAGTCAAAATTACTAAAATTTACTACCGAAATTCGGGGTTTTTTCGAAATTCAAATTATTTTCGGAGCTATTACATAGGCATTTTGCTGGCCCGCTAACCAAACTGTTTCGGCGGGAACTGAAACTTTAAACGCGTTTTTCTGGAAGCTTTATTTTTCAAAATGATAAATTTTTAGACTTGTAAACTGGAACTAGCCATGTGCCTCAAATTTGAGTTTTTACTATTAAAAAAATCGAAACAGACAAAAAAATAGTCATATTTTTCTTTATACAGAAGACTAAAGGACAGTGGACCCACAGACTAGTTCTGACTAATGATTCGTGGATAGATGGACAACATGGGGACCTAGACTTCCACTTAACCCCAATGCAGAGTGGACATAGATGCTTTAGAAGCTATCTGCTCCAATCCATCACGACCTTTTTCCCTACTATCTGTGACTCTGTGCATGTATTTTTTCAATGGACTCATTTTTCAATTGTAAGGGAAAAGTTTATAACTTAACTTGGCGGTAGTTTTTCGGTGGAAAATTTCACAGCACTCATGTGTCTGACCTCTGGTAAATAGAAATCTCTCAGCTTTCAGTCAGTCAGTCAGTCCGTATGATAGATGAGACTCAAAGCCTTTCTCTCTCCCATGAAGTAATACTTAATCCGGTGGCTCCGTGGGAGAGTCTAAGTTTAGAAGATTAAAGTTCGACACTACGGCTTTCGCTGATTTCTCCTACTAGAAACAAAACACAAAAAAAAAAACAAGAAAAAACGTTAATTTTAGTAACTATGTGTTCAGTTTGTAAGGCAGCTATATGCTATAGTTAACCGATCTGAACAATTTCTTCGGAGATTACATTGTTACTTTAGAAACTAAGCTGTACCAACTTTTGTGAAAATACATTGTCAAATGTGAAAGTTTTCCATACAAGAACTTAATTCCGATCATTCAGTTTTCATGGCAGCTATATGGTATAGTGATTCGATATCGGCAGTTCCGACAAATGAGCAACTTCTTGAAGAGAAAATGACGTTTGCAAAATTTCAAAACGATATCTTAAAAACTGAGGGACTAGTTCGTATATATACAGTCTGACGGTCAGACAGACAGACGGACATGGCTAAATCGACTCAGCTCAACATACTGATCATTTATATATATACTTTATAGGGTCTCCGACGCTTCCTTCTCGGTGTTACCCTGTTCAGGGTATATATATTTGGTCTCAGATTGTTAGGAGAGTTGAAATCGTGTATATAGTCGCGTGCCAATTTTTTGAGACCCCTAACTTAATCAACTGTTAATTGGTGAAATTTTTAGCTTATCTTTATTATTTGATCTTTTCCTGTATTCTTGAAATGTTAACTAATCAATATTAGAAAAATCGGTAGTAAAAACATGAATTACCTATTATTACGAGGCATCAAAAATTATCTGAAATTCACATCTCTAGGCTAAAATACTCCCTTAGGTTTACCGCGCAGTTTGTAACACCCAGAAACTAACTTCAGAGACCATTTAAAGTATATAGTACACCTAATACAAGGTCAGAGTGACAAGATTAGTACATTTAGCCAGTACTAGCAAAGAAAGAATCATTCGTTACCAAAAATAAAAAAAACGCAACAGCTGTGAGTGAGGACATGCTAGTCCAAGAGGAAGCCCTGAGCATATAGAAGAACTGTGAAGTTTTATTGTACAACTGCGGGAGGATACAGAAGACAACCGTTTATGCGCACAGCCAGGTGGCACTACTAGCCTTGTCGTCGTCAAATATCAACTCCAGCGTAGTAAACAAAGCAAGGACGGCCTTAATCTCAATGGCAGTTCAACTCGGTTTGTTCATAATTTGGCTACCCAGTCATAGAAACATTTTCGGCAACGAGAAAACAGATGAGTTCACTAAGTGAAGAGCCTATCTAGACGAATCTGAGGCAGAGACATAAGCGTGAGCGCTACGAACGATCAAGAGGTAGTTCTGATCGTAATTTGAACAAACTACACAAAATAGATGGAGATCTACAAACAAATGCAGCATAACGAAGGAGATATGGCCAACCGATGATAAAAAAAAAGTAAGAAATTATTACATAGGTCCAGGAAAATTATATACAGACTTACAGCTACCATAACGAGACACTTGCCATTTAGAGAACATGTGTTAAAAGTGGGAATGGCTTACAATAGCACTTGTCGTAGCTACATATTTGAAGGAAGCAAAGAAACTCACTTCACTTCCTCTGTGAGTGCCCAGCTCCATCATAAACCAGACATAGAATTTTCAGAATCCATCAGATATCAAACCTTGATACCTAGATAAGATCTTACGATAATGTAGCATAATGGCGCTACCAATCGAGCCCGAAACGCAGCACTCCTACCTACCAACCGACCCAGTACAAGTGGTGCCAGCTAATGTGAGCTACTATCTGATGATTGACGAATCGAAGACATTTATTATTTGTGAAGTTCGACATTTTTAGGGACCTTTCCTGAGGGCGAATCGAACACATTTATTATTTGTGAAGTTCGACATTTTTATAAACCCTTTTTGAGATCATCTAGTCCACTCAGTACTTCGTTATACAATGATATATTTTACTAGAACAAAGTGTAGACAGAAATTGGAAATTGAAAAAATAAATAATCCTTTACTCACAAAAATATGCTGCGCTCCAATAATTTGGTCCCTAAATTTGAGTTCGTGGAAATAAATCTTTCGAAAAAATATGAAATGTTGTAACATTTGCAAGCATAAATTGCTGAACATAATTTATGTTTACTTAAAATGAACAAAGATTGTGACAGTGAAAACTTGGTTAATAACTTCTTACACTCAAATTGCTTTCTCGGAAATTGTGGTAAAATATTCACATCCGCTGGCAGCCGAAATGTAGAAACGCGAGAATTTCCCACGAATTTCCCTATCCAAGCACATATCTCAATAGAAATAAATAACAACTTTTGGTTGTGTTACTTTGAAAGGCCAAAATAACTGACTTAAATAGAAAACAATAACAACGCTTTTGCGCCTAGTGCGAAGTATCGCTGTTGCAATAGCGTAACAACTTGCCACATAAATAATACTTGCAACAGATTGGCAAACATGGCCAGAAACATGACCAGAAACACCGGCACACACCCACGTACGCATAAGTGTTGTACCCACGCGATCACACACACACACACACACACGCAAAGTACACCGCACTTGTCGCACCACGAGCACGCATACTAATTTACCAACATACCGCACAACAACAATAGTAACATGTGAACACCCACTGGAAGTACGAGACCGCCAGCGCATATCTTGAGCGTGTTCGGCAAGCGCAACAACAACAAATGGGTTATAACAACACGAGTGTCGAGGGCCACAATCGCGCGTTGTGCAGCAGTGCTGCCGCGAGCAACGCGAAAACACGAAAACTAACACCAACTTTTCGACGCTGCAAAACTCACGCCTTCGCCAACGCCATCGCCGCAACACCAATGCAAAGTGCAACCTTCGCTGCTGTTGCAACAGCTCATTTTATTGCTATTACACTTGATACAACTAAAACACTTTTGCAATGATTTAGAAGTGCATTTACACACACACACACATATTTGCATAGTCGATGGTAACTTACACATGAAAGTTGCTTGAAGTGCGACACTGAGGGGTGCATATTTCAGCAGAATTTCAACAAGAGAGAGGAGGGCAACCATGTGTGCGTGCTTTTTAGGGTCGCATATAGCCCGAGATGATAATATTAATTAGTTGTTATTGTCATTGGTAAGGCTCCTTTTTATTGATATTAAGTTAACTTTTCGTTATCAGTAGAATAGGAACAGGCCTGTGCTCCTGTATCCTCTTACGTTCTCCTACTAGATAGCTGGACTTTGCGGGAGCTTGACCAGCGCTGGGCCACCGTCGGTACATGCGCTGCCGCAAAATCCTTTTGGCCCAAGATTGATCGCAAGAGATCTAGTGATTGCCCTATTGGCGTCCATTCTGTAAAGCTGGGAATCTTAGCAGACGTCATCTGCAGAAGCTTTATGAAAGAAGATAAGCTGGAAACAACTCAACATTTCCTTCTTTACTGTCCCGCATTTGGGAAGTCAAGGATTAAACACTTGGGAGCGCATACCTTCAGGAATCTCACCGAACTGGCAGGAATGGAAATTGAACGCCTAAGTAAATTTGTATTGGCCACCAAGTGTTTTGCTAATTCATAAGTTCGAACACAGAAATCCTTCTTTTATATGGCTTCACAAAGGACTACATAAAGCAGTGCCACGTGCGATCTCTCTAGATCAGTCATCTAACCTAATCTAACCTAAGTTGTCCTTCAATCCTAAAGGTTAGAGGTGAATTATCGGTCTCTTAGACTGATTTGATGGATTTGCATAAGAAACATTCAAACTAGAACTTCAAGGAAACTAATTCTACATAATCGGCTAGTAGGTCACCGACATGATACGATTCCCTTGCCTGATTTCAACTGATAACAACAGTGCTGATACAGAGGTCTGGCATAAGGACTAAGTCTTGGTATATATGTAGATTAATATATCGTCGATGGCCAGGCGGAAATTAAGGCAATACTCTCACTTAGTTTTACCTTAGAGAATGTCCATGGAAGCAAGGAGGTAGATGTAGTGGCTGCCGGAAAGAGGCTGCATACATACTGGGTTCAAGGCCATAAAAAAATTCTGGTAAACAAAATAGCTGATGGTATTGCCAAAAGTGCCATCCGTCTGGGTGCCGAGCAAGAACAGGAAATGCGGAAATCAGTAAAAACGATGTACCATGAAATTTCCAAAAGGCTGACAGACGGATCAGGGCCAGATGGAATGCTATAAATACATGCAGCATTGCCAGGATGTATGCTTTTTAATCATACGGTCTCGAAAGGGCTGGAGGACGGTGGTTGACCTAATACAACTCAAAACCTGCATCGCAGGCAAGCCGGACGGGCATAAGTAATGTTAATACATCCAGAAAGCGCAGGGAACACCTCCTACGCTTCTGTGCAGTCTTCTATAGAACTCATCTTAGATATCCAGGAGCTTCCCAGTTCAGGGGAGTAGATGAAGTATCCAAATCAGATATCATGTCGCTCTTAAAGATCCCAAAACGCTTTGACGTCCTAAATGACGAGTACTTCAGCTTAAATTAAACTTAACCTCCATCTGGTAAAATTAAAAACCAATAGGTCTACAGAGAGCTTAACAGATGACCAGTATAAACTGACCTAACTCAGTTAGTTCTGCTTTCTCCAGTTTCAATAAAGAAGCGAAGCAAAATGGCGTAGTAGTGAACGAGGGAAAGTCGAAATATCACCCGTCATCAAACAATTTTGTACAAACAGTCGTCACACTCACGACTTGGCTCCCACGTCACTGTTGACAGTCATAACTTCGAAGTCATAGATAATTTCGTCTATCTTGAAACCAGCACTAATACCAACAACATCGTCAGCCACGATATCCAACACAGAATAACTCTTACCAACAGTTACTAATTCGGACTGAGTAGGCAATTGAGAAGTAAAGTCCTCTCTCGACAAACAAAGACCAAACTCTATAAGTCTCTTATTATTCCCGTCCTGCTGTATGGTGCAGAAGCATGGACGATGAGCACATCTGATGAGTCGATATTACGAGTTTTCGAGGGAAAGGTTCTACGGAAATGTATGGTCTTCTGCGCAGTGGAAACGGCGAATACTGCAGTCGATAGAACAATGAGCTGTACGAGGTACACGAATTAAGAGACTGCTAGATCATGTCATCCGAATGGATGACACTGAGAGTATTCGAAGTTGTTCCAACCGAGGAAAGCAGACGACCTCCACTCCGTTGGAAAGACCTGGTGGAGAAGAGCTCCGCTACACTTGGAATCTGCAATTGGCGCCACACAGTAAAAAAGAAGAAGCCAATAAAGAAGAAGAACTAAAAGTAACAAGTAACCTGGACATGACAGAAGAGGGACCCTTCCTCCTCCTCCTTCTATTAGCTTCAACTTTCGTTACGAAAAATATAATGACGCGCTTTGACGTTGTAATCGAACCTGTATAGCCCCGATCCCGTTTACTTAGCACCATTTTGGGCAATATGTAAGTCGTCTGTTATTTTTAAGCAGTGTTATTACACCCTGCGAAATAAGTATAAAGGCGGATGTTTTTCTTATCATTACTCTCTTGATTTGCAACCCACAAAAAAACTTTTTTTTTTGCAAATTCATAATTGAATTCTGTGGCAACTTTAGGCAATATCGATAAGTTTTGCTCATCCTTGTGTGTGTATGAAAAATAAAATGCGATTAAAACCGTTAGGAAGTGCGAAATAAGTATAAAGGCATTGTGAAAATTAATATTTTATAAAAATTATACTGACATTACAAGGAAAAACAAGTAGGTATCTCTTATTTTAGTCTATTTTTAATAATTAACACAAGTATTTTATATTTAATATGTTAGCATTTCAGAATGCCACGCGGCAAACCGTTAACCCTTGAGGAAAGGGGAAAAATTGAAGCGTATCATGAAGAGGGACGGTCGAATCGCGATATTGCGAGGCGGTTAAACAGATCTAGCTGTGTCATCGACAATTTCATAAAAATTGGTCATCTATATGGGAAAAAAGCGACCAGGGCGGACATCAAGGATCGACAACAGGACGAAAAGGGAGATTTCCAGGCTTGCTGTGAAGGAAAACTTAAGCGCAAAAGAGATAGTTGGAGAAATGGACTTAGGAGTAGGTGTGCGACGCGTACAACAAATTTTAAAAAAAGATTTAACTCTCTCCTACGAAAAAAAATGTTCCAAACCAGCACTGCTACCTCGGCATAAATTGGCTAGATTACGGTTTGCTGAAAAATATATTTGTTGGGATGAAGAATGGAAAACTGTAATATTTTCGGATGAGAAGAAATTTAATTTGGATGGACCGGATGGTGCAGATAAGTATTGGCGCAAGAAAGGCACTCCCAAGCAAAAACGTCAACGCCGAAACTTTGGAGGGGGTTCCCTAATGGTTTGGGCGGGAATAAGTTACCGAGGAACCACACCTATCTGCTTCATTAGCACCAAGATGGACTCCGATTATTATATCCAGCTTCTAGATGACGTCTTAATATCGTTTGGAGAAGATATATCTGTTCCAGAATATATTTTTCAGCAGGACAACGCAGCAATCCATCGTTCAAGGAAGACAAAAGAATTTCTATTATCCCACGGAATTCCAACTCTCGATTGGCCTGCGATTAGTCCTGACCTAAACCCAATTGAGAATCTCTGGTCACTGCTAGCGTCATGGACGTCAATTTAGGCACATTAAAGAGCTCAAAGTAAAAATTCAACAAGAATGGAGGAGCACTGAGCCATCGTACATTCAATCCCTCATTAACTCAATGCCAAAGCGTTTGGAAGAAGTTCTAAACAATAACGGAGGACATACTTCTTATTAAATTAATAAATATTTACCTAAGAAACTAAAATACTCTTGTGCCTTTATAATTATTTCGCACTAAATTTGATTTTTTTTTAATTTTCCCTCCTTGGAGCTCAAAGGGTTAAAAATTTAATTTTTGTTCATTTGTTTTTAAATCGTTTTGAAATACATTCATATAATTTATAAATAAAATCACAAAATATTAGAAAGTTCCTTTTTTAAGAAATCTTTTTGTAGTGCCTTTATACTTATTTCGCAGGGTGTAGCATTAAAAAATTTTTTGAAATTCACACACATATTAATTTCGTAAAATATATAAAAAATAGTACAGTTAAGAGCATGAAAATGTACTCACATTGTCATAGTTGATAACGCGCTTGGTGTCACCACTACAAATCAGGCGCAGTTGAACATTTGAGTTGCCTGAAATGAAAGAAAGAAATGAAGGACATTATTATTATGGAGAAGTGTGAATGGGGGAAATTTTTTTCAAAAGTTTCAGTCATTTTAAACACATTTATGAAGGGGTCAACATGGCAGGCTATTAAAACTAATGCGAAAGGGATGTAGTCATAATGAGTGTAATGAAAACATTTGCTAAAAACTAAACAAAAAAAGGAGCAACAAAGTTGTTGAAATCCCAAATATTAGCCCTCTTTAAATAATATCTATTATGAGTGCTATGTCATTTTCGCTTATCTGCACAGCTTACAATTTGAAAAGTTAACGCCACACAACTATATACCAGCACGATACAAAGTCGCATAAACGAGTCCCAAAACCAAAATTCGAGAAAGCAGTCAAGCAGCGAGAGTGACTGAAGGCAAAACTTTTGCTTTTATGTGTCAATCAAAAGTGAAACAACTTTCATTTGCATGTGCCATAGTTCAAAAGCTGGCGTTGATGGGAGAGAGGTTGGATGGGGCAGGGTCTCTGCACAAGCACTGCAATTACAAACAACCCCATTTTTTATTACAGCCCGCAAACAAAGCAAAATAGTAATTATAACTATAAACAACAACAAACAGACAAGCAAACAAACGATTTAGAAATAACAGGGTGCTACGTTTATGAAGCAAAAAAAGAGCAAATTATGTAAAAACTGTATTTGGGAGGTGGACAGCAATTGGGGCAATGTATGCCCAGGAAGACTGTAAGTATTATGCACCACAGATAAAAACTTTACATTCTGCTGAGGGGTAAAGGTAGACAGGGTGGCACATAAACTTAAAAAAGTTAAAATATTGCAGTAAAAAGAATAATGTAGGAGTGATAATTTCAAGGTATAATACGAGAGTAGAAGGCATTGGGAATGATTTTTGATCTGAGCACAGTTAGGCAGTGTACAACACAGCGTCAGTCGTTCTTCTTTTCCGCTGTTTAGCGCCTAATGAAGATTCGAAGTGTGCCAGGTCCTTCTTCTTTCAAGCGGAGTGGAGGTTTTCCAATTCCTCTGCTTCCCCCAGCGGGTATTGCATCGAATACTCTCAGAGCTGGAGCGTTTTCATGCATTCGGACGACACGACCTAGCCAGCGTAGCCGGTGTCTCTGAACTATGTCAATGTCGTTGTATAAGATATACAGCTCTTCGTTCCATCGAATACCAATGTGCAAAAGCCCATAAACCTTCCGCAGAATCTTTCTCTCGAAAACTCATAACACCGACTCATCAGATATTGCCATCGTCCATGCCTCTGCACCATATAGCAGGACGGGGATGAGGAGTGACTTGTACAGTGGGCTTCACTTCTCAATTGCCTACTCAGTCTGAAGTAGCACCTGTTGGCAAGAGTTATTCTACGTTAGATTTCGAGTCTGACGTCGTTGTTGGTGTTAATGCTGGTACCACGATAGACGAAATGATCAATGACTTCGAAGTTATGACTGTCAACAGTGATGTGGGAGCCAAGTCGCGGGTGCGACGACGATTTGTTTGAAAGACATTAGATATGGTTCAATTTGTAAAGTACCGGAGAGTTTTTCTGGTAATTTTCATATTTAGGGTCAATGGCGCGTTTCCCGAAACGAATTTTTCATTTTAAAAAATAGAAGAAACCCACAGGGAACCAAACTCAAAAGTCGGTCACAATCATGCTATACTCGTCGTTGCAAAGGAGACAAGTCTCTTAGTACGAGCATAGTATTTACAAGCTTCATACACCAAATAATAAACAATATGGTTGAGTCGATCCATAAAGTATGTTGAGATCCTCTGCTTTGTCTCTGCGTCTGTGATGCCAACACGACGATTTTCAAGCACTCTTTATTTAAAATTTGCGTTGTTACCAAAGTTGTTTTTTATATGTCAGGATTAAAGAATAAAAATAAATTTTAATCATCTAAAATCGCTTAATTATTTTTCAAAATTGAGCTCTATATACCTGTGCATGCGTTTGAAGCAATTAACAAAGCACTTTTACCACTTTGATTGATTTCTTTGAAAGACAACTGGGAAGAAAATGGTTGTCTATTCCTCAGAACTGTATTGTTCTAGTGATATGGTTCCGACCTGTTCAGTTTAAAAAAAACTATGTTTGCTTTCGCGCTCATTCGCATAAATTCACGATTCATCACCTGTTACATTGTCATTGATGTGTTTCGAGCATTGTTATCGTATTTCTCTTCACCAGTCGACATGCGATTGGAGGATGGAGTTATGTGTAGAAGTGCACGCGAAAGTTCTCTGATTGCCATTCACTTGGGTGTGGCCCGAAACGATTCTTTTGCACATGGCTCCAGCAGCTCACGACTTCCGGTCTTTGGCCAAGTATCCTCTGGGTGGCCTCAGAACATCCGTTTGAAGGTTAAAGTGAGGCGAAACATCCCCAATATATAGTTGAGCGCTGGGTTTGGGACCCGCCACGTAAAAAACACTACCAATGAAAAATTACCAACAGCCTCCTGTTGTTAACTCGGCCATAATCGCGTAAGCGGTGTCTACGCCAGTAAGGAAGAAGAAGATTGACAAATTGTGTGGAATCCAACGTGAATAAATTTTTTGTATAGTGAAATATTCATGCCATATTGAATGTCTGCTAGTTGCACTAATGCTCATAGTTGTCTAAATTCCACGATAGGTCGCATGACGATCGTATAATATCATTTTGTGCACAGCATCAATAGATTACGAAACAACAACTGATTTTGGATGACCTTCCCAAAACTCGTCTTGGAGTGATCTGCGACCTCAATTCAATCCACCATACCATCGGTAAACACTGGTCCTTAATGAGGCTTCATCGCTAAAAATTTATATAAATTTATAAATGAACTGTTGGTGAGTTAACCCACGTCGAAATTTATAAGAGCTAATCGCGTGAAAATATTCGCGATCTAAATCCATTTTTTTAGCCGAGATGAACATTTTAAGTTATTATAAACAGCACGATTAGCGCTCGTATATCAAAACATTTTGAGTATCTATAAAATCAAGAATGTCGAACTTTACGATACAGTTGTGAATTACCAGATTGTAACACCAGGGTCGCCAAATCCCAAATTATAAAATGCAAGCTATTTGACAGCAGTATCAAAGGTTGATGGATGATTTGTTTTCGATGACTTTCACTGTATACTGTATGATCACTCAAAGCACTTCTGGAACATTTTCAACCATTCCATAGCCGTGATTTCACCGGAAGCGTAAAATGTCAAGTAAACTAGTTTTTCAATTTTATTTTTATTTTTTTATTTTGAATAAAAATCGCTAGACAAGCTATTCGCGTCGTGAACAAACAGCGGGCAAACACACACTAATTGACATATGAAGATAAAACTTCGCATGAACATTAAAAAAAAAAATTGTACCAATCTAGGAAAAAATTTGTGTCGATTCGGTATAGAGGTATTGTTTAAAGGAACCAGTCCGATTCAAATTTGATCATTTGGTACTTCCTGAACTGTCTCACACTTTTTGCTCAAACTGACTAATTCTGAAACAAAATACCGTTATGAAACATTTTTTCTTATATTTCTGACAATTTTCCAGTTTTGACCGTGCTTTAATATAAAATACATATGTATGTACATATATACCCTTGATATCTAAACCGGAGCTGAAAGATTTCAGCAACATAAGTAAAGTGTCAGTCATGTACAGAATCTTCGGGGAAATTTCCTTGCAAAGATAGACAGAAGAATTCAGAAAAGGACCTTGTTCCTTTTTATCTGTCATCTGCATATTAATTTGTCTCCTTGTGTAAAGCTGATAATGAACGAGACGATTTTCTCTTCCTGTCTTCTGAGTGTGATTAAAATGAAGTTAATTTTTTGTTTAGAACAACACATGTGCTTTTTAAAAGCTTTACCTAGTTAACTTTTACTAGGAACATTTTTTTCATTCTCACACGGCGAGTCTAACACACCTTGTCACTAGAGCAACAAGAAAATAGCTTTATAAAAATATATGCATGCAAATATAACAACATTATAGGGAAAAAATAAATAGTGAAGCATGAGCGTTAAGAAATACATGAACAAGTAAATGCGAGACACAGCAAAGGGAAGAACGATGCCATTGAAGAAAATGACGAAAATGAAAATCCCTCAGATTTGTACTTTTAATCGGACAACACGAATGAAAGTGGCTATACCAACTTGAGTGCTTTTCTGCGTAATAGCAAATACTATAAGAACACCAGAGAGAGATGGAAACGAAAGCCAGCGCGCCACAGTCTGAAATGCCGCCATTGATGGCACTGAAACAATGTGCGAAAGTTGTGGAACCGCAAGAAAAAATATGACTTTTTTACGGATTTCGATGGTAGATAGCTGATTCGAGAAAAAATCACCCAAAAATTAGACTCAATTGAGATTGCAGATTTCTTACAATTTCAAAACACATTTTATTTTAATGGAAGCTTTAGATATAGAATTATGGTAACACCTTCCTGCCAGATATGTGACTAAAAGGAAAATATGTATATAATTAGCTTGGACTATGTACGCGACCTTAGGTCTAATGTGCCTCAGATACAGAAAATTATCTCTTTTATTTTCTACTCAAGTTAGATGATCACGTTTCAAACCGAAATAAAGTCGCTTATTAATTATTATAGAATAATTGCCACAAAAATGCTTGTACGGCCCCATAAGATTCGGCGAAAAATACATGAATCCAAGCATATGCCGTGAAGTGTGCCAGGAGTTCTTCACAATCTGTATAAGTAAGTAGAATCGCAGCCCGTAGTTGTCGCCGACTTGCCGCAGCCGTCGTCGACATATTAAAAATTCATAGACCACGGAAACAAGGCAAGTTTTTTTCCATTATCTGGCGGATTTCATTTTTAAATTCCTGCTGCTTTCGGTACTTTCTTGTATTGGTTTTTCCAAACGATGTTGCAAAAAGATGAGCGAAAAAAAACGGAAAGGTGTATGTATATTTGGCATTGGTTTGCAGAATAAACAGCGACACTGACATGCTGCTTATCGAGCGCCGGCGAGCTGCAGTGCTGCAATGGAGCTAAACGAGCGCAAAGCTGCAGCGCATATGGCGGAGAATAAAGCGCCGTTGGCATAGCTTGCAATGGGAGCAAAAACAAAATCGCACTGCAAACAAGGATGCGACCTGGAACAGTGCAAAGTGAGACGCGGAAAAAACGGAAGTAAGACGATGCACTCATCCGGCTTCCATATGCAAGAAAACGCTTCGCAACATGGCTGGAGAATGTGGTTTTTATTTAAAGCTCAACAAAAAGTGTATGCGAGTGTGTGTTGGAGCACATGGTGTTTCAATAGGAAGGTAGTTAAATTAAAAGTTTTTAAAGTTTGTCAATGTGGGTGTCTAATGTAAAAAAGTTTTAAAGTAACCTTGTCTTAAAGCTTAAAATATCTTGCTATCAAAATTATCCAATTTTTTCATCATCCACGAAGTCAAAGAGACTCGACATGCCAACTTATTCAAATCAATTATTCAAAGATCCATAATCAAGAAAAACCTCTCGCTTAGAGGTTTCCAAGGCATCTAGGTTAGGTAAAGTTAGGGCACAGGACAGATCGTTGCATCTAAAATGACACAGGGTTCCACTTAACGCTTCCACGCTTTGCACACTGGTATTTTGTGATTTTCTGACCGTTATGGATCGGCAAAGCCTTTTGAGCTTACCGCAGATTTCAAGTCTAGTCTGGTTCCTTTTCCACCTGGTCTCTCCGGAGTGGAGGTCTTCTTCTTCTTTTGCTTCCCCCAGCGGGTACTGCGTCGAATACTCTTAGAGCTGGATTGTTTTCATCTATTCGGACAGCATGTCGTCGTATATCTCGTACAGCTCATCGTCCCATCGACTGAGGTATTCGCCAGATCATAAATCTTCCGCAGAACCTTCAGCACTTCGAAGTTATAAGTGTCAACAGTGACGTGGGAGCCAAGTCGCGACTGCGACGACTGTTTGTTTGATGACAGGAAATATTTCGTCTTGCCGTCGTTCACTACTAAACCCATTTGCTTCGCTTCCTTATCAAGTCAGAAGAAAGCAGAGCGAACAGCGCCGTTGTTTCGGTCTATGACATCAATATCAGCTCAGGGAGGTTCTTCCCGATCTGTCCATTTAATCTTACTTAAAAAAATTTATTAGCTTCCGCAATGGTTGTTGTAACTGCTTTATAAGCTTTGTTCTATCCTTTCCTTTACCTCCTTAATTATTCACATCGTCGTTGCGCCGAAATGCAGGTAGCCTTTGCTATCAAAGCACCCTTTATTTCACTTGCCAGCCAATATTTAGCGAAAGTGCTGCTATTTGTGTAAGCTGGCATGGCAGTTAGGATGAGTCGCGATAATATCCGTAGGGGAAGCCAAAGCGCGAAACAGCGAGATAAGCGTGAAAGACAAAACAAGCGCAACGGGACAATTGCCAATTCTAATGTGATTTACAGATTATACTTATATATAAGCGGACGAATGAGTGGCACATACGTAAAATGTGAAAAAGTAACGGAATAGCGATTAAACGTTAAATACACTTGACTCCACAGAAAGACTGCCGGCGAATGCTCGCAAAGCGGATACGAAAATCTGGCAGCGACGTTGCGGTAAATAAATGAAACTCTTTTGGATTTGGAAGTGAGTTAATCTTAACTAAATGCAGACATAGAATAATAGATCATTTTCATTAGTCACTGACTGGGTGCTTTTAACCGAAAAGTGTTTCAACAGTTTTAAATATAACCAAATATTAGAAAAACAGCAACAAGGGAAATTGAGTTAAATAAATAAAAAAGATTTATTAAATAAACAAACAATATTATTTTTAAAAAATTTGGGGCCTTACTGCCTCAGTTACCTCTCATGAAGAGTATATAGTTATATTTACCCAAATTACCCTTCCTTTTTATTTCCAACTATTGGAAAGGGGGGTATTAAGGGGGTATTCTACTCTAGAATTTTGAAAAATTCGATTTTTTTCATACATTTAAAGTTTAGACCCTTAAGAACATATCTTTCAAAGGATTTTTAAAAATTCAAATTATTTTAAGAGCTACAGTTACTTTAGTGACGCAGTACCTAACCCGGTAGGTAGGTAGGTACTCACTTTTTTAAACGCGTTTTTCTCGAAACTACTTTTTTCCACACGGTACCGGCATTATCTCAAGTTCTATACAACCGATTTACTTGAAATTTTGTGTGAACCTGCTTTATATAATCCAGCATCGTGTCAAAACTTTTGTTTTTAATATTTTAAAAAAATTTAGGAATTTCAAAAACAAAGCGTAAAAAATGATTTTTATTTTCAGGCAGTCGCCATTTTTCAAAAACAAATTTTTTCGTGTTCCCGGACTATAACAGCATCCTTACTGATTAAGAACTTCTTTTGATTTTTTTTTTTCAGACCACCAGGAGAATCAGGGTCAATGTCACCCGGATGCGCCATTTTTTTACACTTGTCTCTCCCCCCCCGCTCTAATTATTTTAATTGTAATTTATTGTAATTTTTTTTTCTTTATTCTTAAGATATCAATAAAAACACAATAAAAAATGGATAGTAAAAATATTTTTGGTTTTTTTTAATAAAATTCAAAAAACTGCACAAAATTTGATTTCTAGACTAGAATACCCCCTTAAAAATAATAAATGTTTATTCCACTCACCGCATGGCGCTTCTGTAGTGAAGAACAAATTCACCAAACCCTGAGAGTAATCAGTTTCAGCTTTGCGATGACTGCCACAAATGTTGAGTGTAAACTCATCTTTACCGTTGGGAATCTAATAAAAATACACAAGGAAGCGTGAGCGAAAGAAGTACATTAAAAATAAAATATCATGAGCAATATCTTAATTATAATTAATTATAATAAAACTCAACTTTTAAACAAAAATAAGCGGAAACGCACAAATTGACTTACCTTTATTTGACCAGCGTCGGTGAAAGGCGCCTTTTTCAGTTCGTAATTGAAATTAATATCGTCGTTAATTATTTCGCAAGTCTCCTCATTAAAAGTGCACATATGTGAGGGACATATGACGTTCGTCGTCCACTGGAATTCGTAAAGACAATCTGTAATTGTCTGTAGAATGGGTTTGCCCTGCAAAGAAATGAAAAAAATTAAATAAATGAATAAACAGACACTTCAAATAATTTTAAAATAAAGTTAAATGTAAACAGACCTTTACTAAGGAAAATATATATGTGTATTTTAACCATAGTCAACATCAGCCTTGGCGAATAAAAATATCATATATGTAGTAATAAGCCGGCAACTTGAGGTATTTTTTTAATTTAATTGACTAAAATTGTCAATGTTCTTGAACAAATTATTTTTAAAGTCTTTTATTATGTTTTCTAGTCTAGAAATTTGAAAAAAACCGAAATTTTTTCATAAATTGATGGTCTTGATATTCAAAAAAATCTACTAAGCAAGATTTTTTAAATTATTTCCGAAGTTATAGCCGTTTTAGTGCCTTGGCAACTAGACGGGTTTGAGTTGTGGACGAAACTCTTTTTATATAAACCACTTTGTTCGATGCAACTGCAACAATATATCAAGTTCTAATCAATCAATTTACTTAAAAATATTCTTTAAATAGCTCTCTATCACATGAAGCAACAAAAAATTAAAAATTTAAGTTTTTAATATTTTAACAAAGTTCGACAAAGTTAAAAAATTAGTGAAAAACTCAAACTTTATGTTTAAGTAGGCGCTCTTTTATAATTTTTTTTCAGTTTTGCAGCTTCTTAAGGTAGCGAAATCGCACTTATCAAGAGTTCATCGCTATTTTTTTAGCTGAAAATCAAACTGAAGACACTGAAGGTCATCCCAACTGAGGCATAAACAACTGAAGGGCAAATTGGATTAAGCCTTAGCATGCTTTTTTTCTCTGTATTCTTTTAAGATAATAATAAAGATTTCCATTAAAATATAGTACATCAAATTTTTTTATCAGTCTGGGTCAGTTTTACAATATTTATTTGTTCCAGAGCATTTTCCTCAACTTTTCTGGTAACTTAGCCAACTTATAGAAGTCTCATATCACATTCTTTCAAACGATTATATAATAAATCACATACTAATGAGCATAGGTAAAGAAATTTCCATCATCGAGACCTTCTTTAAGTGGCCGTGGCCTGCATAGCTCTTAGTTCCATTTTAGTCATCGCAACATAAAGTTCATAAGTATCTAGGCTTGAAGCACCCACACAAAACAATAATGCCTATTAGCCTTTTCGCAAAGAAACTCATTGATCAATGAACCAACCTTTGCTCGATTAAAACGCTAATTTAGATGCTTAAGACAACCACAGGTAAAAACCTTACTTTACTACATTAAGGGGTTAGGGGTAGTTAGAATTTTCAAAAAAATTTTTTTTTTTTTTTTGCATTTTCGTTAAGTGTTATATCTTAAAAATATTCTATGAAAATTTCACGTTGATACGATGATTAGTTTTTGAGTTATTTTACAAATAACAAAGAGAGCTCGGGCACTTCACAGCGCTAGTGTGAAACTTTAAACGCGTTTTTCTCAAAACTATGTTTTTTGAATCGGTGACAACTGTAACTCGAAACCCGCTCAATAGATTTTAATGAAATTTATACAGCTTTTAGAATACATAATAAACTCGGGCCTGATCGAAGGATTTTTATTTTTTCGAAAATTTCGATTTTTTAAGACCAATTAACTGCTAATTTTTTCGCAAAAATTTAGAAAAAAATTTCATGAGGCCGCTATTTTGTTAATTTTGAAAAAAAAAATAAAATCCTTCGATAGGCCCGGGATTATCTATTTATAAAACTAATTTTTTTTTTTGTCCGATTGTTTTTAAATGAATCTCCAAGGACTTATGCTTGTCACCGCAAGTACCTTTTTTTGGACAAGGGTCAACATAAACAACTATAACTTTGGAAATTAAATTTTTTTTTTTTGAAATTTTCGTGACTTCAAGTCAACACATCCTATAATAATGCCATATTACTACTTTTGTAAAATAACATGATTTAATAGCAAAAAAAAATACTGAAAACTCTAATTTTTTCGTGCCTCTGACTACCCCGAACCCCTTAATTCTTAATCAAACTGAAATCGAAATGTAACTATTCGGGTTGTTGTCCAGGCTGCAAACTTGGTTGTGTGCATTGATAAAATAACATCAGCTGCTAAATTTTGTTCATTAGAGAGTATAAAAAATGAAGAGCAGAAGCAAATATAACAGCTGATGATTAATCGAGGCTAACATTAATCGAGTATCCGGCTGTGTAAAAGGCAAAAACTGGTTTCTCAATTATGATCTTAATGTACTTAATTAATTTGACTGAGCGAGAAGGCTTTAAGGGATTAAAATACAGGACGCAACTTATATCCAAGTAGGGTTATACTCAGATTTTGACCCCAAGTCAGTTTTTAATTACAATTAACATATCCTAGGCTTATTGTCCGGTGACAGCAAGTATCTAGATCCTTATTTTTACCAAATTACAAAATTTGTCATTTAAAAAATTCAACCAAAAGTTTTAACTTTGCAGAAAATTCCTATAATTTTTAAGCCTGCGCTTATTTTATGTTTATTTATTCATTCGCTTTGTTGTTTTAAGGCATGAGTTGCATGAAAAAAGCGCAAATAAATGTAAACATATTTAAGCTGACAATTATGAGTGCAAATAGCAGTGTACACAATTTAAATGCCAATACACACACATGCTCACATAAATATGTACATATATTTGCAAATATGGGAGCCCTTTGCATATGCCGCCCACACACTCAACGCCGACCACAAAATCGTTACATAACAATTGAGGACTCACAGTTACGACAACAGCGTTTCACAACCGCAGAGGTCACTGCATTTCAAGGCATACACACACAAACACAAAGAGGCGCACAAGAAATGCCAGCAGTTGATCGATCAACGGGTGCCTCGACGGCTGACCAGCATGCAAACAAACCGCCGTTATGGTCATGAAGGGAAAAGCGAATGAAATGGGTGTTACTATATTAAATTACAATTACAAATCAACAGTTGCCATAATCACAACAGCAACCAAATGCAATAAAAACCCACACCAATAACAATCAGTGCGGTGCCGTCTGCAACAGCAGTGTTGGCCATGCCACAATTGAGTAAGGTGCAGTCACATTGCCGACATTATGGCCAATTGCAATATCACCTGCGGCAACATTCCATAGCAACATTAATAACAATAATATCGGCAAACAATTGTTGAGCCGTGGCAAGCACACACACACACACACGTACGCATATGCATGTGAGCGTTCGCTGAAATTGATTGGCAGACACATTAATGTTCAGACCACATGACTGAGCCGGGTCAAAGGGAATCGACATGTCACTAGGTAATTCCACAAACCAGTACGTGTTGATATGAATAGTGCAGTTACTGAGTTGAGTCCACTGTTACGATGGATTAAACGATAAGTGAAAGCACTGTCTGAAAATGGTTTTCATGCACACTAAGTATATTGAGTAATTAACTTCGTAAATATCTATCGATATCCATATATGTCGCTACTATAAAAACGAACTCCGAACAGGCGATAGATTGGCGGCAGTTCTCAGTATTTATCGAGGAAGTGGTCTCACAATAATCATTGACATTCGAGCAAGCCATAAAGAGACAACTATTGTTTCTCAGCTGAGTCGGGATATATTGGTTTCTCTTTAGCCACAGCCATAGTGATAGTCACCAGCTTACTCATGAGCTGCTACTTCTCTTTTTATTCTGTACCCTGAAACGATTATAAAAACGAGAAAAATAATATCACATTCGACTACCGAGTACGAGAACTTGTCTTGATAAAGAATCAGGAATATATGGGATAATATTCGACCGATTACATCACGTCCAGCACGCAGTGAAGAATATATAGCAGCCGTAACCGAGAGTGTACATGAAGACCGTGAAGGGTCTATTCGGTTCGGTTCGCAGCAACTCGGACTGATGTATGGAAAAAACTTGGCGCATTTTATTTCGAGATCTTGAATTGAAAGCTTACAAAATACAGCTTGTGCAAGAACTGAAGGCTCTCAACCTTCCCAAGCGACATCGCTTCGATCTATTGACTCTTGAAGTGTTCCAAGAAGATCTGACGTTTTCAATCAAACTTTTTACGGTGATGAGACCCATTTCTAACTCAATGGGTATTTAAGCAAGCAAAATTGCCGCATTTGGGAAGAAGAACAACTCGAAGAGGTTCAAAAGCTGTCATTTCGTCCAGAAAAAACAACAGTTTGGTGAGTTTTGAAGGCGGGTGTAAACCTCGGTAAATATATTTCTTCAAAAATAAAGCCAGTGAGAACATAACCGTCAATAGCAACGGTTACCGCGCTATGATAACCGACTATTTGATGCCTGAAATTGGAAATTGTCATCTCGGCGACTTTGGTTTCAGCAAGACGTCTCCACTTCCCAAACGTCGCATAAATCAATGGATTTATTGAGAGAACACTTCAATGAGCAGATAATTTCACGTTTTGGCTGGTCAATTGTCCACCATGATCGTATGATTTCCTACCATTAGACTTTTTCCTGTGGGAATATGTAAAGTCTAAAATATATGTGGACAATTCCGATCCGACTCGAGACTTGGAGCAGACCATCACGCATGTCATTCGCCAGTTACCAGTCAAAATGCTCCAATGAGTCATCGAAAATTGGACTCAACGTATAGAGCATCTGAGACGTAGCCACGGCCAATATTTGAAATAGATAATCTTCAAAAAATAAATGCCAAAGAATGTTCTTTCACATGTAATGAACATTCCTCACTAAATTTGTTGTCTGTGTTTTTTCTTTAAAAAATTAGTGAATCTCGAAATGAATTTATAAAGAGGTTACTGGATCAGGTAATCTATTTGACGAGTTGAGTCGATTTAGCTACGTCCCTTTGTCTATCCCTGTGTCCGTTCGCGTCTCTCACTTTTTAGGAATCTAAAACTTGGAAACATGTCATTTTCTCCCTAAGGATTTATGCATTTGTCGGAACCGCCGATATCGGATATAAAATATAAAAGATAAAACCTTTTTTTTATCCTTTAATGCTACAATAAATACAACTTCGAGGGTATTACACCGTCGATACACTCTAAGTTAACGGTTTTTTTCAGTCTCGGGTTGAATTTCTTCAAATAAAGTCATGTACCTGACGATATATCTGAAATAAAAAATATTTTATGAACTTAGCTTCAGCTACAGCTAGGAATACAAACATATGTGTATGAATATTTATATGCCTGCAGGTATCAGCCATAATAGAGGCCAAACCATTGCATTGCCAATAACTGCCCTTTACCACTACTGCCATATCGTCCGCTATATCGGCAAGCGGCCATTAAACGTTGTTAAATGACGCATGAGTTAACACCAATGCATGCTGGACTTAATTGTGGTGAAAAGCGATTACAAGTATAATTAAAAACTGCCATACTTAACGAAATGCCGACAAATTGCTGAACTTTTAATCAGAGTGTTACAATATCGCTTGCATTTGCTTTCGTGTATTGTGTGTATATTTATGTAAGTGTCAATATGAGTACAGTTGTTGTAAAATAGAAGTGCTTACCAGCCCGGCGCGCATATCACAGTTGAATTTAATGCTGGAGGAGAGTTCCGTTGTGCTATCCGTGGGACAAATGCTGCCGCGCAGATAACGTAATTCCGCGACGGTGCGATTGTAGGCGACCAACGACGCCATTGGGAAACCAAGACTCTGAAAGTAAAATAAAATTTTCAATGATAAGAAACATTAAAAATTTAAAAAAATTAAGAGGATGCGGAAGCATAGTTATTATAAATTCACTCAAGCTTGGAAAGTGGCGAATCGAAAAGAAACTGGTATAAATACCATAAAGCTGAGTTCAGATTACTATCGGAGCCACAGTTGGCGGATAGTGGATGGCCTATGTTAAGTAGATTAGCTGCGAATAGTAATACCATGTTCAGACCGAAAATTTAAAAGATTAGATTACATTTAATAACATTTCATAACCCAACAGTGTTCTCACTGCCGTTAGAAAGATCAAAAAACAGCTGTTATTGTCATTCAAGAATTCACATCGCTTAATATTTATCAAAAGAAAAGATTGTCATATAGTATTTTGAAATAAAAGCCGTCTTTTATGAATATTTTCCATATAATAGAAATAATGGATGCCTTTTTTCATTTGTTAAGTCTACTTTCAGGTGAAATTAGATTCATTGCTTTAAAAAAAATTTGTTTGTTTATATTTTTTCCCCTTTGTAGTGTCTAAATCAGCTGTGATAATGTAACAGATTTCCAGTGCTGACAAGTAGATTGCGCAAAATCATAGTCGCACAGAGATTTAGCGTGGATCAGTTTCAAATCATTTCAATGAAGTGATTTGGAACTGTCATTTTTGCATGGCGAAATCTTGATAAATTTTTAAGATTAGTGGGATAATCTATTCAACAGCCGAAATCGTGTGATTAAGTGTCGGTCTGAACATGGTATAATACGCAGCCCCCCACCAAGAGCAGCATGAGATGAGGGCTTGGTTCAAAATGCCTCATGCGTCCACTGAAACTCCGGCGAAGAAACGAACAAATGCCAACTTCCACCGGGGTTGCACCGACGGTGAACCCACCTATGAGAGGGAGGCAAGAAAACGAGTTGGGACCACGCAGCGATCAGCAACTAACGTCGACGAAAACCCTGGACAAGGGCTCATCAGAATCGAGGCCAGTAAGATTCTGATTACGCTGTACTGGAAACCCGGACTGGGCCTGTATTCTGTCACCTCAGAGTGACATCTCACCGAAATGGCTGGCAGGCTAAAACTGTTGTCATCTCTGTCTCGTTAAAACCCTGACAGGTCTTCAAGTGCGTTCAATGCACGTCGTCATATTAACAGTTGATACGAACTCCTGATTAGTGCCCAAAGTGCATTGAACATAAGCTCCCATAAGGTCTTATCTCAAACTTTTGGATGCATAAGAACCTCCTTACCACGTTCCTAGAGCTTTTGGCGAGTCATTGTCGATGTGTATGGCCTGGTGTCGTAATGGGACACAATTTCTTTCCTATATAGATAAATGAAGATATTTTGTTCGATCTGTTTTAAATGGTTCCAAATGGTTTTTTGTCTGTGGCTTTCAAACTTGGCGATTTTCTTTATTTTATCGATATTTTCGAAAACGTGGTGCATATTTGGCATCAAAATTACCAGAACAAATTCGGCAGAACCCAAATTTTCACGTTATTGACTTTTATAGTATCAGGACCATAAACTCCATTTACATTTTCAGCTTATCGAATAATATCTTTCTAACGCCATTAAGATCAAGATCTAATGCCATTAAGATCGTTCTTCTACAACACAAGATACAAGTTACTGAAGCTATCTTTTGGAAAAATAAAGACGATGATTTTACTAGGCCCCACATTTTCTATTTTCAAGCCATCTTGGAAAATATTGAGTAAAATTTACTTGACTTCTTTCTTTAACTCAAAACTCATAAGATCACGGCATGACAGATTTATTCGAAATATGGAAATCATTTTTCACAATGTTAAGACCATGAGACCATCACACCTCTTCAACAAAAAACATTTCTTGTCCCATTCGTGGATGTTGGTTATGCTTTTTTTTTGACGAACTTAAATTTATCTAAACTCTCACAAAAGTTTTGGCCGTTCTTCTTGACTATGGTCTTCCTCTGATTAGTATCTCGACTGAAGTATAATCTTATTATTATGTTGCTGGCAAAATATTGCTTCGGGTTTGCGACTAAAGCCGAACATTTTCATTTAAATACCACAAAATACAACATTACATCAAATGGAAAGTTTTAAGAAACGGACAACAGAGAGATGTGTCTTTATAGTCAGAGAAAATATTTTCGTAATACTTATGTCCATGTCTTGTTGTTGTGAACTGTAAAAATATAAAAAGTTTCCAAGTGCATAATGTTACAACAAAATAAATCTCCGGCGTGGAGCGCAGGAGGAGTAGTAGACATAACAGTCGCAATGCGAGAAGTGGTACGTGAGGCAGAGAGCCTAAAACTGCTTGCAAACGTAAACAAGGTATTTTAAGCGCATTTTTAAACGCAAACTGTATTCTTCTCGTGCAGCATCGCATCGCGTGAGGAGTTCTATTACATTAGGCAAGCTGCAAGGGAAAACGTGAAATACGCTCAGTCGGCAGCAAGCGTTAAACGAAATTCAATTGAACACAACCGAAGCGCTGCTAAATGCCTTTCGAATTGAAATTCAAGTGGATTTGCAAAATGAAGCCGCATGCTTTTGAGATTAGTGAATGATTTTTATTTCATGTTGTGCCCGCTGTGGCATGAACGTAAGGCAAGGAAAATATTCAACTTTTTACTTCGTACTGAGTCAGCTTGCTTTTAGAATGCCAGGTGTCGTATTTATTACGAAATAATGACAAAAAACGCTTATTGCAACTAAATTACATTAGTAATTGTCGAGAAAAGTTCGCAGTGGACCCTAGAAATCGATTTACGAGGCTATTTGAAAAAGGATCGTCTAGCCGACTTTTGGAAAACGATTTCAACGATTTTGTAATTCAAAATCCTCTAGATGAAAACATCATACTCGTACCATCATCATTACCAGAAGTACTATTCGTACCATCATCACCTATCTACACACCCAGCATTCATTATTGCGTAATATTCGACCTAATAGCTCACGTCCAGCACGGAGTGAAGAAAGCTACCGTAACTGAGTATACACTAAGGCCGTGAAGAGTCTATTCGGCGCCTTTCGCAGCAACTCGGATTGACGTATGGAACGACTTGGCGCATTTTACATCGAGATCGTAAATTGAAAGCGTAAAAAACAACTTGTGCAAGAATTGAAGCTGCTCGACCTTCCCAAGCAACATCGCTTCTCTCTGTGGGTTCTTGAAATGTTCCAAGAAGATCCGACCCATTGAGTCAGCAAGCAAAATTACCACATTTAGGACGAAAAGAAACCTGAAGAGATTGAAGAGATACCATTGCATTCAGAAAAAACAACGGTTTGGTGTGGTTTGTGAGCCGGTGGAATCATCGGTCCATATTTCTTCAAAAATGATTCCGGTGAGAACGTAACCGTCAATGGTGACTGTTAGCGCCATGATAACCGACTATTTGATGCCTAAAATTAAAGCTCTTGATCTCGACGATATCGGATCAATCAAAGTAGTTATTGAGAGAACACTTCGGTGAACAGATAATTTTAAGTTTGAGCCGGTCGATTGACCATCAAGATCGCGTGATATCACGCCGTTAGATTGTTTCCTGTGGGAATATGTAAAGTCTAAAGTCTATGCGGACAATCCCGCTTCGATTCAGGCCTTGGGACAAAATTCGCCAGCCGCCAGTTACCAGTTGAAATGCTCAAGAGACATCGAAAATTGAACTCAACTGATGGACGATCTGAAAAGTAGCCACTGCCAACATTTGAAAGGGATAATCTTCAAAACAGAAATCTCAAAGAATGTACTTTCGAATTATAATAAACATTCTCCGTGGAATTTGAAAAAAACTCCCTTCCATACTACTGCCTACGTTTAAAATCTCAAACCACTCTGAACCAGTTTAGGCACCAGTTCCTAGAATTCAATACAAAAAGGTGTGTCAACACATCAGCTGGACACAAAACCTGCATTTCAATGCATGCAGCATAAGCACTATCGAAGCCGTTTTTATTTATGAGCAACGCCTTCGGATCACCACAACAGCTGCAGCAACAGTTGTTGTGTCAACCGACACTATGCATAAGAACAGAATTTTCGAGTAATCTCAACAAATCGATAAGTGTTTCTTGACAAAAACCAAACACACACAACAAAAGCAACTACAAGAATGGCAACAACACTTTCCGAAAACCACAATGCCACACACTGCTGACAGTGACAACACTTGTGTATACATCAGCAACAAAGTAGCCACAAATACCAGCAGCAGCAGCAACACACACGCACACATGGGCAAGCACATAAATGGCGAAAAGCAATGCAGGAAGTAATCGTTGTAGCCACAAGCATTAAATGAGGCAGCACTCGCTCAATGCGCACAATTCGGTGCACTTGGCATTGCGTTGGACCGGGCAGAGCAACGATATTGAGACTGCGTCGGCCGCAAATCTAGGGCTGCGTGGTCAGCAGCAGCTCTGTGGCTCAGCAGAAATCAGTATCGACAGAATTGCACTGAATTTCGATTTTATGCGCATACCAAAGCAGGTGCATGTGTGTGTATATGTATATGTGTGAGTGTATGCATTTCGGTCTGCACATACATATGCACATTTGCGTACTTATTAAGAATTATCCTTCTGACCGATGCACATAGTTATGCATGTACATACGTATGCTTGTGTGTGTGCTTGACCGCAGGCGGTTAAGGAAGCTTAATCCGTATACAACCGCTGTTTTAATGCAAATATGTATGCATGCTGACTCCGCGTCCGACACAACGGACGAAAATGATGAGTTTACTACTTGTATATGCATATGGTTATAAATAAACACCCTTTAGTATAATCATTCGCTATCTCAATGGATTTTTAATGTAATGAAAATAACGGTCGAATATTTAGCTTGAAACCAGGTGAGCTGAGTGACATGATGTGGTCCTTTGATTAAGAAACGTAGTTTCATCAAAGCTTTGAGAAATTGAAGAAGTTCAAAAGATATATATGAATAATTTATGTATACAAAAACTAGTCGGCGCTTTAGTGAAGTCCATTACCATTTTTTTAGTCGTGGCTATTTCTGAAAAAATTCCAGGCGATCGTGATTATTGAAGCCACCACCACCACTTTTTGAACCGTGAACATAAATCTCGTCTGGGAAAACTCTTAAATGCGAGTCAAAGATTTTTCTAATAGCCGCCGAACTTCGATAGACAATATCAGAATACTCGATATTACAGCCAGAAATAATTTGTATACCCTCAATTGAATATATTAAAGAGAGAAATGTCTATTTAGCCGTATTCGTCTGTAATTTGTCCAAGGCAATGCGACAATCTTGGAACATAGGGCTTATAACGGACAACTATAACATGCGAGTATAGCACCCATACAAAATGACCGATCGAAATCAAGATAAAGATAAAGATGAAGATAAAGATAAAGATAAAGATAAAGATAAAGATAAAGATAAAGATAAAGATAAAGATAAAGATAAAGATAAAGATAAAGATAAAGATAAAGATAAAGATAAAGATAAAGATAAAGATAAAGATAAAGCTAAAGATAAAGATAAAGATAAAGATAAAGATAAAGATAAAGATAAAGATAAAGATAAAGATAAAGATAAAGATAAAGATAAAGATAAAGATAAAGATAAAGATAAAGATAAAGATAAAGATAAAGATAAAGATAAAGATAAAGCTAAAGATAAAGATAAAGATAAAGATAAAGATAAAGATAAAGATAAAGATAAAGATAAAGATAAAGATAAAGATAAAGATAAAGATAAAGATAAAGATAAAGATAAAGATAAAGATAAAGATAAAGATAAAGATAAAGATAAAGATAAAGATAAAGATAAAGATAAAGATAAAGATAAAGATAAAGATAAAGATAAAGATAAATTTGAAGATAAAGAAAACATATAAAAATAAAGATAAAGATATTTTTCTTATTATACTATAATATATGGGGTATTCCATACCAAATCGACCACTTTTGAACCCGACCCCTTTAGATTTTGCTGAAACTTATCCATCCTTTTCTACCCTTTGAAAAACATTTTTGAGAATTTTTTCAAAATTTTTTGTCCAACTTCAAAAAAGTTATGAATTTTTCGAAAAAATGGCTTTTTTATTTTCAAATAGCCATAACTTTTGTAGAAATTGACTTTTGGGGACCATTTTTTTTTTTTTAATTTTTGTTTTTAAATGAACTTTTCGAAAAAATACACGAAACAAATTTAACACGATCAATTATATAAAATAATCGGTTTTTTCGTCATTTTTTGGAAGTTCGCCATTTTTGTTTTTTTCCTCAAAAAAAAACTTCAATTAATTTGACAACTATCCCTGCTAATCTCGCAGTGGGCCGTTTTTTTATATTTTTTTTTTATTTATTTAAAAAAAAATTGTCAAATTTTCAAACATGAAAAACTTTTTTCCGTAAACTTTATTTCTATCATATAAAAAATATATGTTATGGTTATGTTTTAGACAGTATGAAAAATCCGTATTCATAAATCGATACACACTAGCGTATAGTTTCTAGTATACTGACTATAGGTAAGTCTATAATTGTCCAACCCTAGTTTATCGACCTTACTATTGGTAAAAATTTGTATCTTGGTGATTATATTCGTAAATTAAGTCTATAAATTGAGAATATTATATCATAAAATTGTTAAATTATATGATAGAAATAAAGTTTACGGAAAAAAAATTTTCATTTTTGAAAATTTGACAATTTTTTTTAAATAAAAAAAAAATATATAAAAAAAATCGGCCCACTCCGGGATTAGCAGGGATAGTTTTCAAATTAATTGAAGTTTTTTTTTTAGGAAAAAAAGCAAAAAAACAAAGTTATTCATGACTTAAAAATAACCACTGTAAAAGAAAATATTGAAAGATTTAGTAGTTTATCTTTTAAATTATACCATGATAATGTTCTTGCGATCCAAGTACTGGATTATAGTCAACAATGGAGGAGGGTAAAAAGATCATCCATCAAATCTTCCCTTTCGTTTCAATTGATTCAACCACCATTTTTGTAAAATATTTTTCATTGTACTTTTGTTTTTGTAATAAAATTTTCATTGTCATTGTTATAAGACGGATTCTATATAGAACTAAATATTAACCAAAAATAAAAAAAAGAATAATTATCGGATTTGAATTGCTGATCTCTACTCAACGGCTGACTACCATATTACACCACAAATATTAGTAACAAATATTTGTACAAAGCTTTCACAACCAAAGCTCCGTAATTCGCTGCTGGGAGAGTGGATGCAATGTACCATAGTTTGTGGTCAATTTAAGTTTCCAGCGAGTGCCAGTGCCGGTGTTAGCAACGTGCGTTAACATATGTTTGTATATACATATATAATATGTACCTATGTATCAAAGAGGAATGCATGGTATATAGCAAATATTTGTTTTTTTTTCTTTTTGTTTTGTTGTTGGCGGCGATTTACTTTATCATCCGCTTATCTTTATCGCATTACCAAAACGACGAACGTTCAAGCAGCAAAAACGGATTTATTATTCCCTTTGAGCTTTCAGTCATTTCCTCGTATTGCATTGTGCACATAAATATGTGCGAAAGTATATATCAATATATACATATGTATATCAAAAAGAGTGCAACCTGCCTTGCATGAGCACACACTTGTAGCTTTACTTATTCTGGTTCCGGCGCTCCTCCTTTCGCATTACTTCGGAGCTTTTTATTACGGATAAATGCATTTCGGAGGAAATCTCTCACTGGAGGATATTAATAACATTCGGGATTTTCACTTTAATACGATGTGTATAGCAGGTGAAAATAAAAACCACGAAGGATCCAATAAATGAAATTGAATTGAAATTAGTGGCAACTTGGTGCGCAATAAACGCCATAAACTGGGTAATGGGTTGTGTTGCAAGAGAATCACTCTTTTTATTGCAACAATATTTAATTATACCAAATTATTTTATTGTAGATATTTTAATATTCTTTTGACACTGGCTTAACTGTTGTAACGGTATCTGCAATTAAGAGAAATCATGTGTTTTCAAACTACTTATCGGCAAGGAAAGCGCTTTGTGTTACAAAGAAAACAAAAAGTATCACCTTAGTCTCATACATATATATTATATCCATCAGAGACTAGTAAACTGATACATACAAACATCATATATGTATACTCGTATATATCTTCAGATATGTATATACCTAATTACAGCTTCTACGCTTTCTTATATTTATATGTATAGACACTATCCACCAAACTAATCAATATGGAAAGCTTTTTTTTCAGCAGTGAATTTATTGAAAAACTTTTTATCGCCTGCAAACTGTGTCGGGCGAAGATGGAGGTGAAAGTTGGCTTAAGAAAATGAGATAAAAAACTTTTCTGATTATAACAACAAACTGAATTTTTTCCAACTACACTGTTTTATAGATATAAAGAATACGAATTGTTGTAGTAATTTGTATCCAAGAAAAATTGTAGCAAAACTTATTTACTCAAAGAGAAAATTAAATGCGATAAATACCAAGGACGAAGATGCAGAAGTTTGGCAGAAAAATAAGACATTAACTCAAAATGACCGAGGTGGCAGAATATATATACGTTTGTAGATAAACAAATTAAAGACTTAAATATAGAGATCGTTTGTTTTTTGTAGCCCATTTAACAATACGAAGTTTCAGAAGCTTGAAGCTGACTAAAAATTAATATGTACGTTAAAATTGCTTCACAGTAGAACTGAAGAAAATTAAAGTACTAATACTCTTCATAAAATTAATGCTCTCTGATAGTGCCCGTGTTAGTTAATCACTAAGTACAAATACATTTCTTTAGCATAACTCGCTTAGTCAAAATCTGAGTATAAAAGAGTTCGATTTTCAGATACAGTAGTGGAATACCATCTGATTAAATTTGACACGGACTGACAATACAAGTATGCCAATGATTAATGCAATTTTCCATACTCATTCATAAAACTACTTCTCGTCAAATGTAAGGTGCTCAGATACTGCACTTTTTTCGCGGTATCTACTCGACTTCGTTTTTGCAAATTATTCAGGTCAGTTAGTCAAAACATTAACCAAAGTATGTTGAGTCGATGCATAAGTAGTGTTAAGATTCTCTGCTATCTCTCCGCCAGAACGACGATTTTCAAGGATTTTCTTTATATTGTTTGCAGTAGTTAAGGTTTCAGTAGGGTAATCTGGCCTGTTTTTTTACATTCTTTTTCATAGAAATTTTCATTCTACAATAGAACTTTTTTCATATATCATGAGGTATATCGTGGAATGTAAAAAAAAATGGTAAAAGCGGCTGTCGGACAGGATTTCTCATATTTGGAACATCTGAAACCCAATTTATTCTTAAAAAGTAATTGAATGGTTACCGTCTCTACTAGAAACTTTTTTTTTGAAAAAAGATTACCCTACTGACCCCTTAATGTCTTGTTCTACACAAATATTTGTGTTCGTGATTAAGTAGATTTTCCAAAACGTTTGGTAACATTTTCAACGAAGTAGCCGTGATCCCGCAGTAATCATAAAATTTCAAGTAAATTCGTCGTTCAAAGAAGTTCCATACGAAACGTTCAGAATGATGGAATAGGGCTTCGGTAATAATTATTTGTCGCGAGCAAGAGTTCTTGATTGACACAAATTATTCAAAGAGGGTCGAGAACGCTTTGGCGACGGACCACGTTCAGAACGGCCATAAACATCAACTTGTGATCAACACGTCAATATAATAAAGGAATTGGTACTTGGGAATCGACAGAGATCTTTATGACATCGTTGAAATATTGGAAGGATCGGTAAAAAAACACATTTTTAAAGATCACTTAAGCCTACTAAAAGCGAAAGCGCAATTGGTTCTAAAATCTTTTTTTTTTTTTAACAGCGTCCTATTAACGTCTGTGAAACAATGTTTTGACACTACTAGGATGTCAAGAAGCGTATTACAAGTATTATTGGCAATGAGTCTTGCTCACGACCCGGAAACAGACGATCAATCGCTCGAATATCGTAGCAAAGGTGAGTTTAAACCGAAAAAACCACGTCAAAATAGGTCAAAGTCATGGTTATGCTGGTAGTTTCCTTAGGTTTCCTTAGGTTATCGATGTCAACAAGGAATGATATTTGTGTGTTATGCGTCGTTTGCGCGACACTATTCGTAAATGGAGGCCGGAATTATCGACAACTCTTGCTTGAAACAACGTTGGCGCAAGTGTATTGTGGACAATGGGGATCACTTTGAGGGATACACCTTAGATCTTAAAGAATAATGAAGAATTTTAAAATAATGAATTTTAAAATAATGAACAGAGTCTTACTATTTTTTGCTCATGGCAGTATGAAAAAAACTTTTCGTAGTCACGGCTCAAATTTGACCAGATGATATTATTCATACATTCGATATTGCATGAACACCTGGCCGTAAAAAAGGTTTGTTCTTGTTGGATCCCGCAAAATTTGACAATCGCTCAAAAAAGGCTTGTGTGTATTGGTGTAAAGAAATGCTGAAAAAATACGATCGCGGTGCTTCAAAAGACGTTTATAAGATCGTCATAGGTGATGAATCATGGATCTATGCGTATGAGCCCGAAACAAAACAGCAATCGACAGTGTGGGTCTTCCAAGACGAGCCAAATCCAACGAAAGTTGTTCGTGGAAGAAGCACTTCGAAGCAAATGGTCGCCTGTTTCTTCGGAAAAACTGGTCATGTGGCGACTGTTCCGCTTGAGCAACGTAGGACGATCAATTCTGAGTGGTACACCACCATTTGTTTGCCTGAAGTCTTCGGAGAAATTCGAAAAACGAACAAGAGAAGACGAATCATTGTGCACCATGACAATGCGAGCTCTCACACATCGGCTCAAACCAGCGCCTTTTTGACCGGACAAAACGTCGAATTGAAGGGTCATCCGCCGTACAGCCCTGACTTGGCACCCAATGACTTCTTTTTATTCCCACACATCAAGAAAATAATGCGTGGTCAACGATTTTCGTCGCCAGAAGATGCTTTTAAAACATTCAAAAACCATGTTTTGGAGGTGTCTCAATCGGAGTGGAAAAAGTGCTTCGAAAATTGGTTTGAGCGCATGCAAAAGTGTTTAAATCTTGATGGAGAATATTTTGAAAAACAATAAAACCATTTTCGTTGATAGATATTCCTATTTTCATTATTAGGCCAGAAATATATATAGCAGCCCTCGTAGTTGTTTTTGCAAATATTTCTCTCAGAAGTTTTTCTTTTCCTCTTTTATTTGATACTCAAATTATATTTTTTTTAATACAATTATTAAATTATTTTCTACTGAAAATTTGCAAAAAGTAAGCTTTGGATGTTTTCGTTTTAAACTACCCGAGAGACCTACTTAACTTCGACTTAATTTTGTCGCGCTCTATAGTTTCGTGGTAGTCGAACGATTCACTATCATTTTCAGAAAAGCTTCATTGTCAAAGAATAATTAAATTTTTAGTAAAACCCGCGAAATATCCCTCAATGTTCTAAATTCCACACTCAATTATTAGATAATATGAAATTCATATGGCGGCTAAGTGATTACGTAAAAGTCACATTTGAACTTTTTGATTGCTATTAATAATTATTAGCGCCTTCCGTATTTTTCTCAAAGTACTTAAGTCACCCATTAACAGCTTTATTAAATATTTAAGTTAAGCCAATGGGATTAACGCAATAAAAAGTTAGCTGAGATAAAACAATATTTCTTTTGTGGAATTCAAACGCTTGGCAACTTCTTCTACACAACTAATCGCAGGCAATAAACAACTTTTCTGTCTCAATTCCATTCTTGCATGAACCATGTGCAGACCGAAAACAAAAAAGGCGTTGGAAGAAATAAACACGAGTTTATGTGGCGTAAATGATTTGTGTGCGCGAGCCTTCGAATCGATAGGAGCCTGAGTGCACCCAATATACATATATATATATGTATATTATACTCAAACAGATAATGAGCACATTTGGCATTAAATCAACGTGACAATAGATGGAAGTAGGGCAAAGCTTATGAGGTTGACTTTTTTCTCAGTAAAAACAAAAATAATACTTTGGCTAAAAACGTGTTAAGATAAATTAATGTTGCATGTGAGAAGAAGGCTTGATTATTCACTGACGTTGCACCTTTTAATTTTTCTTATATGCAGTTACCACCCTAATGTGTATACACATAGCTATGATACAGTTCATTTTTATAGTGTATGAAAGTATATAAAAAATAGAGTATGCCACGAATTATTGGAAGTACCTAAAAAAATCCGTTACGTGCTGCAATGAAACGTGTGTAAGGTCGCTGAATTTGGCACGAGAAAAAAATTAGATGCATTCGAAGGCCAAAAGTCAAAATTATCATGATGCACATGAAGTGCACATATTGTTCCATTAAAGGTCGTCGGTTCTGTGCAAATGTCAGTCTAACAGCCAATTTGCGAGCACACACACACGCGCACACCCGTAAAATAACGGGAGCAACAAAAGATGTGGTAATTGAACTAATGCGCGCCAAAAACGCGAACGCATTCATGCGAATGTGGGGCACAGTGGGCTATTTTCAATAAGACTACGCTCATAATTTATGCATAGGAAGTGCAGCGGCTAATAATCTACCCGAAAGCCTGATGGAAGACCATGCAGTTTCAATGTGCAAATCGCTGGTCAAAATTTGGTATAGAGACCCAACGAACTATCTGGTAGCAGGTTCTCTCCGAAATTTGATTTTAAGCAAACATTGAAACCCGGAACTCAAACCAAGCCAATTGGCTTAAGCGCTGCCCAAATGGATGACATTGTTAAATCGCTCTTTCCCACACACGAAAAAAGAGTCGGTGAGCCAGAGCCATCTATAAGACTTTCGGAAATCCCCCAGTTTACTCTCGAGGAACTGCAACTGGCCGCTAGCAAGTTCAAAATTAACAAATCGCCCGACCCGGACTGGATCCCAGCTTAAAACTATCGCCGCAGAACGACCCGCAGTACTCTTAAATATGTACAATGGCTGAGCTGGAATATTTCCTGAAATTTTGAATTTGAAAAACTTTTCAGCAAAAACAAAGAGGATCCCAGCTTGCAATCAGTACATCACGCACTATGCATGCTCGTCACTTCGGGAAAGCTCTATGAAAGACTACATGAACTTAGACTGGAAGCGGTTATCAATGAAGCTGACGGACTCTCCCATAGACACCATGGGCATTGAAAGTGGAAAAGTCGCACAACGTAGATGCTCCAAATACAAGAGAATAGTTCTTTTGGCGGTTTTAGACGTTCAAACCTCCTACAATAGCCTGATATTACCTCAAAGCTCTGTTCCGGAGCTATTTTCGTAACAGAAAACTGCTGTATCAGACTAGATAGGAGCCACGACAAATAGAAGTTACGCCAGGAGTTGCGCAAGGGTCTATTTTAGGCATTAGTTATGACGGATTACTAAGGCTTGAAATGGCAGACGAATCATATTTAATCGGCTACGCAGACGATAGCAGCCCGAGACACAGAAGAAGCCCGAAGAAAGCTGCATCAGGTCATGTTTCGGACGCAAACATGAATTGAGGCCATGGTATGGCCTTCAGCTCGCTACAGAAAAAACAGAACTAACACTGCTAACGAACAAGCATATTCCTCTCGTAATAAGCATGCAAACGACTAATATTCTAAGAACACAGAAAGCTGTGAATTATCTAGGCATAAGACTGGATCCCGGATTAATCTTCTGGGTACAAATCCAGCACGCCGCAGTAAAGGCAGACTTATAAGAGATTTAAACTTATGGACAAATCGCAAATTTGGAGAAGTCGACTTCTACACAACACAGCTATTATCCGGACACGGATATTTCAGAAATTACCTTCATGGAATGGGTAAAGTCGAAGAGCAATCGTGCCTATATTACGGTGCAACAGAAGACGGGAATGCACCAATGTAGAAGACCTGGTTGTCCCAATAAATGTGGTCAGTTTAATTGGTATCATAATGGGGAGTGAAACATCCTGAAATTCCCAGCAATTTTGTTACGCCGAAAAACACGGGCCCTAGACGCAGATGAGTAAAATGGAACGTCATCCTGAAGTAGTGCAAAGTAGGCGACGGTCCCTTAAAAGGGGGGTTTTTAGTTACCTGCAAGTGACACATATCGTTGCTGTGACGACAGCTCTGATGATGCGGAAGCCATTTTCATGCATAATTCTTCAAGAATAGAGTCCATGATTCTATTATAGTCATAAGATGAGCAAAATTAGTTCGTTTAAGATTGACTATAATCTAAATGTCAACAAAAGCGAAGCACAGACGGCGCCGAGCTCCACTAGCAACAGATCGCTTCTGGACGATTTTTGGTACTTTGAAGCAACAAATAATTCTTTGAAAAATAGCATACTGAGCTCTACAATGAAATTGTCTACGCTTTGCTACGACTGGCACTTAATTGTAATAATAAAAATATTTTGTAAAGGATTATATTTTTGAAAAGAAACCACTGCTCTTCACAAAAATTGTTTTCTTAGCTCTGATTTCGGCAGCCAAGGGAGAGAAGTGAAGAGCGCCGAATCTAAATGCAGCGCTTCTACTGACTGCAGGAGTTGCATGCATACCAAGTAGTGGTTTTATTTGCATTCTACGCAAGATCGCAAAATACAACGAACGCTTCGTTCGAGCGGAAGTACGAAAGCGGCGTTTAGCAGCAACTTTTCCGTAGCGACAAAATTGAAGCGCTGATTTGTATGCCAACAGAATGCGACCAACTCCGCTGCCACCACACACACACACACTACTGAATATATATATGTGTATATATTGGTACTACACTTCCGCTATGCTGCTGTTTCCGGTTCCTTTTCCGCTTCCACAATTGGCTATGTCATTCGTGTGTAACTAAGAAAAAGAACGCCGCATAAAGAAGGCAATGAAATAAAATAAGTTGTGGAGGGCAAACTTTATGACACAGCAATCTTCTTCACGCTGCTTTAGCGATTTCTTCGAGCGCGCACACTTACTCGCTTATTTTCGTCGCTTTGCAACACTTGAGTGTTAAATGCGCTCGGTGGCATATGAGCCAATTGCATTGCGGCAAACGCATTTGACATTTGCTATGCTGAAGGAGTTTGGAAACGCGCCGCATTTGGCTGTGTCGTGTCGTGTCGCACATTTTGTAGATTATGGGGTCAACAGCGTGTTCAGGACGCAGAGTGTTCAGGACGCAGGGTGCGACTGCCACATTTCACACGAAAAAAGCAGGCGTGTAAGTGCATATAACTGTCTAAATGTTGTGTGTGTTCTAGCAGGGAATATGGAAGCATATTTTTTTTAAGTTGTTTTTTGGTTTAAGTTGTGTCTTTTATATGCATACACATATGTTTGTATTTGTGTGTTTATATGTGTGTAAGCATAATGCTCAAAATTCCCTTCTCTTTGCTGAAGTTAGCGTTTTATCACCCCAACCTTTGCGCTGTTATTATTTGAATTCTTTCGCTTTTTCCTTCAACAACTTTTAGCTGTTAACTCGCTCGTACGCATCTGTCTCAGCGGATTTCCAGCGCGCAAATATGCCTTGGCGTACGTGCTCGTTTTTATCGAATCAGCGATGTCTCGGTCGCGACAATTTTGTGGGTAGCCAGAAAATTTCACAAAACTTCGTGGAAAAAATTCGCAGGAGCGGCAAATACTAAGAATAGTGATTGCCATACACTTTGGTTATATGAAAATATAAATATACGTAGCATTAAAGCAGTTGCAGTCGAAGGGCTACGTGAGCAACCCTTGTGTAAGATGCCGTAGCGAACCCGTGTGGAGCCTAGGATCACGGCTAAAAGAGAAGAATCTTCAGCGGAGCAACTACGACATATTTAGTTTAAGGTCTCGCTGAAGTCAATCGCAGCGTCTGTTTACCAGAGGTGCGGTCTTGAAACAAGCGGAAAACTCTCCGAATGGACAGCCTATCTCACAATGTTTCGATCGACCACAACACGAGCGGGGTGTGATAGATACCGAAAGCTGAAGAAAGAAGCGAGACTCATATGCAGATAATGCGTGAGTATGAAGAACTTGAGAAGCTGGCCGACAAAGGCAATGCTCGAAAATTCTACGAAAAGATGCGGCGATTAACGGAAGGTTTCAAGACCGGAACATACTCTTGTAGGACCCAAAGAGCTGATCTAGTGTCTAATATTGAGAGCATACTAAAGTTATGGAGGAAGTACTTCTTCAAGCCTGCTGAACGGTAGTGAAAGTGTAACATCTGGAGATGGCGAACCCGATTTCCCAATCGATGACAATGGAATAGATGTTCCATTGCCCGACTATGATGAGGTTCGAATAGCAACTACCCGCCTGAAGAACAACAAAACGGCAGGGGCCGGTGGATTACCTGCCGAGCATGACAGTCGAGGACAGCTTTAAGCCGAAATTAAGCTTCTTTCCGATTGAAAGGGCAAAATCAGTTGATTTTTAGTAACGTTTTTCTTAAGTTTTTTATAATCAATTGTAATTCATTTCAGGTTCTAAGATATGCTATTTCCGTTTACTGGACTGGACTGACAAAAGGCATGGTTTATTCGAGTTGTCTATTATTCAATCGATGCATTTTGATCATATGGCCCTATGACTATATTTGTTTCTTTTTGTTTATACTATAGTATCAGAAATTAAACCGAAGATCAAAAAAATTAAACCCTCAAACATACCGAACACGACTAAACAAAGTATATTTTACAGCTAACGAAGACATGAGTGCATGTTGTTGTTGTAAAGGCTGTCGATTGCTAATGAGAGAGGATTCCTAGGAAAAGTGATGTTTCAATGGAGTCGGAGAGAGAAGGATGTTAGATGAGTGGTTTTGATAGGACATGCAAAGAGGTCGTATGCGATGCAGGATGCATGCAAGGTAAAGATTTGGTATGTCGGAGACGATTCTGACGGATTGGAGTTTAATCAACTATGGTGTCAAAAACGACGTTGTGAAAGTTTCACTCTGTATTCGCGAGGTAACTCGAACTTTTCTTTTGCTAAGGGTGGTGAGTTTGACTTCAAGAACTCCACTCATTGGAAGACACTCAGTGAAAATGTAATCATGCTTTGTCCTGCATGAATTTCTCAATACTTGACTGAGGTCCATTGTGTCCGCAGTATGTTCGGTAAGGTGTGCAATACGTATCTTGTTGAAGTTATAAGGCAATGTTAACTTGAAGATCCTAGGGGCACTTCCACTCTAAGCAGATGATTGCAAAACAGGTTTCTGTGAAAGCCTCCTAGTAGAAAATGCTTGCATAAAAATTTGTTGTGTTCCTTAACCGGAGATGTGCGGGCCTCATGTGTAGGTGTTCGATGAGAGACATGGAGAGGCATCCATTTATTGTAGGCATATTCTGACATGTCTGAAGCTTCTTCTTCTGCCTTTCACCATATCCACGGGACCATACCGGTACTGCGTGATTTATAACTGATTGTCTTTTAAGCTGCCAACACCATTTCTTTGGCTTTTCTCCCGGTTTTGTCGGCTAGTGACTTAGGGATTTGTTGCAGCTATGCTTTGGCAATACTCGCTGTCAGATGCGGGGTGAAGGAACGCAGGCTGTCGACTGCCAATAATAGTGCTATGTCATACGAAAAACGGAGCATCCAACTGATTTCCAGACGTTGAGGCCATTCGTGCATAGCTAAGGGTACATTATTATAGGAAAATCTTTTTTTTTTTTTTAATTTTTAATTGATTAATCATGTATTGTCCATGAACTATCAATAGTAGTATTACTATGACTACACAAATGCATTAGTCAAGTAATAAGTTGCCACCTGAGTACCATTCCTCAACTGCTAAAATGACATTAGCATTCGCTTTGGAGCTGCTTAATGCTCTTGCATAATGTAAACACTTTAAATGCATTTCCCAGCGACTATCTGCTCACATAGATGGGATAATGCATAATGCAAGTTGACGACACGGGGGCAATTTCGTATGCCAGCAATAAGCCACTTGTGCATTGCTGAAGCTTCAACCAAGACCAACTGTTAATTTCGTGTATTGATAACAAACTTTGATCGGGTCTCCAGTGCCTGCGCTTAGGCTGATACTGTACGCAGAATGCAGTAGAACAAAAATTCCCGACGGTAACCAAATGTAACAGCAACAACGAGTGCAACAATACAGCAAGACAATGGATATGCTGTGTAATATACAGTTGTGAGTACAAAACAACAATTGCTGCATCACGGTAGTACTTCAAATCCCATAAGGTAGCAACGGTTCTTACCGAAACAATGCATATTGCCTCGGTTGCTACGATCTTGGGTTTCATTGACGTGGAAGGCAGTCATCGCAAACTTTGAAAAATTATGTGGAAATTGCATGCAAAAAGGCGAACTCAGCGTTTCAATGGTAGCCACCCGACTCATCTTGGACAAGTATATAGAAGCCTACATTGTCATTGTCTCATCTTTCCCGGCATATGTAACCGGTTTGCTGCATGAGCTAAACTAACGCGGAAAATTCACAATTCATGCACGAACAAAGCACGATACTTCGGCAGATCTAGTTGTTTTGCATTTGGCAAGCTTCGTTTTCAATTCATCATTCACCATTCACCAGTCGTCATTCGATTTGTTTGCAGCATCATTAAGACGTTAAGTCGCTCGAAAACGCAAACTCACACGTCCACCCACGTATCCACGGACTGGAGTTGCACGACTGCTTGCTGCCTTTCAACAAAACATTCACCCTTCCATTGCCGCTTCATATGCATACATTCGGCGTTGTTGTTGTTGTACGTAAACTCTTTTGCTCAATTACGGTGCCATGAAACTGTTGAGTTCTCGCCTGAAATGTGTCTGCGATAATTGCTATTTGCGGAAGGTTGTTGCATGCCCTTTCAATCAACGACTGCAACAAGAGGTTTTGAAGGTTGGCAGTTTTTTGGCTCCGCAAGAAACATAAAGTTGAACTGAACTGTGATCACACAGGAAGTTCAAAACAGACTTAAAATGCAGTTGCAGAGCTTCTGAATGCCACGCGGAGTGGGTTCAAACCGTTGGATTCTTGTAAAGCTGGATACTGGGAGAGGTTATACTCCTAGTTGTCTGGATTTGAATTCGACAAACTGTAAGGTACTAACCACTTCAAGTACGACAAGGCGACGGAATTTATCCCGAGTGAGGTTGATCATATCTTTTGCGAAAGAGGTTGTAACCTCCCTGTAGTAGCTTGGCAGTGCTGTTCTCTCCGCCACTCTTTCCTCCGTGCGGAGCAACTACTTTATGATGTTCGCCCACCGCAATGAATGGTTCTGGCCTCATCATCCTGAAAGCTGCCGCAGAGCGGGCTAATTCGTCGGTCAGCTCATTGCCGGCTACGCGCTGTATGCCCCGACACGTAAATCAGTTGTACACGGTTGCAAACTGATAGGCGGTTCAGCCTTCCTATACACTCCTCCACCTCATAAAGATCGCTCAGATCGCTGTTAGTGTCACTTAGCTACACACTGACTTATAGCGAAAACTTCTGCCTGAAAGATACTCGGAAAACGTTCCATTGATATGGATAGTTTTGTATGCTGTCCCGTAATTCCTGCTTCAATGCCTTCCGGTGTTTTTGAGCCGTCAGTGTACCACTGTAGAGTGCTGCCTCTCAGTAGTAGGTCAAGCGTGGAGTCACTTCTCTCCGCTTTGCTGCCGAGAGTAACTCTAAACTTCTTTCTAAAGTTTTCCCTCTTCGAAATGCCGTCGCTTGGAGGAAGGGCCAGTGGTGTGTCTTCCTCTAAGGCCTTCATTTATTGAGACGACATTATCTTCCCTTGCCCCTCAGAGATGCATTCATCAAGGACAGAGTTGTCAAATAAATTATTGTTTTTTCTTCTCTATCCAAGTTTTACTATTGATTATTGAATTAAAAAATATCATGTTTAGTTTTTTTGAAATCCTTCCTCAAATATACGCTTGAAATTTGAGCGCGGAGGTAGAGGACCCCTTTATCGTTCGGGATTCTGTAGCAGGTTAAACTCCTACTTATTCAGAATCAATCCCGACATATCAAATATGTGTTCGCATGACTATAACCAGCTTTTTGCATGCCCAGCTAACCCTATACATCCGACATCCCTCTCCCTATGCCCCGGCCCCGTTGAAAAAGCACGTTTCCTAGGCCTAACGTTGGATGATCTCGATGACAACTTATCTCAACCTTGGGAGGCAGTTGGGGATTTACATTGACTGACTACTAAGTGACAAACTTTACCAACGGGCTCAAGAGTAGATCATAGAACAATACAATTGCAGTGTCGCCTCAAAAGCTCCAAATTCTCGGCAGTTTAACATTTTCTTGACCGACATGTCATTTGTTGAAATTTCATTTAACTCAAAAATACACTCAAAGTATAATACAAGTAAGAACCTGTGAGAGGCAGCCTACATTAAAACAACTAGGATTTCATTATAGACTGCACATTGCTAAAATTAGAAATAGTATCGCCTCATTCCAACCTTTCCTTATTTGTCGAACAAACACTGTAGACGTATCTTCATTTTCTCCAGCTGTTGCTGATTGTGAATTTTAAAATCCTAATCACTTTGCCAGCACAAATTGAAAACCAACTTGTGCGATTGCCGTATCGTGTTGTTGCTGTTGTTGACGATGTTGTACATTGTATTTGCCCATATTATTATTGACTGCAACCACTGGTTGACAAGCTCAACGATTTCATAAGTGATTGCATAATTAAAATGACAATCTCACAGAAGAAATAAGCAGGTTCATGCATACTCACACACACACATATACACATAACTACACACAGCACACAAGTGCATAGAGCTCGTTATAACGGTAGGGAGGAAACCGAGGCACAAATTAAAAATGCAGCACTACAACGGCTCACTCATCAACAGCAGCGCAAAGCAGAGCAGTGCAGAGCGGAGCTGTGCAGTACAGGCGGTGCGACATGGCACAATGGAGCGCAATAGCAAATTGTAGTGGTGTCGTTTTTAATTAATTCCCACAAGGAATTCCCAAGGATGCTTCAATATGCAAGTTGCAAGCACGCCAAAGGCGAAAGCCTTGAACAACAACAACAACAACAGCAGTAACGACCCAACTTGTTTACGTTCCACTAAATTTGGAAGTGAAATTTTGAAAAATACTTTAATGCACGTAAGCTCACCTTCTCCTCCTCCGGTGTCGCCGACGACGAATCCACCTTAGCCATGCAGGCTGCCGAGCCGCCCGTGCAACCCAAACCGAATTTCGGCACCAACGGACGGCAGACATTGAGGAAAAACTGAAAAGCAAGAACAAATGTGTAGATATGTTTGCAGATAGATATTAAAAATTTGTTGGAATGAAAATGAAATGTTCAACTGCAATGGTGTGCTGGTGTGCTGATGGTTGGATTTGTGCAGACATTATTTGACAATGAACTTCTGCAGCAGGCGCGTCAACTACAAGCACATCCATAGTGGCAGTCAAAGTGTTCGATGGTCGGTCTCACCTTGGTCGATTTAGGCACTTGTTGTTCCGTTATCGATGCGTTATTAATTTCGGCTTCATAGTTGTCCGTTGCACTAATCAATGGCGTCAAATCGACCACCTCCTCGCCGGTGCCGTCCTCCGAATGCTCAACATAGACTTTGACTTTGCAGGCAATCTGCTCATGACAAGCCAATGGTGTTTGAAAGTGAATTAGTAGTTGGCAATTTTTATTTTCGATTATTTTCGGACCCAATGCATTGCTGCCGCCGTTGCCGTTTGCCGTCCCATTGTCTTTGGTCGCATTGTTGGCGCAGACAAACTCAATTCTCGTCGACCACTTGTTTTGGCCATCACAAAGCGCTCCATCGGTGTACAGCAAATACGGTGAGCCGGAACGGTCGGTACGTAGTTGTGAATTGCTTCGGCCCATACTGGTGGTCTGTTGGTTCTCGACGAGACAAGAGCCTACCGGGGGATAAAATAATGAGATTTTATTTCTTTTTAAAATTGGAAAGAGAAATTAGAAGCATTTACTAAACTAATTAAAAATAAGTTTTTCTAAGACTTGGAGACTTCGAAATTTTGAAAAAAGTTCATCAAAAGTTTTAACTCAGAATTGCACCATTTTCCGAGATCATACAAATAAATTTCTCCAAAGATGAACAAAAATCTATGAAATTCTAAGTATTTTGGGAATGTCTCTTTGACATTCTAACATTTATTCAGTATTTATTATAATTTTCCAATTTGTTTGTCAATATTAAGTTTGAGCCTTGTGATCTGGAAAATAGAGAAATATTGAAGCGATTTTTGGATATTTAGATTTTATGAAGCTTCAAGGACATCAACTCACTGATTGATTTGACGTTTTGGACCCCTCCGCTCAAAAGCACAGGGGATCAAATGAATGCGATGATCAGCGCCCTGAAAACGCCAGTCATTTTCAGTATCAATTGGCATACTAATCACCTTGAAAGAGTTCGAGACCCATCTAAAACCATGGTCGTACTTTGGGTCCGGCAGTTCAGTTATGTCAATTCTTCCCGCATACGAGAGCTTTAACCACAACCACCACGATACTCCCCGAGGGGGGCAGTCCAGAAGAGCAGTTTGGCACGAACTCCCCTCTGCTCCCTGTGGTACCAGAATTAAGTCTCCGGTCAGACCTGGTAGCCGAAACTATTACCAGTTCAACTTCCCTACAGCGCTGGACCAGTGACCAGGGTTGGGCCTAACACGCACATTACACGCACACACCATTTAAACAAGAAGCTAAACCTAATTCCCAGTTAAACGCCTTCGCCGCCTAAACAATCCACGCACAAATGAGCCTAACTGATCGGCACTCCGAATAGTGGAGAACATACCGCTAACATCTAAGAGTCCAGCTAATCCCCAGTTCCCTACTGTCCGAGTACATCGGCCATTCTGCAATTACATGCATCCAGTTCTCCACCCCCGTCCCACAAAAACAACTCAAACTATCAGATAGGTGCCTCTGATGCAAAAATGCAATTCATAGGCCCATTCCCCGTAAGCAGAAAATCCAGACTCAGACAGAATCTGAAATCTGGCTTACCCTCAACAAACCCAACGTCCCGAATGTACTCATAAGTCACTCAACTGTTAGAGCTATCGTCCCAATGGTCGTGCCACCTACACCTGACCTTATCATCTAGAAGTCTCCTGCTCCCTAGATATCCCTTCCTCCCCACATCGTCATCGGAAATCCAGTCATTTCACAACAATGACACACTCAAGCCTTTTTAACCTGAGTGCAACAGTGCGCTGTATGACGATGAAGTCTAGAAGGGGTGCACCTAACAAAACCTAGCAGTCCTTGATTTCAGAGTGCAGTCGTTTGTAATAAAAACTTTCAATAAATGCATTAGAGCTGACTTCTCGATTGTCTCCAAGAATTTTACATACATATAAACGATTTGCGAGTTGTAAGAACAAACGTAACTCTTTATTAAATTCCTTGTAAAATATGTCAAATATGGTGTGCTCAAATTTAACACACGAGTTATCTAGCAAATTTTACTTCGTTTTCATGCCCATTGCCAGCATGCAAATAGCCAAACACACAATAGGCATACATCAAAACCTAGCTTCATGTGCCTGCTTGTCATCCACCTAATACCTCCCAACAGTCGCCAGCACAGACAACACTCAATTTATTTCAATTGCTTGAATTTGATTGAGTGCTGGCAGTCGGCCGACACCAACTGCTGGTTAAGCCAGCCATCCGCAAAACATCCCCTCAGCAGCAGGCTCATCTCATGAGGCACTGCGCTTGAAGTGTGTCACTGTTGAACACGCTGCTCCACAAACTTACCAGCACTCGTAGGAGTATAAACCACGCCGGAAGAAGTGAAAAAATGTCCCGTTTCAATTGCAGAAAATCTTCTCACTTGCAGACATTACCATATATACAGTACGGAAAGTGTACCAGCGGATTTCTCTATTGGGTAGCGGTTGCATGCAAAGGCGACTAAATCAATTCGAGTGATGTTGCGGAATCGAAAAGAAATTGACTGTCAACTAAATTGATAAATGACAATGTGGATTTGTTAGATTTGGAGAGCGGCTCATGGTGAGGCTTGTTATGATGGCTGCAGCGACGGTGTGCAGTGCTTGGGGGGGGGTCGATCGACTGAAAGGCTGACTAAATGGTTTCGCCTAGATGGCTAGCTTGTCGATTTAGGGTGAAACTGATGGCTGTGGGTATTTGAACGGTGCGAATGTGGCACGTATAGAGTGGCTTGTTACGTCTGAATGAACGAGTTTGCAACTCCGCACTCGAACAGTAGAAGGTGTAATTGAATTCGTTTTCCATATAATGGAGTTGGTTACGCCGGATATGGTAATGAAATTGAATTTAAATAATGCCAAAAAACATTGGATTTATTTGGATTTGGCAAACAATACTTCAATACTCACGCAACATACTGCACAGGGAATAAAAGGGTTGTTTACCTAATGGTTAATTGTAACAACTACAGATTTATGTATCTCAAAGGATCGGGATTATGAAACGACTGCTACTTTATGAAGAATCCGAATATCTTTCAATGCCTACAAACGATACTGGAGAGGAAATTAAAATATTTTGTTGAAACTTGGTACACCTTTCCGTTGGCCTTGTAAGGAGATCAGTTTGCATTGGTAAGGAGGTGGTTTGCATATCGTGAAAACCGGACCACTGCCTTGCCCACAAGATGGTGATGTATATGGTTGAAATCAAAATGTGCAATGGTATCAAAAATGGATAAAATCGGTTCACTAATTCCCCTAGCTTCCATCTCCCATAATTCTGGCCTTTTCACGAAGAGCTTGGTGACGCATAACAATCAAATAATATTTCTTGTTGACAGTCTGACCGATAGGTAGAATTGTAAGTGCACCACAACCTCAGTAATCGATGAAAACTGCCAACATAAACTTGATTTTTAACCTGCTTTGAGGTATTTTTTCTGCTTCGGCTCACCGTTACCACGATATTCAGCCGATTGAGAGTCTGTTTCAGGATGGTAAGCATAGATCCAAGACTCATCGCCAGAAATAATACATTTCAAGGCATCCTGGTAGTCGGAAAACATTGTTTCACAGACGTTGACGCAACGCTGTTTTTCGAAAATACAGGGTGGGCCATATAAAATTTTAAATTTAAAAAGTCAATAAAAAAAAAATAAAAATAAAACGGCTTGATATTTTTCAAAGGTCTAACATTTATTTAAAAGGTTGTTTTATGAAATTTATTTGTGGAAAACAATTTCGGACAAATGACCACCACGGCTGAGTTTACAGTAGCTTATCCGATCCACCCAATTTTGGAGTACTTTCTCGATGGTTTCAGGCCTTACGGCAGCTACAGCAGCTTAAATCTCGTACCTTAGATATTGAATTGTTTCTGGATGGTTGACGTAACATTTATCTTTAACAGCTCCCCACAGAAAATAGTCCAACGGAGTTAAATCGCAGCTTCTGGGAGGCCAATTCACATCACCTCTTTTGCTGATTATGCGATTTTCGAAGATAGGATGAAAAAGATTGAGTGTAGCGTTTGCTGTGTGGCACTTAGCGCCGTCCGGCTGGAACCAAATGTTGTCCAAGTCTTTCTCTTCAATTTGCTTGAAGAAAAATTCGGTTAACATTGCGCGATATCGCTCACCATTGATGGTTACGGCGGTTCCTTCTTCATTTTCGAAGAAAAATGGGCCGATGATTCCACCAGACCAAAATCCGCACCATACAGTGATTCGTGCTGGGTGCATTGGCTTCTCGACGATTACGTGCGGGTTTTCTGTGCCCCAAATGCGACAATTCTGCTTGTTAACGTAACCATCGAGGTGGAAATGAGCCTCGTCCGAAAAGATGATTTTTCGGTAAAATTGACCATCCACTTGACTCACCACTTTGGAAAAAAGTTTTCAATATTTCCCAGTTTTCTTCTAGTGAATAGCGACCCATTTCGTAAATTTTAGACTTTTTACTGAATATCTGTCACTTTCCGAATGGTATTTGACGTTTCCAATGTCGAAATATAGATAATTCAAATTTAAAACGGTTGATGCCCCACTCGTTATTAAGTGATTTTGGAACCAATCGCGGTTTCACTTTTCTGAGGTCGAAATGATATTTAAAAATGGTTTTCACTGGCACTTCCGATATTCCAAAAATGCCAGTAAGATCTCTGACTGTTAATCAATTTCTTTAATTTGTTGACGTGTTGATCATCAGTTGATGTTGATGGCCGTCCTGGACGTAGTTCGTCCTCAACGCATTCCCGACCCTCTTTGAATAATTTGTACCAATCAAAACCACTTGACCGAATGCAGTTATATGAAAAGAAGATAATCATATTCAAAACACTAATGATTATTTTGATGTGACATTTGGCATACATGTCACTGACAGTCATACCAACCCAGAAAACAACGAATTTGACTAAATTTTTTTTATTTTTGGTATACAGTAGTACATCGCTTAACTGTCCATTCAGGTCTTGATCTCATGCCCTTAAAATAACTATTTCAGCCCCTTCGGTTGTCTTTATCCTCATTTAACGAATATACAGTACTTCGCCACACCATTAGAAACATGGTAAATAGATACAAAAATTTACGAATAACATACTATACGATTGTAATTAGCGGGACTTAAATACGAAAGCATATTAAAATGTTTACTTCACTTGGAGTTAGCATTTGTGATTTGTGGCTCCTCAGAGATAACTTGTATGGCGTACTGGAAGAAATCGAATTTTTTCATTAGTGTTTGACTATTATTTCATAGATTCCAGAGTTTTATTTGTTAGATAGGTATTTTTCGAAGTTTTCTGAAGCTTAATAATATAAACAATGAAAAATATACTTCTTAGGAAATAGGCAAAAAATCGGACATTTCAAACCAAACTCGAAGTGCTATTGCTGCACTTCTAAAAGAAAAAAGTGCATTCTATAGAATAATGGGAAAAAAATGGAGTGACTGTTACTCGAGTAGCGAAAATTGTGCTCACGTTCAAAAATGGCGCCATTGATCGCACAAGAAAAAAATGTCTTACCGAATACGATGTAAAATAGTGAGGTTTGGTCTAGAATCGCGCAGAAACCACTAGAGAAATTACAAAGGAGCTTAATGATGCCCAAGTGAAAACATCGCAAAGAACAGTTGAACGTATTTTGTAGGAAATAATTTAATTTACCGTCCAGCAGAGAAATCAAAATTTACCAAGCTAATGAAAAATCAACGGGTAATATGGGTCAGGCTTCATCAGAATTACATAAAGGTGGATTGGAACAAGATAAACATAATAAGTTATGAACAACCTCCGAATATCCCCCATTCACAGTTACCCTGCTTTTTAACACGATCTTCTTCTTAACAAAGATAATCTTTAGCGACGAATGCCGACTAGAAGCAGGGACAGAAGCCATTCAATTTGTGCGACGTAGACCGTGTGAACTTTATGTGCGAACTGCATTCAAAACATGTGTCCAGTTTGTATGGAAGCTATATGCTATAGTTAACCGATCTGAACAATTTCTTCGGAGATTACATTGTTGCCTTAGAAAATAATATATACCAAATTTAGTGAATATATCTTGTCAAATGTGAAAGTTGTCCATACAAGAACTTGATTCCGATCGTTCAGCTTATATGGCAGCTATATGTTATAGTGCTCCGATATCGGCCGTTCCGACAAATGAGCAGCTTCTTGAAGAGAAAACGACGTTTGCAAAATTTCAAAATGATATCTTAAAAACTGAGGGACTAGTTCGTATATATACAGACAGACGGACGGACAGACAGACGGACATGGCTAAATCGACTCAGCTCAACATACTGATCATTTATATATATACTTTATAGGGTCTCCGACGCTTCCTTCTGGGTGTTACAAACATCGTGACAAACTTAATATACCCTGTTCAGGGTATAAAAACGGTAAATCAACTCCCTAGTGTAACAATTTGGAGCCGCATTTCGGTGGAAGGTTTTGGAACAATTTATTTTGTTGAGGGAACTTTGAATAATGAGCTATATATCAATGTGCTTCAACATGTTTTTGTACCATATTTGACAACATTGAACGCCCCAGCATCCCAGTACAATATTGGGCGCCTTCCAACAAACGACTGATTTCTTTTATAACTTGGATATCTATATATTACTTTGGGCGAGCAATTCTGCCGACCTAAACCCATCGAAAACTCTTGGACGTGCCTCAAATCGAAGAATGTATTCCCGAAGAAATCCCACAGTAGCCAGTGGGATCACAGTGGCTAAATGATGCAGATTTAAGAATAATTATAAAAGAATTGTTTAAATTGTATAGTACGCCTCAAAGAGTGAAGGCTGTTATTAAAAATAAAGTTTTAGAAAGATAATCGCTTTCAAAACACTAATACTAAAAACATTTAAGTTTTTCTCAATTTTATGAAAAAATTATATTTCAAATAAATATTTTACAAAAAATTACATTCACATATCGTAATAATTTTTGATTTATTTGACTCTGAACGCAAAACTATATGAATCATTTTGCTTGTTTCTAATGGAGTTGGCGGGTACTGTACCATACACGTATCTTAAAAATAAAGCGACAATATTTCGCCATCCGAATTGTGTCATCCGGTAGTCAATATTAGTGATCTCTAATAAATTTAATTTCTTTTCTTTTATTTTATTGCAATATGATTCTATCATTAATCCATTAAGGAACTGATTTAAGGGGTTAGGGATAGTCAGAGGCACGAAAAAATTAGAGTTTTCAGAATTTTTTTTGTGCTACTAAATCATGTTATTTTACAAAAGTAGTAATGTGGCATAATTATTGGATGTGTTGACTTGAAGTCACGAAAATTAAAAAAAAAATAATAATTTCAAAAGTTATAGTTGTTTGTGTTGACCCTGTTCCAAAAAAAAGGTACTTGCGGTGACAAGCATAAGTCCTTGGAGATTCATCTAAAAACAATCGGACACAAAAAATTAGTTTTATAAATAGATAATCCCGGGCCTGATCGAAGGATTTTATTTTTTTTTTTTTCAAAATTAACAAAATGGCGGCCTCAGCGAATTTTTTTCTAAATTTTTGCGAAAAAATCAACAGTTAATTGGTCTTAAAAAATCGAAATTTTCGAAAAAATAAAAATCCTTCGATCAAGCCCGAGTTTATTACGTATTCTAAAAGCTGTATAAATATCATTAAGTTACAGTTGTCACCGATTCAAAAAACATAGTTTTGAGAAAAACGCGTTTAAAGTTTCACACTAGCGCTTTGAAGTGCCCGAGCTCTCTTTCTTATTTCTCGAACAACTCAAAAACTAATTATCGGATCAACGTGAAAACTTCAGGGAATATTTTTAAGATATTACACTTAACGAAAATGCAAAAAAAAATAATTTTTCGAAATTTTCTAACTACCCCTAACCCCTTAATCAAGTAAAATAACGTTTCGTTAATCGAAAGACATTAAATGAATTTCGTTTGATTTTTTTGCCTTTCAATAAAACTTTCATGAAGCATTAAAATCCGAAATTGACAATATTTCATAAAAACAAAAACAAATTGAATACACTTTCTTCACATTAAAGTTAGACAATATCGAAGGCGTTTCCGAACAAATAGTATAGTATTGTTAACAATTTTTCCTCTGACTTAAAGCATATTTTTTCAAAGAGAGATTTCGAGAACTCCAAACAAAAACTCTTTTTTGTGTATTTCAATTGATATTATTAAGGACAAAAGAACACATGGCGAACAAAACTCGGCATTAGCTGCCGATATATAGTTTTATCAAGTATATTAAGTGACAAGTATTTACTGTTACTTTCATTTGTTTAACTACGTAACCTTACTATGTTCTTAGAAATTCCCAAAACAAAGGAAAAATTGCGAAAATACCTTTTTAGGCAGAATACGGCAGCCGTACAGGTAGACGGTGATTTAAGCAGGCGGTATTTCACGCGGATTAACCCGAACATGCATACACACCTACAGAACATAGACGTTAATACCTTTTACCTGCATGGCGGCAGGATCGCTAGAAAAGTATAAAAGCGGAGCGTAAAAAATATTCAAGTCAGTTGAAAAACTTTTTGCATTGATAGCACTACTATCTACGCAGAGACTCACGAACTTCAGACAAAACGCAGAAAAATACAGAACTAATCCAGTATTATGAATAACCTCAAAATGTTTCAGTGCTTTTACATAAGACTGCTACTACTTATGTTTGCCACGCAGTTGCCAAGGATCGACGCAGTTTTCACGTCAGAGAGCTGTAAAACGCTAAGCGCCGACACGAGCTGTCAGTGCACAACGGAACTTGCGCATTCCGAGATCGAGTGCGCATCAGCCGAGACGAATGGCAAATTTAACCTACGCATCGGACCAGGCAAGAATGTGAAGATCGAGTGTGAGGACATTGCACCCGAAGACTATGACATCTTGCCAAAGTTGAAAATTGGTTACACCAAAATCATGCAAATCAAACAATGTCCACTGCCAAATGATGAACAGCCGATAGCCAAATTATTTACGCAGCTGGGCGTCGAAAGAGTCAATTATTTCGCCTATGCAATCGACGAATCCAGCGGCAATGTTACACAACAGCATTTAAGCGGTCTGGAGAAGTTGCAGCATTTGAGGTTGAGCGTGAAATCACAAAAATGTTTGCCGAGCAATCTCTTCCAGAACCTAAAAAGCCTCGTATGGCTGGATTTGCGCTCAAACAATTTGACGCTGAGCGAAAACTTGCTGGAACCGCTGCCGAATTTGACATATTTGGATTTGGGACACAACTTTTTGGAGCGCTTGCCCGCAGGTGTATTTAAGAATCAGCAGAAGTTGCAACATTTGAATTTGTGGAGCAATCGTCTGCGTACACTAAACAAGGAAGCGTTCCGCGGTGCAGAGCAGCTGCTGCTTTTGGATCTCAGTTCGAACGAAATCGAAACCTTTGAGCATGATGTTTTCTCGTTACTCGGCAGTTTGCGCAGCCTGGATCTAAATATGAATAAAATACGTGAACTGCCCGGTGGACTATTTGCACAGAACAAGTACCTTACGGAATTCAGACTCGTAAACAATAAAGTACAGCTGAAAACCTTACCGCCAGCACTATTCGCGAACTTGACTTTTCTCGAAGAAGTTCGTTTGATATGTGGCTTGGAACAGGTACCGGCAGATTTGTTCGCCAACGCCACTAAACTGACAAATCTCACAATGAAAAATAATATGCTGAAGACATTACCGGAGCACTTCTTCAAGTACCAGCACAATCTCTATGATCTGGACTTGTCCAATAATCGTTTGGAAAATTTGCCGGATACGCTGTTCGGTTTTACAACGAATCTCATCGAACTCAGGTTGTCACACAATCAGCTCGTCGAAATATCAAGGTAGGTCAAACTCAACAAATGTTTACAGTAAAAATATCTGAAACAAAAAGTATATCGAGTACTAATATCAATCCTTTTTACACTTTCAGTGAGCTCTTTAAACCTTTGGTGCATCTGGAGCTGCTGCAACTCGATAGCAATAACTTGGTCAGTATCAGCTTTGACGCTTTCCGCGACACGGCCAACCTTAGATTTCTCAACCTGGCAAATAACGACATCGATTTCGCCGATCCGCTAGATACAACGTCACTGGACACAACATCGCTCGATTCCTTGGACGAAGACTTCGCGATTGACACCACCTCGCCTTTCCGTTTCCTGTTTAAACTACGCGAACTCAACTTGCGTAATAACTCTATAATGTACCTGCATAAGGATTGGCGAACACAACTGCTCGAACTGCGCAAACTCGATCTCAGTTACAACAACATTAACTTGTTCTCTGATCGTGATCTGCGTTTCCTGAGCAAACATGTCAAACATGTTAACCTGTCACACAATCTCATAGAGGAAATCAATTTCAATGGCATCAGCAACATGGAACTGCACGCCGACGCGCATACCATAGTTTTTGACCTTAACGACAACCCACTACACTGCGACTGCGTACTCTTACACTTTCTACAATTCATATTCGGCGAGTTGAATGAAAATGTGGCGAACAAATTTGAAATCTTAACCAACAATTTGCGTTGTGAAGGACCGCCAGCTTTGAAGGAGAAAGAAATAATCGATCTTAGCTACATGGAGCTCGTATGTCCACTGGATGATCACAACTCGCAAGAGAAGTTGTGTCCGCAAGGTTGTGAGTGCTTGGTACGTCCCGTCGATTTGATGCTGATCATTAACTGCTCATATAGCGACCTCACACGAATTCCACTGCTACCAACCGTGCCCATATTGAAGGGCATCGAACTAATCGTGTCGCATAATAGACTGGAGGGCCTGCCACTCAACGTTACTCCCGGTTATATTGATGTTGTGGCGTTACATGCTGCCGACAATCAGCTGCAGGAACTCAATTTGGACAATCTACCAAAGAATTTAGAGTTTTTGGATGTACGCCACAATCTACTGGAAAACTTGAGCGCCGGTGTATTGAACTTCCTCAACAGCAGCACCAACATTCAAGCTGTTTTCCTTACACAAAATCCGTGGACTTGTGATTGCGAGGCAAAACCGTTGTTGGAGTTCGCACAAAGTGCGGCAGTACGTCGCAAACTCGCCGAACACGACATGCAACACTTGAGCTGCGTGGTTAAGTCGTCGAATTTAACGAGCAGCTTAAGGTTCCGCGATATTAGCGAAAGTCAAATGTGCCCACCCAAACTGGATTGGTTCTTCATCATTGGTCTGACAATCGCAATCAGTATATTGATGATCGGCCTTTGCACGATAGTTTGTCGCAAATATGGGAATGGAATGTGTAGGTGTTTCGACGTCAAAACGGAGGATGAGGACAAATATTACGACGCTTTTGTCTCTTATGCGCCGCTGGATGAACACTACATCATTGAGCATCTGAAGCCCGAGCTGGAAAATGGTCCCATACAATATCGGTTGTGTTTGCCCAGACGTGACTGGATTGTCGGCGATTGTTTTACACGGCATCTTATGCGTTCGGTAAATGAATCGCAGCGTACCATAGTGGTGTTGTCGCAGAATTTCATTAAAACCGTATGGACCGACACGGAATTCCGCTTGGCGCATAAAACTGCGTTGAGTTCCATACAAAACCGCTTGATAATCATAATCTATGGTGAAATCGACGACTTTGAGCACTTGGACAGCGAACTGAAGATGTGCCTTCGAGCGAGCACCTACTTAACATGGGGAGATGTCAACTTCTGGAAGAAACTACGCGCTGTTTTGCCGCAAAACACATGTATCGAGCGGTTGGAAAAAGAAATGTCGAAGTTAGAGATATGTATGGCTTAGAGTGTAACAAGCCAATATGAAATAGCAGATCGTTCCCGTTAGTTGTGATATGTACAGCTGAAGGCTGTAGTCGTTAAGGATTGGCACACAAATTTCGATGTAAAATTGTTACTTTATAAAATTACTCATTCTTAAAAAAAATATATAAAATTAAGCCACCTTTGCGGCAAAAAAAATATTTTTCTTTTCCTATTTTATTTTGTTTTTTTATACTATTTCCATCTAACTAAGTAGCATAAATAATGGATTCTTCAAACGAAATCGAACATTCTTTGGTTGTATGAAGGGTCCAATGTGGAGATGGTGGATTTCTGCTCCACTTCGATTAAACTGCTTTTAAACTGAATACTTGGATCACGGAAGCTTCTTCTTGCGGTTTCTTCTTCATACGACAGATTTGTGGGTGGGCGAAAGAGTTGGAGAGAAAAATATTAATGAGAATAATAGAAGAGAAAAGTAATGAGTTTTTTAATGGATGTATCGAAGTTTGAAGGACGGTAGGACATGGAGTCTTCTAACTCTAGCTTCAGGCTGCTATCAAGTTAGCAGTGCCAGGCAGCTGCCTTCAGAGATCTGTGCATTCACTCCGATAGCAGAGTGACTACAATGGCATTTAGCTCGCTGACTTTGCGCTCAAAGCTGGTCTAGGAGTGCATGACGTCATAAGCAAAGCTTCTTATTGTTGTTTGGGTACCTAGATACACCAATTTTGCCGAAAACTCAAAGCCAGCCGGGAAGGGAGGTTACCCCTACTAAAATTTTTTCGCTGTCCTCTTGGACTCTAGCGCTGCAGCTACATTCTATGAGCTTGACAAGCGTTAGTCAACAACCAGAACTTTTGCGGTTGCGTGATACTTCTGGTCCAGAATGAACCGTAAGAGGTACTCAGAACTACTTGCAAAGCGAATAACTCACTTTCTGCTCAATTGTTCAGCTTTTTCCAGTTTGAGATTGAAATGTCTCGATAGACCCATCTTCGGCGAACCCAGCCGCTTAACATATTTGTGGTAAAAACACTTCGTCAATCTATAAGGATCTTTATTAATTTGGTGACTCGTTTTTATGAGTTTTTAGGTGTCTCAAAAGGTGCGCCATCAGACCTATTTATCTGGAAACCACCTTTTGCGTGATTGAATCAAACCTACCACCTAACCTTAACTAGCCTGGATGATTTTATCAGAGAAGAAAATATACTACTGTGCCCAAAAAGGTGACATTTGAGTTTAAACTGCGCGCGTTGAAGGATTTGGAGAACTATTTTTTTTTTAGGTTGATAGTAGTGTCAGTCACATTTATGTTAAATTTAATGTGAAAATATTCATTAGTGTTTGAGATACGTGTCGTTTTGTGAGCTGCTAAAAGTGTGTTTTCCGTTTTTTGCGATGTCGAAATTTGTTGAGCAAAGAATTTGCATTGAATTTTGTTTACGGAATCAATTTTCTGCTGCGGATACGTTGAGGATGGTGCAGAAAGCCTTTGGTGATGAGGCTTCGTCCAAAAAAAATTTTTGCAAGTAGTATAGTGAGTTCCAAGCCGGCCGTGAACGTGTCGAAGACGAAGAGCGTCCAGGGCAACCATCAACCTCAACCGACGAAGCTCACGTTCAACAAATCAAAGATTTGGTGTTGAAAAACCGTCGATTAACAATTAGAGACCTTGCTGATGAAGTTGGCATATGGAAAGGCTCAGCCAATACCATTTTGAAGGATGTTTTAGGCCTCAAGCCCGTCAAATCTCGACTGGTACCGAAAACATTGAATTTTTTGGAAAAAAGGCGTCACGTTGAAGTGTGTGAAACGATGCTTTTCGACTGCCAGGGTGTCATGAAATGCAATATAACTGGCGATCAGACTTGGATCTATGCTTACGACCCCGAAACAACCGATCAATCGAGCGAATATCGTGCCAAAAGAGAGCCGAGACCAAAAAAATCGCGCAAAAGTCGCTCAAAAATCAAGGTCATGTTGACTGTTTTCTTCGATTATCGTGGTGTTGTGCATTATTCCTTCCAACTGGTCAAATGGTCAACAAAGAATATCATTTGAACGTTATGTGTCGTTTGCGTAACGCAATCCTCCTAAAAAGGCCGGAATTGTGGAAAAATAATTCTTGCTTTTTACACCACGATAACGCACCATTCCATACTGCCCTCGTAATTCGTGGTCATTTCGCCAAAAACTCAACCCATATCGTTCTGCAACCACCGTATTCACCTGATCCGGCGCCGTGCGACTTCTGGCTGTTCACCAAGCTCAAAAGACCGCTCCGGGGACACCGTTTTTATGCGATAGAGGAGATTCAAGCCGCAGCGAAGACGGAACTGAAGTGGTGTCACCCGGAAAGTGACTACAACCAGTGTTTCGAAGATTGGAAAATCAGTTGGCATAAGTGCATTGCATCGGGAGGGGATTACTTTGAAGAGGATAAAATTGATTTGGAAGAATAAATAAAGAATTTTCAAAATAAATACAATGTCACCTTATTTTTTGGGCACAGTAGTATATATTCTTTATGTATTGGCGGTTAAACAATTAATTCAATATACATTCCAAAAATAGAATCTATTGATTCGTAGTAGTTTCTTGAACCCAAAGAACCTCCATAAACTATTCTATAAAGAAGGAAATTCTTGCATTCCAATTAAAATCTCCACATGGCAGTCTGTTAATGAAGACAGTGAAACCAACTGAATGTAGTGTAAATAAGAATTCGGAATCAATTACAAATGTATGCAAATGCCATTGAAATTGTAATTTCGTTTGGAAGTGGTTTGTGCTGTAGAAAAATACAAGTACACACATACACACACACATTGGGAAGCAAACAACATGAAATAAAAGTACATTTTTTATGCTGCGATAAAACCAGCGTCAAGCAAGTCAAGTCAGTCGAATCAATCGAAAGTAACGAACGAGGCCAATTGACAAATGCGATTGATTGCATGGAAATTGGCAAACTATTGGTTGCTCATACGCCCCGGTGGCACCGCAAGCGACATGAGCCAATGAAAAAATGGAATAACGAGCGGGGAAAATGAATTGAAAATGAAAATTGGTAAACATGTGCATATAGCGCACGAAAGGTTATAAAAACAAACCAATTGAGTTGCTGGCTTTTCACCTTGATTCAAGAATTTTACAAAATTCGCTATCTCAATTCTTTTGTAGTATAAGCTAGCCTTAACTTTCTGTATTCTTATTTGAAGTACGATAAACGCGGTCGCAGCTGAAATGGAAAATGTATAATGAATTCAGGAATCCGCAATTGCGAAGTAATTGAAAATAAATAACGGGCTTTTAAAGCGCTTATAAGCAATTCTCAAGCGTGCTTTGCTAAGGCGGTATAAATCCGGTTAAGTAATCACACCTACGCCAAGTATACAGCATAGAAATTACAAATTAAGTATGTAAATGCATTTGTTCAAACTCGAATCTTCACATACATATGTATTTATATTTGCTTTAAATCAAAACCAATTGCAATTGACGAGATTTATGTGTTGACAGGCAACAAAATGGTAATAAATTCAGCTGTCGCTCCGCAGATGCGCCCAGACTCATAAATTTGCTTTTATATGCATAAGCACATATTTATTTATTTACATATGTATATAGTCATACATATATACTTATACTTATATGCTTATGTACATGTCAATTAGGGTGTGACCGCAGTGTTGTCGCAATTTTTGCTTCCAGATAAAAATGAGAGTTATGCCTGAAGAGTACAAGGATTTAAACCGTAACCCTAAATCTAACATACTATACCTACTTGTAAATGCAAACAAAAGTTTTATTAATCACCCAAAAAAAACCTTTTGTAAACCGGTGTCGCTGTCTACGTCAATAAAGAAGAAGAAACCGACCGAAAGGCGGTTGCTATGGCCCAGTCATTACAAGCTACTATTACTGCAGCCGAAATACGCCGCATATTTACTTTGAAAATAAAAAGATAAATCGTTGGGTAATTCAAAACCTCTGTTTCTGTTTTGTTATGAAAAATATTTGACTTGAACTGATCCATTTATCACCTGTAAATCGAATAGATAAAATGTTTTTCCTACAAGGTGCGTTCCAAAGTAAACAGGACTTAAAAAAAACATAACAAATGGTTTTTTCGGCAAAATCAGTTTTGTTTTATTCAAAATAGTCTCCTTTTGCTTCAATACAGCTTTTTGCACGGTCCAAAAAGCATGTCAAACGAGTATTTTAGCTCGTATGCCGGTATGGCTGCCAGTATGCCGGTGCAAGCCTTTTGAATGGACTCTACGTCTGCATAACGCTTTTCTTTCATGGGCAAATGCATTTTTCCGAAAAGGAAGAAGTCGCACGGTACTATATCAGGTGAATACAGGGAGTGATTAATGGTTAAAATGTGATTTTGGTCAAATAATCAGTCACAGTGATGTCATGTTGGAATCTCAGCAATTTTTGGTCGTCAATCAATTTGTGCGAAACAAACCGTGCACACACTTTTCATAAGCCCAAATGTTAGGTCAAAATGCGATAAATAGATGTTTTGGAGATCCATTCCATGAATTTCAATGATGAATTCGACTAATTTTTTATGAATTCACGCACAGTTTCGATGGAATTTCCGGTGATCACGGATTTTGATTGGCCCACATGTTGATTCCCAATTATGTACTCACGACCACTTCGAAAACATTGAAACCACTCGTGCACTCTGCTACGGGATAGGCAATCATCGCCATAAACTTGTTTCGGTAAAAGTTTTCTCAATTTTAAAACAAAATTCAATGTTGACTCTTTGTTCGAAGCTCATTTTCGCGCCAATAACACAAACATACTGACACTTAAAACGCAATAACTTCACTTCCAATTGATCAAATGTCATGAAATTCTCACTGAACAATCGATAAAGATAGCGAATTCTAACGCACCAGTCGACATATACATGGTGCCTTCAGAGGGCGCTAGATTCCTGTTTATTCACTCACCTGATGTACTGATACAACCTTTTTATATTCGCTTAAAGTTCGATCTCCAATCGTCGAATCGTTAAGAATGTGGCAAAAATATTTTTGGGAATCTACTTTAACGCGAACTCAAGCATTTGAGTGCCACAAAACATGCAGTGAAGGTCGTAAAGTCATCGAAAACTTCTCTCACCTCCAATGATAACGATAACACCGAAATAGTTAAAGAAACAGCGTTGGAAAATCGTTATGTAGGCATTCGAGAGATAGCAGAGAATCTCAAAATTTCTGTTGGTTATTGTTTTGGGTATTATGTGTGTCAACATGGTTAATATTTTGGGTATTAAATGTGGCAATGCTAGATTCTTATAAAAAGATCTGATTCTTTTGCAAAAACAATTGAGTAGAGGTCAGAAAAGAGATAATTGCTGGTAAGACGTGTGTTTATGAATATGACTTAAACTATCCAACAATATACCGAATGGCGCTGCTATGAAAATGTATCTCTTGGCAGTCCGGGTCAAATTTGATTATATGATAAATTGAACAGAAGTGAAATAGAATGAAAAAATAATATTCTTTATTAATTTGACAACACTAAGGGACATTTTTTGACCTCAGTCAACTTTAATAAAAATTGCCAAGAAAAATATGCACCACCCTAATGGCATTACAAGCACAAAACATTGATATATATTGTAATGATGGCATTCATCTATGTTTATTGCATTTATCTGCCATCAAACGCGTACGAAATGCGAATTTGTTAAAACGTGTCCTGAATTAACAATTAACAACACCAAATAGCGATTGCCCATCCCATCCCGATGAAATCCAATGAAAGAAATTACAGCAACAAGCCTCGCGTGATCTGACAAAGCCAACATTTACGACAACAGACAGCGTGAATATGATGGCAACGCTGTAACGGCATATCGAATACAAACAATTGCTGATGAATGCCGCCGACGAAAAGTTGTATACCAAAGAGCCTAGCACAAATAATACAGCGCCAATACACGAAATGCGAATATAAAATAACTCACGCATGGATGTCTATTTGCAGAAGCGTTGTCCATGCAACAATGCTTAAATAGCGATGAAAAAGCATGTGTAAAAACATTATCGATACGCGTGAGAGAGCGCTGGCGGCATTTATGCACCAAAAACAACAACAACAAGAGCAAACAAACAAATATGTAGCTGTGCGACTATAAATAACGGCACAATAGTGCCGGCAAACGCGAGCGGAAACATTCGGCTGAGTTTATTCAAAGTGACCGCCATCAGGCAGTGGACCGGAGGCAACCAGCTGCTCAAGCGCTCGATATTCTAACTTGCGGTTAACTACTTTGTGCTCCCACGACTATGTGTTTATGGGCTATATGTAAAGAATAGAGCACCAGTGGTGGCCCGAGGGCAGCAACAATGTATCAACAACGGAAATGCGATTGTATGCGACACTTTCCGGTCGGACCATGTTCAATGCTCGGAGTTATGTTCAATGGCGTGTGGAGCACTGGCTAAAAACGAAAAATTTAAATGTTTGTAAGCAAAATAAATAGAAATCAGCATTAGAAATATATATTTATATGTACAAAGTGTGAAAAATTGCCGCTTAGACTTTTTCTAGAATTTTTCTCGAGTTTGTTTTCTCATTGCTATTGAAAAAATTATCTCTACTTGGATCACTCGTTATAAAAAATTTTAATGACCCATTTATCTTCAAAAAAAATTAGAAATCACATTGAATACTTTTGGGACAGATTACCCGATGATGCTTCAATTTTTTTTTTTTTTTTTGTTGTCAGTCCGGTTAAAATTTGATCAGGTAGTATAATGTTCATTAACATATATATAGGCTAAGTTTATCACCATGCCAGCTATTAAAACTTGAAATGTAACACCACTTGAATACAGGAAGTATTGACTCATGAGCAGAGCAAATAACGTTAAAAAATTAGCGTTTCTAGGCGTTAATTAGCATAAGCAGCAATTTCAAATTATACCGATATGTTCACGCTCGTTAAAATATATTTATAAATATATGTAAGTATATTTTCACCCAGTTTTGAAATACCTATTATCGTATGCGAAGTGCCACGATTTGTGTCGCGTTTGCAAGTCAAGTAAAAAGCCATAAAAATAAATCATTATTCTACTATAAGCACCCACATATACCTTATTGAGACAGATACTTTCACACCTACCTATACATGCATACATACATATGTATATACCCACATACTTATGCATGTAGTATGTATGTATGTGCCTGAATTTCGTACATTTTTGGCAACTAACCGAATAGTTGCACATTTTAAAGTGGCACTGTGTAAGCTCATTTTTCTACTTCAATGAGTTGAAGTGCTCATCGAAGTGATATTGATGACCAGAAAGTGGTCAGAAGGCGATTATGCGAGCCCATTCAAGAGTGGTATCTAGAATTGAATGTAGATACGTGCAAAATACCATAACAGATACGAGCGAACACATATATATATTATATATGGCCTCAAAAGAATTCGTAACATCAAACTAATACGAAATAACACTAACTGAATTCCGATTGATAGAGCCATGTGTAGAATTTCACGCAAGTGAGGAAAGTTCTCTGAGCGCCATTCACTTGAGAGTGGCCAGAAACGATTCCCAAAAAATAAGGTAACATTTGAATTTAAACTGCACGCGTCGAAGGATTTGGAATTCATTTTTTTTTACGTTGGTAGTACTTTCAGTCACATTTATGTCAAATTTCATGTCAAAATATTCATTAGTGTTTGAGATACGTGTGAGTTTTTCGTTTTTTGCGATGTCGAAATTTGTTGAGCAATGAATTTGCATTCAATTTTGTTTACGGAATCAATTTTCGGATACATTGAGGATGGTGCAGGAAGCCTTTGGTGATGAGGCTATGTCTAAAAAAATGTTTACAAGTGGTATAGTGAGTTCCAAGCCGGCCGTGAACGTGTCGAAGACGAAGAGCGTCCTGGGCGACCATCAACCTCAACCGACGAAGCTCACGTTCAACAAATCAAAGATTTGGTGTTGAAAAACCATCGATTAACAATTAGAGACCTTGCTGATGAAGTTGGCATATTGAAAGGCTCAGCCAATAGCATTTTGAAGGATGTTTTGGGCCTCAAGCGCGTCAAATCTTGACTGGTACCGAAAGCATTGCATTGTTTGGAAAAAAGGCGTCGCGTTGAAGTGTGTGAAACGATGCTTACCGACTACCAGGGTGTCATGAAATGCATTATAACTGGCGATGAGACTTGGATCTATGCTTACGACCCCGAAACAACCGATCAATCGAGCGAATATCGTGCCAAAAGAGAGCCGAGACCAAAAAAATCGGGCCAAAGTCGCTCAAAAATCAAGGTCATGTTGACTGTTTTCTTCGATTATCGTGGTGTTGTGCATTATGAATTTCTTCCAATCGGTCAAACAGTCAACAGGAATATTATTTGAACGTTATGCGTCGTTGGCGTAACGCTATCCGCCTAAAAAGGCCGAAATTGAGGAAAGACAATTCTTGGTTTTTACACCACAATAATGCACCATCCCACACTGCTTTCGTAATTCGTGATCATTTCGCCAAAAACTCAACCCATATCGTTCCGCAACCACCGTATTCACCTGATCTGGCGCCGTGCGACTTCTGGCTGTTCACCAAGCTCAAAAGACCGCTCCGGGGACACCGTTTTTATACGATAGAGGAGATTCAAGCCGCAGCGAAGACGGAACTGAAGTGGTGTCACCCGGAAAGTGACTACAACCAGTGTTTCGAAGATTGGAAAATCCGTTGGCATAAATGCATTGTATCGGGAGGGGATTACTTTGAAGGGGATAAAATTGATTTGGAAGAATAAATAAAGAATTTTCAAAATAAATACAATGTCACCTTACACCTTTTGGGCACAGTAGTATATCTCAAGCAGCTCACGACTTCGGGTCTTAATCAAGTATCCACTGGGTACCCAAAAAAACATCCGTTTGAAGGCGAGCTAAAGTGAGAAGGCGAAACATTCGCTACACAGGGTTGTGCGCTGGGTTTGAGACCCGCCACGTAAAAAACGCAACCAAAGAAAAGAAGAAAACAACCTCGGATGAGAAACCCCCCTTTTGATGACGACCCCTGCAAACGTGTTAAGGATTACGATTTATGGGCATGCATCTGATATATTCGGTCCCTAAATTGGGATAATGCCGCTGCCCAGCTGGCTGAAGTCCTCGTTCAAGGTGAAGGCTGACATCGTCGCCGTCTAAGAAATGCGTTGGACGGGACAAGAGACTGAGACGAGTAGGTCATTGTGACATTTATTAGTGGCTATAAGGGCAATTCGGTTGGGATACGTGAGAGAGAGACTCCGTCGCTGAGTCCTAGCTTTCACCCCGATGGATGAACGTCTAGCCACAATCCGCGTCAAAGCGAAGTTGTTCAATTTACCGCTGATTTGCGCCCACGTTCCGATGGAAGAGAAGGACAACGTGACCAAAGATGTCTTCTATGTGCGCTAGGAACGCACCTATGAGAGCTGCCCCCGCCACGATATCAAAATCATGCATGGCGACTTTAACGTCAAGGTGGGCAATGAACTATCATGCCCAGAGCTGAACTAGAAATTGATGCCCAGAAGTACTGAAATATGGAAGTGATAACTGGACGCATAAGAAGCATGCATCAGCTTCGACGTAGAATATGGTCGGATGCATGCCGACGATTGGAGTGTAAGTGTGCTCTGCCCAATCACCAAAGAAGGAGACCTCGCCGATTTCAAAGCTGCTTTTGACAGCACAAAAAGAAGTTGTGTTTATGTCGTTATGTCTGAATTAGTATCCCCGCAAAACTAATACGACTGTGTTAACTGACGTTGAGCTGGGTTATGTCGTCCAAATGGATTAAAATACTCCAGCTCTGAGAGTACTCGACGCAGTAGCCGCCGGGGTAAGCAGAGAAAGAAGAAGACCTCCACTCCGTTGGAAAGACTGAGTGGGGAAGGTTCTGGTTCTTACCAAGGAGGGAAACGGAAGAACGACTGTCGCACTGTGTCTACGCCGATAAAGAAGAACTATTCCAAACTAAAAGCGAAGTAGTGCGTTCATTCGTTCGAATTGCTATTCTTTACTATTCTTACTATATCATACCAATTTTAACCAAATATTTTACTGAAGCTCAATATTTTGAAGAGCTTAGGACTATATGTGCAGACTGATGTACCTATATATGTACGTACTTTCAACGAGAAGCGATCCATTGAAAGTTCGATAATATAAAACATACCAGCTTCTTATATGAGACAAATGCTCGAACTAGTTTTTTCTGGAATATTTTGTAACTAGTTCGCTTCACTGCAAGGGATGTAAAATGCATGAACAAGCATGCGCTTTTGGCAAAAAACACGATAACTTTTCTTATTATAGATAATTTTACTGGCACACAGATAAAAATGTACATATGTACATATGTGTGTATTTGATTGAGCAACAGGAGGGGGAAAATTGTCTATACAGGGGTAGTTTGAATTTTCCACCCAACAATTGTGTATAACAAAATTGAGGAGGGGAAGGAGAACACACATTTAACCATAAATAAGTAAATATGTCTTTATGGATTATTTTTATCGGTATACATATGTATGTACATACATTCATATATACATACATACATGCTCCTGCACAGTTAACATTGACACATACTTATTTGAACGTTCCCACGACTGTCGGATATATGTACATATGTAAAGGGAACGGACTTGGATTTTTATCTGAGTTGTTACCAGCAATTCATACATTTCTTTAAAAAATATATGCTTACATCTGGTTATTTTGAAGCAGTTTTATTATTTCACTACAAGCCTTTCAAACAACACAAAAAATTTTCTAAAATCTGAAAGTCATAAAAGGTAAAATCTAATATCCAAGAGCCCAAAAGTAGCAAACTTTTATGCATAGATTTGTACATTATTATGAATATGTGTCAAAACAAATATCCAACAACTCACCATCATTGGGCAAGCACGAATGACCCGCATTCGAACAGATGCTGAACGTATAATTTTTTAAAGGCATCGACAACTCGTATGTCTTACCCTGCAGCGATCGCATATCCAAACTGTGCGTTCAAACCACAAGAATCAGAATCATGAAAAGAGATTAAATACTTAAATCAATGAAGTCCAGTTATTATTTTGTATTTCTATGTAAGTATATGAGGGCATACTATTAAGGATTGGACTGAAATTCGGATGGATCAAATTTTCAAAATCAAAATTGTAATAAATTAATTTTTAGGTCCTTTTATCATCGAAAAACTTACTTTCGACTCAATAAATAATTTTTCATTAATAAAATTAAGCAAAAATTTTATATTAACCGAATTTCAGCACATTCCTTCCTGGTAATGAGACCCAGCAAAAGTATATAAAATTAAAGGTTACTTACACTTCATTGCCATGGGTTATCGTAGTGCATGGTGGATTATTATTACAGGCCAAAGGCGTGGTAAACGAAAAGTCATGCACGTTTTCTTTGTCGCCAATAAATGACAATTGAGAACTCTGGAAACGAAAAAATCAATGATAGAGCAATTCATATAAAATATGTGTGAGCTATTGTGGAGCAACCGGTGGTTTAATATACATTAATCACTTAGCTCTTTACCTTTATCTCATTATCACATATGAAGTGTATAGTTGAGGAGTGATTGTGTGTCGCATTATAAGGTGTTGGGGACGGAAGGCGCATGAGCAAATTCCCATTTTCTAATATAGGATTAGGCTGCACGGTACCATAGTCAACAAAACTAAAACAAAGTGGAGAAACATGTAGTAGTGTTATATAGACATTTCATATAAATAAAAGTACAGATGTACATTAGAGCGGGTCGATTTGCAGGGAGCCAAAAAAAGAGAAAATTGCGTATGCGGGAAATGTTCCACGTACCATTCTGAACAAGTTTGCCTGAGAGAATATGGATCCAAACGAACGAGCAATACGTTTGACATTCTCGGAATCGGGCAGATCGGACAACTGTATCACATATCTCCCATACAACGGATTTTTTAAACTTCGCCTTAAAAGTCGCTGGCTCGAAACCGGCTTTAGACCCATAGTCTATTAGCAAAGTCGTTCAGAATGATCCCTAGAACATTTATAGCAAACGCGTTTTTATAGGAAAAAAATCAACCAACTATAACGTACACATGTATAATTTCTTATTTTAACTTGTTATGGACATCCACAGCAAATGCATTTTTATACCTTAAACAGGGTATATTAAGTTTGCCACGAAGTATGTTAGTAGCTGTCGACCCGACAATCTATGATATTAGACTACTATATCCTATAGCTGCCATGCAAACTAAGCGATAGAAACCGAGTTCTTGTATAAAGAACTTTTTTATTTGACAAAATATCTTAATGAAATTTGGCAGATATTATTGTCCAAAGCAACGCTAAAATATTCTAACAAATTACAATAGCTGCTTTACAAACTATCCATACAAACTGGCCGATCAAAAAATAAAAATCATCTTATAGCCTTTTATCCTACAAGAAATATACCTGTGAAGGTTGTTATAATTTCGGTGCAACCGAAGTTAGCGCTGCTTCCTGTTTTATTATGCTCATTTAATGCCTCAGTTCAGAACATAATTTAATTTTTGCTACTCGGACCACGACAATATGGTCCACTGAGCGAAATTGGATTCATATCTAAACAAGTAGCCTCAACTCAGCAGCATTTGACAAACAAAATGGTTTATTTTCTGCCGCTGAATCCACAACAAGCTAATCTGATCAAGCTTTTTCGCACTTCGAAATGAGAACTTACGCTACACTTGCTCTTTGATATCCTTGAAGTACTAAACACAAATATATTTGTACATTACCTTGACTCTAATAGTAGACAAAACAAAAAAGTAACGAAAAATAATTCCTGAATTAAAAATCCAATCATACGCTTATAATTTTTTTTAATTCCAAGAACTAACCACGTACATTATTGTATGCTACTCCCTGAACCTCAAAAAAGAGTGAAGACTGAAGCTCAATTGAAGTAAATTGAAAATTTCTGCGCCGGCCTCTACCCACGTTAGCAATCTATGTTTATGGGCTTTTTTGATTGTCTATGTTTTTTAAAAGATTTATCTTCATACACTTTTGACATAAAAGTGACATTTAACAATAATTAAAAGAAAATTAGAATATTAGAGAACTGCATTATGGAATGATTACCAACCGTTGTTTGTAGTCGGTGGAGTTTAATTTTACTAAACACACACTACTCGCTTTGGGGCACATTGCATTCTCGCCATACAGCACTGGCTTGCAAATGTTCACCGTAAATATATTGCCATGTCGATCGCTTGCTCTGTAATATTAATTATTTTAGAAAGGCAATTTTCAAAATTATGTTCGTTAATTGTAACCTATAGTTAAAGTCACTCAACGCAAGCAGATCATAATTGTGTCCAGTAACGGGGTCCTGCACACTGCAACCATTCGATTTAACGGTCTCAGGTTCAGGCAAACAGGCATATGGTGTCTCTAACGATATATAGAATTTACACGCACCGGCAGACTACAAAAAATCACAAAATTATGCAATGTAGATCATCAAAGTTAACAGAAATAAAATATATATTTATTTGCAGTTCAGCTCACATATGATGTCACTTTCGATTGTTCAGCATCCAATGTGTAGTCACAGCCAAGGAAGACAAACAATTTAAACTCGCCATCGCCGTTGGTACACTTGGCGCCATTGCTAAATTCAAAGTACATTTTGCCACGCCGATAGTTCAATTGGTGTTGAGTGCCTAAATAATACACATAAAGATTTTAAATTAATTTACTTCTATCAAATGAAGCTGCTTACCGAGCACAAACTCCTGGTTGCCCCTTCTAAGGCAAGCAGACGCATTGTTATCACCATTACATGCTCTGCCCAAACTGCCACAAATATTATACTCGAATGTGTCGTCCTTATCGCTCTTTACAACCTTTGCAATATCGGAATGCAAGGCTTTGAGGTTGAATTTCTCCCCATAAACAGGCTCTGTTAACTCGCAGTCATTAGTGGAAAAGATCTGAAACGGCATAATTGGCAATTATTCAGTCTTGCATTTGTTATAAAATATAAATTGGGTAAACCTTGGGATTGCCAGCTGAATGTGAATCATTATTTGTTAAGTACTTACTTTTTCACATTATTTATGCTAGAAGCCAACAAAATACCTAAACTCATATTTTGTGAAAGATCCTATATTAACTTATTTAAACCACCTAACCACTTCTATTTCCATGAATCAAAATCAAATACAAATATTTTTGTTTCGTTTTTTTGCGCAGAACTAACGTTCTTTATTTAAAAAAACAGTTTTTTGCCAAACTTCATTACATTTCATTTCATTTATTTGACAAACTCTATAATTGTTTTGTATTTCAGTATTTAGGTTTGTTGAGTTTTAAAATAATAGTTCCTCATATTCGTTCATTTGCTGATATTACCCTCCTCATTTGCTGAATTATTAAGATCATTATTGGTTTCCGTAGATGTAGCTGCTGCGTTGGCAACATACAATGCTGGATCGATAACTTTGGGGATAGGCTTAATTTCGGTTCCAAGTTCTTTTTCAATTCGGTGCAGATCGAATCTATCCTCGTAGGTTATTAAATTAATTGCAATACCAAGGTGACCAAAACGTCCAGAACGGCCAATTCGATGCAAATAGGTTTCTGCCATTCTCGGAAAATCAAAATTAATAACAACATTTACAGCTTGCACGTCGATACCTCTAGTAAAAAGATCCGAACATACGAGGTTTCTGCACAAGCCTTGTCGGAAATCGTGAAACACGCGATTTCTATGAGCCTGGGCCATTTTAGCATGTATATAATAACAACAATAACCAAGTTCCGTTATTTTCTTCGCCAGCAATTCGACACGTTGAGTGGAATTACAAAATATAATAGATTGATTAATTTGTAGCTTCGAAAAGAGCGTATTTAAGCAATGAACTTTTTGGCGTTCTTGAACGAATGCGTAATACTGCGTTACGCCTTTTAAGGTCAGCTCCTCCATCAAATTGATTTCATATGGTTCCCTCAAATGTTTCTCCATGAAATTTTTTACGCTTAACGGAAATGTTGCAGAGAACAGTAGAATTTGAGGGTCTTTCGGCAACTTCATAATTACATGATCCAGCATGCCTTGGAAATCAAGAGACAGCAATTTATCGGCTTCATCTAACACTAGAATTTTGCAATGTGACATATCCGCAACTTTTTTGTCCATTAAATCCAAAATACGTCCGGGAGTGGCAATTATTAACTGTACTTTTTGGTATATGCGAAGTATGTCATCTTTAAGAATCGTACCTCCCGTTGTAACCATAACTCGAATGTCTAGATGTTTTGCGAGTTCAATGCATATTTGCGATGTTTGCAAAGCTAGCTCTCGTGTTGGTACTATCACCAGGGCTTGTATATAATCTTTTCTTGGGTCTATCTGCTCCAAAACGGGAATGCAATACGCTCCGGTTTTACCAGTACCGTTCTTTGCTCTAGCTAACACATCTTTACCGCTTAAAGCTATTGGTATTGCGGCCTCCTGAATTGGTGATGGACGTTCCCAGCCCTTTTCAAAAATACCCATTAAGAGTTCTCTTTTCAAACAAAATTCTTCAAATTCATTTCCACGAGTATCGGTAACATCACTCGTCTTAAACCGGTTGTCTTTTGGCGGAATCTTAAGCTTTGATTTCCATCCCATGTCATCTTGCGGATTCTTGACCATTTGAAGCGCTTTCATCGCACTCTTTGACCCCAAACTTGCATGCATATTCGTCGTATTTTCTGTAATCATTTTTCTTCCAATTTAATGTAAAATTCTTTTTTTTCCGACAACGGTAAATGGTAACTGTTATAAAATATTACTTGATTCCAGATTTTCACCAAAGCCTTCAGAGAACAAAAACTAATACTATCCAAGCAGATAATAAAGAAATGCAAATTGTCTTGTCAAAAATGTAAAACGCATGCAGACAAACAATGTTGCCAGATTTTACTTCAAAAAATCGTCAATCCTTTGGAAAAGCGCAGTTATAAAGAATTACAGTTAGCAAAAAAGACGATGACTATTAAATTTTCGCATTGTTGTATTTATGTGCAATGGAAAACACCGAAATCCGCTAAAGATGCCATATTTGTGTTAATTAGGTTAACATATTTTCAACAAGACAACGCCATTTTGAATCAAAACAAGAAGATACGTCACAAAGAACGAAGATAAATATGGAATAGAGCAAATTTACAATCGGATAAGAGAATGGGGGAAGAGGGACGAAACTGACTACTTTGAATCAATACACTTTTTGTTGCTCTATTTTTGCTGCCCACCGTTGCCACTCGCTCAATTTTTTTTACTTTTGTTGTTTTTTTCTTCCTTTCTCAAATAGCCGTATTCACAACTGCTGTCTTGTAACACACAAACAAGGTGTATGCCAAAATAAGGTTTATATTGCGCATAGATGAAGCCATAGCTAAGAATTCAGAGAATTATATTATGGAATGTAGGTTGTTTCTCCAAAATTTTTATACTAAAATTAAGATTTTTTAATACGTTAAATATTATATATATGTATATACTTTTTGAAGATTATTTGTAAGAAAGATTATTATAAGAAAGAAATTTGCTAAATTAGTTATATTCCCTGTCATATTCATACGATATTATTAGTTATAATGTTATCTTAAAAAATAAATAATCTAAAATTTTTCTAGTGCGAATTGTAGGAATTATTTAATTATGTAACATTTCGTGATGTTTTACTGCACATAAAAATCAGAAAAATTTTTATTAAAAATAGTTCGCAAATACTCCGTTAAACTCCGTTAATAAACCGAATTTGGTGTCACACGAATAAATCAAGATGGATGTAAAAGTTTTAACAGCTGCTGAAAAAAGATCCCAAATTTAATACTTTTTATTTCAAGAATATTGCGCAAATCACTGAAGGAGAGAATGTTTTATTCTGAAATCAAATTCATTTTTTTATTGTTGCTAAGGAACTTTTGGGCTGGATATAAAGCCTCATTTATTTAATTTTTAACATTTACATAAAGCTTACGGAAGTAAGAAGATCTAAGACATATCTAATTATTTTATGCAACGAATTAAAGTTAACAGAATTAGGAAGGCATTGATACCATGAATAGAACAAAATTTAGAAATCTAAAGAAAAAAATTAAAAATAAATTTACATTAAAAAATAAGAATAAGAAAAATCATGCATGGACCATGTAAGGAAATATGACAGTAACCAGAAACTTACGGCTATTGAAATCATTTGTGTAAGAAAGGGATGTAGGATCACACATACATAAAAGTTTCGGTTAGAATTATAAATTGGGCTTAAAAAGGTATTCAACCGGTGATTTAACCTATAGGGGATTTACAGGGTATACATCTATAATATCAGCCAATTCGCAATAGTAGTATAGGGTATCAAAAGGGTGTAAGATTTATAGCAACTATTTAGTCATATTATGGTAACCTTCCCTAGTGCTTTCACAGGTGGCATCATTTTAGAAAACAAAGCGAAAGAAATAAATGGCGAATTGACCAGAAAATAAATTTGCAAAACGATAAGAAAATGAGCAAAATAGCAAACATGAACAAAAACATCATTTGTTTTACGACAATAAATTGTTTAAATAATATATAATCTAAACTTACCAGTGGATCATTAGTATCAGCATAACCACTGTCTAACACTATCAAGACCGACACGCAAAATGTTATCACTTGCTTATTCATTGCAGTTTTGTTTATGATATATGAAACTACTTTTGCTAAGATTATGAAATTCACTTTAGAATCTGCCGCGACGTCATAAGTATTTATGGATTTAATAACTTCAAAATGACACTTTCTGTTTATCGATTCTCCGGTTGCAAACTTACTGGCGCCTTACAGACGAGATGTACACGCTTACGAATTTATTGTCAATAGAATCTATCAATTTCTTTCAACAACCTGCTATGTTTTACGCTTTAGAACTTTTCAATGCTATGAATATATCTTTGTCTTATCACAGCTAATAGAAATTCACGATAAGCACTAATAAATCGTGCACCTGATGATTAACACTTTATTTCGTGCCAGTTAACCAATTTTATTTTTTACTCTTAACAATCAGCTGCTTCGGCATAACAAACAAATCCAATTGGAATTAATGAAAATGCAATGCGATAGAGATGGCAAAACGAACACGTTTTCCGGTCTACTGCACTTTTTATGCAAATAATGTAATGAATAGTACAATATGCATGCACATGTACATATGTACGGATATGAAACCGTTACACTTGTATAGTAATATGAACTTTCTGTGATATATATACACATAGCATATATGTATTGTATGGCAATAATTATTAATACTTTGCAAATTTCTAGAAATAGTATATTATTCAAAATTGGTTTCGACTATTGCATGTTAACGAATTTTCGTTAACACGGCAACCCTGTGTGTTAAGCCAAAACAGCTGTTGCTTGGCGCATTGATAGAAAAGTTTACATTATTTCGTACTTATAGCTATTGTTATATTTATTTGTATACATTTTGTAAAGTGTGTTTAATTTACAACGATATGACTACAAATCCAAATGAGATGGAAATGTTGCGCAAAGCAATAAGATTACTACACTCGCCTCATCCAAACTCTGCGGTTGAGCTGAGATTAATGCTAGATGAAGCTATAAAACAACGTTTTGGCCCGGAGCTTATGATATCGAATAATATGAGCAAAAGTCTAATGGAATTGGAAGCTAACTTTCCAGGTCGTGCCGCAACACCCCCACCTCCTCCAGAACATCCAGCGGCAATGGATCAAGATCCCACTGTAGATGAAGTTATTAATTTAACTGGTTCTCCTGCGAAGACCATATCCGATTCTCCAGATACTATAATTGACTCTGATGATGGCGCAAATATCGGCGGAGCAATGCTTGGAGGCGGCGATGAGGATGTTAATCTGAAGGAGTTTGGCGATTTAAATTGTGCTGTTTGTGGTGAAATGGTTTTCACTGCTACGAATCGCTTAATCGAATGTTCGAATTGTGGTACACTTTACCACCAAGAATGCCACAAACCACCGATCACTGACGAAGAAGCCTCCGAAGGTCAAGAGCACAATTGGCAATGTGATAATTGTCTTAATAAGCCTTCTACTAGTAAGGCAGCGGGTGTTGTTATTGAAGAACCAATATCATTAATATCGAAGACAAAGTCATCAGCTACATCTTCGCGTTCCTCATCGACATCAAACTCGTCCTCTCCTTTTGCAATCATACAGGCAGAAACACCTAGTACATCCACTTCAGCTGTTCCATCTGTACAATTGCCCACAATGTCCACAAGTAGGCATCATCATCATAAAAGCTCCCGGTCTCATAAGGAAGAGCGTCCTTCTTCTAGTAGTTCAAAGACTGTAACATCAAGCAGTGCCGTTAATCCCACTTTCAATGTCGTCAGTGCAAGTGAGAAGAGTTCATCACATTCGTCAAAGAAGTCATCGTCGCACTCTTCTTCATCCAGTAAATCATCGTCATCGAAGTCGTCCTCAAAACACCATGACAGTAATAAGCGCAAAGCAAAGTAAACTTTTAAAAATATAATTACATATCCGTTTCATATTATTTCAAATAACAGCTTAAGTAAATAAAGTTTTTTTTTTCGTAAAAAATGAATTTGTTGTTAACTATAACTATTTCATTAAGTGGAATTATCTTTTTGAGTAGGAAACATTGAAATAAAATTTTACAAATAAGAAATAATAAAAAGTAAAAAAAAAAAAAATATATACAAAATGAAAATAGTTTAATGGATAAATGAATTGTGGACAGTATTTTCTTACAAAACTTTATTCAGCGAACAGATCAACGAATTTTATATATTGTATCCCTTGCCTGGAGAGATACGTCAAAGCGCATCTTATTCAATGGAGGGAACAATTATGAATTTTTAACAAATGAGCAATATATAAGAAACAATTACATACATGTACATATAATTTATAAAAAAAAGGGTCTTCTAGTAATACAAATGAAACATTCAAAAAACAACACGAGTTTTTTATGAAACCGCACGTCTAGATTTTTTAACAGTGACAGCTGGGGTGGGTGGACTGCCGCACGCATCATCACTGGGCAGTTTCCGAACTTTCACGCGAGTAACTGGTGTATTCCTTTTATCCCCAGGTGTCGCCTCATTAGAGTGCATTGATTTAGCACTGTTTTTGGCAGTACTATCACTGTTGGTACTAGCCGCTGCGGCTTTCTTTTTACGTTTTACATTAACAATAACATTGGCGTCCATACTGACATCTAATTCAAAATTGAATTCATAAGTTTTACCAGTACGTGGTACTGGCGTTGTGTTGTCATTAACTACAGTCTTCCCATGTCTTGAAGTGGATAACGAAATCGCTGGGCTGAAATTTATATTCGCTCTTGTAGCAATAGGAGTGGAACGCGTAGAATGCGAAGTGGAAGTACTTGGCGTGCTAGAACTTTTACCATTGGCAGTATCACGAGGAGTGGTTCGTAATTTCTTTTGCAAAGGTGAATGACGTGTTGCCTTTCTTGGCGAGAAAGACGTCGATCGACGCTTCTGAGCTGGAGTTACTTTTGGTGTCAACTTATTGAAAGTTTTCATTTCAGGCGAACCGCGTAAAGTTGGTGTAGCATTGCGAGGAGATGATTTTATGAGCCTAGAAGCACTGTCAATATTTTTCGGTGAACGTTTTGTCACAGTTTTCAGTTGCTTTTGCGGTGCTTTCTTAACCGGTTTCTTTTCTTCAAATATTACATCATCATCATCGTCGTCACTGGCAAACATTTCCACTGATGTGTCCATGGCCGCTGCTCGCTTTCCCAGCATTTTTCCGCGACCTTTGCTTGTGGAAGGTCCAGACTTGTTATTATTGTCACTTATCGTAAAACGTAGATCTCCTGTATTTGATATTTTCATTGCTTTTAGAGCAGTGCTGAATATTTTACGGCATTTTTCATAGTCAGGTTTTTCGTTATACTCCAGCTTTGCTACATACTTCATATACTCGGCAATAGGACCTGGAAGAATGTCTCAAAGTAATACTTTTAAACGTATGATATGAAATATTTTACTGACCTGGAACATCTTTAGAATATAAGGTTTTTAAACAATGCGTTACGTCTGCCATGAATTCTTCTTTGGCTTTTTGAACTTTCACTGGTACCGTTAGTATATTGTCCTTTACCCATGGCAATTGAACGCCGGACCATTCTATGATATTATAACCTAATATTTCGAAGTCTGCACGCATTGTAGCTACACCGAGATGTGCGTCCCGAGAAGTATATTCTATAGTACCGTTATGCATTTTTTTGGGATCGGGTTTAAATTCCTTCGTCGTATAATGTGAGGCTAAGCCGTAGTCAACTAAGTACGCTTGACTATTGCCTTCTTTGCCGTAACCTAAGAGTATATTAGCTGCTTTTAAGTCTGCGTGCACGTAACCACACGAGTGTATAAACTCATAAACATCCAACATTTGCAACGCCAGTCTGTATATGGTTTCTTCGGGAAAACGTCGTCCATTTGCTAATAAGTGTTTTGAAATATCGCTGCCATATCGTGGCATTACAATAAACCGATGTTTGGTGCCTTTTAGTTCAACTGAACCATTCCCAATCATATATGGCATACCAATGGCCTTAAGGCCACGTTCACGCTGAAATCTCTTAATATCTTCCAATTTGGCGTTGCGCATATAGAAATGCATTTCAACAAACAGTGGACCATTTCCATGTGGCTCCTAAAAACCAAGTGCCATATTAACAGTTCGCTATTAATCATACTTCGATAAAATACTTACGCACTTCACAACGTAGTTATAAGTTTTCTCACCAACGCGAGAAGCAGAATAAATTTCTCCAAACCCACCAGTTCCAATGGAAGATCCAATTAACCACTGAGCTTTGGATAAATCGGTGAGAATTGTGCCTTCAGCTATCTTTTCTGGCATAGCATATAATTTATTACGCTTAGGAGCAGCTCCTTTTTTGGGAACACCACCCCCGGCGGCACCATCTGCTGCTGCTTTTGCTTTGGTTGCTCGAGGCATTTTTTTCGAAACCAAAACTTCAAATATGTTCCAAATGTTCTTGTATTCTTTCAAAATGCTAAACCAAAGGCGCCAATTTGTTCAACGATTGTGTTCTCGCACTGTTTGCCTACTTTGTACCAAACCGTTGAATTTCATTGAATTCTATTTTGTTCTTGTTCTTCTTATTTTGTGAGTTGCTTTCGTCAACTTGAATGGTGATGCCATGTTATAAATTTAAATGATTATAACTCAAAACAAATAGGGTTTTATAGCAAATATAATAATTTGTTTATTGTGGAATATTATATAAAATGTTTATGAGATTATAAAATAACAATTAAATACAATCACTGTTCTTTCAGTTAGACATATATAAAAGGTTTTTCAAATATACCGAAATAGTCTTGTTTTTGTTCAATTCTCACGATAGACGACACTCGTTGTCAGTATTAACTGGATTTTATTCGGCCAAGGATTTTTAACTTCAATTGGATCGGTGACTTTCATCATCAATATTCATTACTTTAAACTTATTATATAGCATTAACAACGAACCAACATTAATCCTTTAAGTCCTCCACGATGTAAACTTTGTTTATATTCTTCATTAAATTAAATTCTACGCATGTACTTTGTAAAGACAGCCCATCAATCGCCAGCCCTTCATTTTTCATAATTTACGAATATTTGTTGTGAAATGCAACCGTGCTGTTGAAGGTGTTCGTTTTGCGCCACGAAGTATTTTGCTTTGTGCGAACGCGTCATTCGTGAAAAAAACTTGGTGGTGTTCGGACTTGACGTTCTTGTGTCGAAAGTAATAAGTTGTCGTGCAAGGAAAATTTATGAAAAATTACAAATCGAGTGTTAAATCCATTCCAAGGGTGTTATAGAAATTATTTGGCATTTTCGTTTTACTTGTGAAAAGATTTAGAATATAAAAAATGGTAAATAATGTGAATAGAAAAAATACAACTATTAGAATGCAATGAAAAGCTGGCGTTGGCCAATAGACGTCGTAAATGTGAGTGCGCGTGCAGTGATGTACCGTGGGACATCGTGAAATATTGAGATGAAAAGTAAAATCCGAAATATTAAATTTTGTAAATTTGTGTTGCAAACAAATTAAATGGATGATGTAAATTTAAGATCTTGTCGGACACATTCGTATTCTCCATTTAAATGTTCGTGTTTAACCTCACATTGGCCAGCGTTTTCCGGCGATTTTGGCGCAATTTTCACTTTTGAAAATGTAAAATTATTACATCCATTTTTATATTTTCTTTAAGGCTGGTGGTAAAGCAGGTAAAGATTCAGGAAAAGCTAAGGCGAAGGCAGTATCTCGATCAGCACGAGCGGGGCTTCAGGTATGTGATAAATAAAGTACAGACATTGTTCCGCCAGACTAAATTTTCGCGCCTTTTCTGAGGCAGCATATAGAGACTATAATTAAATTGTTCACCCTCATTGTTGATTAAAAATATATGCTTATATATAATTTTCTGTTACAGTTCCCAGTTGGTCGTATACATCGTCATTTAAAGAGCCGCACAACATCGCATGGCCGTGTTGGTGCAACGGCCGCCGTATATTCTGCTGCAATTCTGGAATACTTGACTGCTGAGGTAAGTTACATATTTTACGGGGGAAAATTCACCCATAGAAATCGATGCGTTATCGCGCCTAATTTTCCTATATCGTTGCTTAAATATACTCATTCAGCGTAGTTTGTGCGCGCGTAGAAAAAGCAAACATTTTTAGATGTGTATGTATTTGTGTGTGCTGTACTCCGCGCGCTGTTTGTAATGTCAACTTGAAGTGGCGTTTTTTAGTGTTTTGTTTTGTGGCGTCATTTGCCCGCCATTTTTGTTTTTTGTTTGCCTTTTTAGTAAATATTATTGAACGACTAAAATGGAAATTAAAACATAACTAAAAAGTATACGAATTTTTGTATCTTAATAGATTTATATATAAAGTAAAAAAAGATAGGTTATTAAATGAATTATTGTAACTAGATAAATGTGTATATTTAGAGAAAAGTGTTTATCGCTTCCACCGTATGTTTGGCAATTTGTTTATTTTTTTGTTTTTAATTCCAACCAATTACTAAATTGTTATATATTTTTAAGGTGCTGGAATTGGCAGGAAATGCTTCAAAGGATCTTAAAGTCAAACGTATCACGCCGCGTCACTTGCAGTTGGCAATTCGTGGTGACGAAGAATTAGATAGTCTGATTAAAGCAACAATTGCCGGAGGTGGTGTTATTCCACATATTCATAAGTCGTTGATTGGCAAAAAGGTAAATTCAAATAATTCAACTTAATTTTGTGTTTGTATGCTAATTAAATAAAATTTATTTCACAGGAGGACAATGTTCAGGACCCACAGAGAAAGAATACTGTAATTCTTTCCCAAGGGTATTAATTCTTATTTTATAATAAAATTTCTTTTTAACAACTTATGATAATTTTCGTATTGTTATACAAGTAATATTAATTATCATATAATTTTTCTTAAACGGAAAGCCTAACTTTAAACAAATATTTTACACGCAAAATAAGAAATTGATGAAAGCATAAAATAAATAAATAAAATGTAAAATTGTCGAAATTTAGAGAAGACCAAATACATAGTTTAATCAATAACAAAACCAGAAACGGATTTCATGGCATGCAGAATAATTTAGACAAAATTCACGGTAAATATTAAAAATGTATGGTTGAAGCTCTTGTTATCTTAGGTTGATTTTGTGATAGTTGCACAAAGTTTTACCCAAATGGTTTTATGAAAAAATGCACTAGCTTCTCGACTGGAGTGTATTCGAGTCCACCTCAGCTGTCTGCTGGGCTATAAAGTTATAACCGGAACGGCTGATGAACTTACTGCGGTCAGAATCCTTTGAACTGGGTATCATATAACCATTGACTGCAAACATTTCGATTACGCTAGATTAACTGTTACTGTCAGCACTTAACTTCAGATAGTTTAAGTAAATAGATTTCGCCAGAGGAGGTGTTCAACTTGTCTCAACACCGTTCACAGCAGACTTTCGAAACAGCTATATAATATATAGGCATAGTCAGCTCGGCAGTGGTCGATTCTATGATATGGAGTCTGAAAGTCGTAATCTTCACAGAAGCAAGGCTCAGCGAGTTTCATATCGCAGCATGAAGCGAATCGACTCACTGCTTCAGCACGTTCCTTGTTAGATGTGTAGGGTTTGTAGTCATTGTATACATACATACATATGTACATATACTATTGTGCTGTATGTAGATATACGAGTAAATATCTAATCCTGCCGTTGTCATATATACTTTGAATCTATGTATAAACACCATAAAAATAAGAAATAAAACTAATAGCTTGTACTCTTATAGAAACCTGACATTATACAGTTATATTTCCAATGCCGAAGACATATGGACTTCCATTTTAAACGTTTTCTGTACACTTTTGGACAGTGAGAAATAATGTCCTATTTTAATTTAAAAAATATATGACAGAATCGAGTCTTGAATTAAATATGACTTATAAATCTTTAATATAACATTAAAAAAATGCATTCAATTGTCATCGGAAGTTGGAAGGGGTTCAGTGTTTCCAAACCTAAGCGTAACAAATGTATAAGTTTTGGCTTTCAAATTTTCAGCGGTATAATATAATTTAAAACTGAAGTGCATTAAAATATTTATTCAATAAATCACAAATATTAACTAAATTTTATTGTTTTCACTTTTCGTTTCAAAATCATTTGCCTTTTAATTATGCCTCAAGTCGTCGTATTGAGAACATCAACACAACTTCAACCAAATTAAATCATAATTCATAATCTGACAAAAAATTCCAGTTGTTTTCCTGTTGTTGCTATTCCAATGCAACTGATTCGGGTTGTGAAACGGTATAAGGGTAGAAATCTCTGTGTTGTTATCAATAAGGACTGATTCTAGAAGTTTAAGTGAATGTATGTATATCAAAAGATCAGAATAATAAGACCAGGTGAATTCTGATTGACTGTCAGTCCGTTCATCTGTCTGTCCGCGTAAGCGCTAACATGGATTGCACCAACGCCACGATCACAAACGCCGTTAACTGAACATTTTAACTGTGGTTTACAGCTTAATGAAAATGGACGTGGCTCCGCTTCCTCAAACACTAAAGCTATGCTAAGTAAATTTGCTAAGTACAAGTATTTTTAGCTTATCCTCAAACAGTGTGAAAATTATCTAGCTACCTTGTTCTACATAAGTATGTATGTATGTATGTATTTATGTATAATGATTTCGGTTATTTTAGCAGACTCGAATATGTCGGTCAGTGTATCTTCAAAAAGTTCTATATGCACATTATCCTGTTTTTACACGGTTTAAAATTTATTTATTTTTTTTTTAGTTTTTACACGACTTTTAGTCAGATTTAACAACAGCAATAGGTGTACATTAAACATGCAACCGGGTGGGACTAGACAAACGGCGTTTATGATTCCAGCAAGCTGGCTAATCTATGTAGAATAAAAGAAGTAAGGAAGGGTTAAGTTCGGGTGCAACCGAAAATTTTATACTCTTGCAACTTGCAAGAATCAAAGCCAGGGAATACCACTTATATATATCACACAATGGCCGAAATTTTCGGTCAAAAGAAAACTGTAGATACTAGGGTCTTGAATAGTTATGGTTGGATTTCGACAATTTTTAGTCATACGGCGGCACGCACTAAAGACATTATTCGTTCAAAATTTTATCCCGTTATATTAATTGCTTTTTGATTTGTGTACTAAAAACTGAACGGATCAAGATTGTCGTTACTTTTAAGTCGTTCGTGAAATATAGCTTCGCAAACATGGAGCAAAATAAAGAGAAAATACGGCATATTTTACAGTACTACTACGATAAAGGCAAAAATGCATCTCAAGCCCCCAATAAAATTTGTGCAGTTTATGGACCCGATACAGTTTCCATTTCCACCGCACAACGATGGTTTCAACGTTTTCGTTTTGGTGTAGGGGTGGTCGAAGATGCGCCACGCTCCGGAAGGCCTTTCGAAAATTGCGATAAAATCGCTGAATTGGTCGAAAGAGACCGGCATAGTAGTCATCAAACCGTTATAAATAATTTGAAGAAGCTTGGTGCCACACGAATTGATTCAATAAAAATACCGCAAGACTTTTTTGACAATATTTTACAAAAATCCTGTTTCGGGTGATAGCCATATGTGTGATAAATGTACTGTTAAAAATTTAAAGCACTCGATAGAACCGTTTTTAAGAAGTCGTGGACGTTAATTTAAAAAATTTTGTTTCGAGAAAAATAGGTGAAAAACGTAGGCCCTGAGCTTTTAGAAGCTTACATTCTCACTTCTGTAACTCAATTTCGGAAAATTATTTCCCAGCACATTCCATACATGCTCTAGATTGGGGATTTATGGAAAAAAAAAATCGATTGTTCAAACCGTAATAAGGGATGACCCTATTAAATTTGTTATTTTAACGGACGACCCAAGTAGAGCTACTTTTTTCAATAGCCTTTTTAAGACAGATCCCGGGTGAGTCGTGTTAAGCTGCTATTTTTGTTCAGTATTGTTTGACATTTCATAATGGAACCACGCCTGAACAACGTTTACAAATTGTTTAACTTTGCTACGAAAATTCACGGCAGTGAAGAAAATATAGTTGCCGTAACGGAGTGTGTACGTGAAGACCCTGGAGAGTTGATTCGGCGCCGTTCGCTGTTGGCGCATTGTACATCGTGATCTTAAATTGGAAGCGTACAAAGTACAGCTTGTGCAAGAACTGAAACCGCTTGATCTTTCCAAGCCACATGGCTTCGTTCTATCGAAAAGTGTCAAGAAGATCCGACGTTTTCGAGCCAAATTTTATTTAGCGACGAGGCCTATTTCTGGCTCAAAGCTTATGTAAACAAGCAAAACTGCCAGTGGAATCAGCGGTCTATATTTATTCAGAAATGATGTCGGTGAGAACGTAACCGTCGATGGCGACTATTTGATGTCTGAAATTGGAAATCGTGGTTTCAGCGACTTGATTTCAACAAGGCGGCGCCACTTCCCATGTCGCATCAATCAATGGATTTGTTGAGAGAACACTTCGGTGTGCAGATAATTTCACGTTTTGGGCCGGTCAATTGGCCACCAAGATCGTGTGATATCACATCGTTAAACTTTTAGCCTATGCGGATAATCCCGCTTCGATTCAGGACTTGGAGCAAAACATCACGCATGTCATTCACCGGTTACCGAAATGATCGAACGAGTCATCGGAAATTGGATTCAACGGATAGAGGAAAGAGATAATCTTCGAAAAATAAATGCCAAAAAAATGTTTTTTCGAATGATAGGAAACATTCCCATTAAATTTGAAGTTTCTGTGTTTTTTCTTAAAAAAAAACAGGGATCGCCATTTATTATAGGCCGTAGACTTATATAGTTTTATGTGTAGTATGTGATTAGTGATATGTGAGATGTGTCAATCAGAGAATCGAAAGTTTTTATATTAGGATTAGTTTAGACCAAGGTTTGGTCAAATTCTAATAATTTTCAGGCCTAAACTACAAAATTTTAAGAAAACTTTTCGGTTTAATATCATTAAAATATCACACAGTTTATCCAACCTAAACAGTTAAAAGTCAGGTGGAATCTGAATTTAATTAAGATAGAAATCTGTAATCCTGTACTGGGTATCGAAGTATGTAGGGCATGTAGGGGTTAAAGTTAGTTATTTTTTTCTTTAATTTGAGATAGGGTACCAAAGTGTAGAGAATCTGTAGTTTGAAATATTGGTCGTGGCCCCCCTTAATTTAGGCTAATTAGGGAGAATGCAACCCCTTGACTTTTGAGAAGACATTTCTGTCCTTAACTAAGAGATCTTAATGAAACTGGGGCCAGCGAAGAACTAAAAAGTACCTTTTTTACTTACCCAACATATTGTCTTCAGCTGAAACATTCGCCAGTTACCTATATAAGTATATGTACTTGTGACAACATTTAAAAAATTTATTATTATTTTAAGCTAAAATCTCATAATGCAGATATTAAAGCAAAAACTGGAAGTTGTTATACACTAAATATTATAGGCACGTAATTTATAAGCACTTTACATATAGTATTCTGCATAAAATAGAAGGTTAAAAAATCGTTGCTGGAATTTGTACGAGCCCAACGAAATTTAGCCAAGCAATTGCGGGGTGCTTCTGTGAATGTCGTCACAACGCTCATTCAAATCGGTCTGCAATGAAAAAAGTATAGTTAGCGATTGATTGGCAGTACTTACTGGCCATCACTTCGATACTCACCTCATCTAATTCCAAGCAAGCGCCCCATTCTATCAAAGTGATGCGATGATCTTTATTGGAGTCACATGACTCCAAGAATGGTGCAATGCATTGCTCCAGGCTCACCAATGGTGCACGGATGGGGAAGAGCTCGTGGCGCGATACCGAGCGGTCAGTATCACCATCTAAATCGCACCATTTCCAAACGGCAGCGTTGGCCCAACGACGCGTCATATTCGTCTCAGCTTCCAATTCCATTTGCATGTAATGTTCGGTGAGTTCGTCGCGTTCGGCCAAATCACGCATCACGTTGAAAAGCCAGTCGCGCATGCGACGCGGGAAGTCCTTCATGTCTTCCTCCGAACAAGTTTTGTGTTCGTGACAAGGGCCGTAGTAATCGATGTGAACGTGACTATTTTCGGGGTTCAGGCAGCCGGGGGCATTGGTGGCACAAAGACATCTCTGCCGATAGACAGCGCAATCCGAGAGCCAGGTTTCGTTACGATTGGTGCAAACGTGACGACGTGCTTCCGGCTCCTCAGGACACTCGGGTATGCAAACACATTTGGCTTCAGTGCCATGCACTTGGCACACACGACCGGCGCCGCAATGCATCTTCTCACATGGATCAACTAGATTAAAAGTAAGTATGTAAATACGAACTCCTTTAAAACAAAAACTACTATAGACAGCGCAGTAACGTACTTTCAACGACTGGATTCAATATACTATTCTGTTGATCTATAGCCTCGGCTGCTAGTTGAGCAGCGATCTCGTTTTCACGTTCCAAATCCTTGTTCTACAATCAAAAACATGTCTTTGTGTTGAGTGGTAAATTTCTTTTTACTTCAACGTATTTACCGAATTCTTTTGCTCGAACTGGCGCAGCAGCTCCTCTGCACTCTCGTCGAAGTCTTCCTCGATCAAATCATCCAAATTGAATTCGTCCAAATCATCGGCAAATACTTGCACTGTGCAGAGCAAGCCTGCCAAAAGCAGTAGCAGCAACTTCATGGTTGCGTAAGCTGAGTCTGCGTCTCGTCACAACTGAAACAAAAAAATACAAAATGTCAACCTTCTCGTTGCGCTGCTGAACTTAGTTTATTCGAAAAAATCGTCTAAAATGCTGTGAGAGTGGGTTTGAATTGCGACAGCGCTAGAAATAAGGCGAGCAGATAAGCAGAGTTTATAAAAAACAACAACAAATACATAGGCATTTCAAAAGTTTCGTGCGTTTGTCGTTATGTTGGGGGATGACCTCGTCCAGCGATTGTGACTTTTTTCTTCAATTCTTTTCTAGTGCTATCAGTCTTCCGAGCTGCTTTAATTTATATTTTTAGTAAGCTTAGACATAAGTCACCAAATGGGCTTTATTGACGATTTTATATACAAATAGTGATATGAGTTATCAGAAACAATGGAATAATAATTAAATTCATATAGCATTGAGCCTTGGATCAAAAAGAGGGAGGAATGTGGCGTCTTGCCGAACACTTACTTTAATTTTTCGTATATTTTACAAGAAGAAGTCTGAATACTTGTTTTCATATACCATGCATTACTCTAATTATACCCAGAACAGGGTATATTATATTTGGCACGAGGTTGGTTGCACCCAAAAGGAAAAATCGGAGATTCTACGAAGTATGCCCAAAAAATAAGGTGATATTTGAATTTAAACTGCGGGCGTCGAAGGATTTGGAGAATTGTTTTTTTTTTATGGGTTGGTCACATTTATATCAAAATTCATGTCAAAATATTCATTAGTGTTTGAGATACGTGTCGTTTTGTGAGCTGCTAAAAGTGAGTTTTTTGCGACGTCAAAATTTGTTGAGCAAAGAATTTGCATTAAATTTTGTTTACGGAATCAATTTTCTGCTGCGGATACGTTGAGGATGGTGCAGAAAGCATTTGGTGATAAGGTTATGTCTAAAAAAATGGTTACAAGTGGTATAGTGAGTTCCAAGCCGGCCGTGAACGTGTCGAAGACGAAGAGCATCTAGGGCGACCATCAACCTCAACCGACGAAGGTCACGTTCAACAAATCAAAGATTTGGTGTTGAAAAACCGTCGATTAACAATTAGAGACCTTGCTGATGAAGTTGACATATCGAGAGGCTCAGCCAATACCATTTTGCAGGATGTTTTGGGCCTCAAGCGCGTCAAATCTCGACTGGTACCGAAAACATTGAATTTTTTGGAAAAAAGGCGTCGCGTTGAAGTGTGTGAAACGATGCTTTCTGACTACCAGGGTGTCATGAAACGCATTGTAACTGGCGATGAGACTTGGATCTATGCATACGACCCCGAAACAACCGATCAATCGAGCGAATATCGTGCCAAAAGAGAGCCGAGATCAAAAAAATCGCCCCAAAGTCGCTCAAAATCAAGGTCATGACTGTTTTCTTCGATTATCGTGGTGTTGTGCATTATGAATTCCTTCCAACCGGTCAAACAATCAACAAGGAATATTATTTGAACGTCGTTTGCGTAACGCTATCCGCCTAAAAAGGCCGGAATTGTGAAAAGAAAATTCTTGGTTTTTACACCACGGTAATGCACCATCCCATACTGCCCTCGTAATTCGAGATCATTTCGCCAAAAACTCAACCCATATTGTTCTGCAACCACCGCATTCACCTGATCTGGCGCCGTGCGACTTCACCGTTTTTATACGATAGAGGAGATTCAAGCCGCAACGAAGACGGAACTGAAGGCCATCCCGGAAAGTGACTACAACCAGTGTTTCGAAGATTGGAAAATCCGTTGGCAAAATTGCATTGCATCGGGAGGGGATTACTTTGAAGGGATGAAATTGATTTGGAAGAATAAATAAAGAATTTTCAAATTATTTTTTGGGCACAGTAGTATAGTCCATTTAGTCATGTCCGATTGCATTGATACGCAATCGGAACCGCTACGTAACATACTATACAACCTGATCGATCAAACCGCATGAAATTCGGCTGGTTCCAAGATAAACGAAATTATTTACGACGCTACATTCACCGAATAAATTGTTCAGATCGGATCACTAAAACCTAAAGCTGTCACAAAGAAACAAAACCTAGTCTTAGTATGAAACCTTTCTTTTATTCGACAAGATATCTCCATGAAATTTGATATAAATTTTTGTTTAAGGCAACAACGCAATCTCCGAATCAATTTTTCAGGTCGGATCACCATAACCTAAAGCTGTCATACAAACTGATCGATCAAAATCAAGTTATTGTGTAGAAAGCTTTCCAACTTGACGAGTGATTTTCCTGACGTTGGGAATAAATTATTTTCCAAGGTAACGTTACGATCTTCAAACATACTCACATTGTCCGGTTAGGTCGTCAGGATTAGATATGGATATATTTTCCGTAAAAAATCAGTGTTCTGTAAAAAATATAGCTACCTTTGAAGGTTATTATAGCTTCGGAGCAGCCGAACGTTTTTTCTTGTTTTATGTTGGCTTGTCTGAGTCTCTACAAAATAATGAATGTCAGTCTCGTCTGTTGAAAACAGACTTGAAAGCTTTTAACTTCGGAACAGAAGATTTAACCGAAGTTATACTCTTAGATGGTGACTTTCTAACTAAGGTGCTTGAAACTAGTAAGGGATGCTATTAAATCCTATGTGAGGATTTGAAAACAATCCTTTCTTTCTTTCAGGTGTTAATAACTTGAAAGTTATCAATATCAGCTTTGACTCTATGCACAAGTATGTATACAAGTATATATACGTAATATAGTGATTCCATTTTGCAATGTTAATAAATTTACACAGACATTTAATTAATATAGCAATAGTATTTAAAATGTAAGCTAGTGTAAAAACAAAAACACACCAACGTCTTCTTCTTCAATCGGCGAGTTTGGACTTATCGCCTCGACTTATCACCAACTTCCGTTTGTGTTTCAAAACGCCGCATATTCGTAATTGTGTCAAGACAAACAAGCAGGCGCTTGAGAGTGAATAAATAAACGAATATATAAAGTTTATATACAAAGAATAACACTGACAATTGACCATAGTATATAAAGAGTGATCCATTTCGAGGTTCCCTACTTTTTTGAAAGGAAATACACAGATCATTCGAAAGAACATTCTTTGGCATTTATTTTTTTAAGATTATCTCTTTCAAATGTTGGCCACGGCTACGTCTCAGATGGTCAATCCGTTGAGTTTAATTATCGATGACTCGTTCGAGCATTTCAACTGGTGACTGGCGAATGACACGTGGGATGTTTTGTTCCAAGGCTTGATTAGAAGCGGGATTGTCTGCATAGACCATAGAGTGTACATATTCCCACAGGAAAAAATCGAACGGTGTGATATCACACGATCTTGGTGGGCAATCGACCGACCCAAAACGTACTTACTGAAGTATTCTCTTAATAAATTGATTGATTGATGCGGTGTGTAGGAAGTGGCGCTGTCTTGTTGAAATCAAATGACCGTCAATTGCAACCATCAAATAGTCAATTATCTGGAGTGATAACGGTTCCCATTGACGGTTACGTTAGTAATTTATTTTTTAACAAATTTTTCGATTACGTTCTGAAAACTTTTGTCGATGCGAAACTATTTGTTTTTTTCGAGACATGCTACCAACAAGTGCTAAATTCAAAAACTTAAGCTAACAAGGAGATTAACGATACACACCGAAAATTGATTCATCTCTCTTTATCTAAACTGGTGCCACACTTTGAAAGACCAATTCTGCTCTACGATCCAGTAGTATAAGTAGACGGGCGTACGAAAATGCACCTACCGAAAGCCAACGGGAAGAGTTCAGAGGCTACTGCGCTGTACCTACATAACAGGAGCTTTAAGAACAACTTTAATGGCGGCTCTTGAACTAGTACTAAACCTGACCTACTTGCTGAAAACTGAAAATCGGCACGACGACTACTGGCTGCAGACGAATTTAGATATAGAACCTTCGGGCATACCTTGGTGGGTAATGGCGGTTTGGCAAATACCGACTACGTAATTCTACTTTTAAACTCGAAAGAAGGTTCAAAGTAATCATAGAAAAATATGGTTGGCGTAATGGTATGTTACCTGCGCGTAACACTCAAAACAGTTGGACGCATGGCTCGAAAATGGAGGATGGAGTTGTTGCGGGGATATACTGTCCAGAGTTAGGCATAAGGCAACCTTTTAAGTTGCCGGACCACCACAGTATATTTCAAGCCAAGGTCTTTGCTATTTCGAAAGCCACGAAGCTGGCCCTTAATGCACCTGCAGGCAATTTCAGAGTCAACAGTGACGTGATAGCCAAGCCAAGCAAGTAACTTCGTAACGCATATCGCTCAGATATGTCTTGGGAAGAAGGGCAACAAAGGAAAGTGTTGCCAGAAGTAAGCAACTTCACTTCTATTGGGTGACAGGTTACAAAGGCATCGAGGGCGATGTCCTATAAGTGGACGAGATTACTAAGAATGATGTAAGGCCGACACTCGAAAACGTAATCAACATAGGGAAACCCATTCATTGTCTATGCGACGAACTGGACAGAAGCGTGGTGAAGAAAATAAGAATCCGAAAACTGCAAACGTACGTTCCACGGTATGATATGTATACTGGAAGAGGTATCGATAATGAGGTCACAAAGTCTTTTGAAATTCGCGTCAAGCGCAGGCATCCTAAAGTATGACTATTCTTCATGGACCTAGTAACTGAACCCTCTGGTATTGAAAAGGACCAAAATTGGTCTATTTGTGCCTCATTGGCCTACCAGATTAACCTAACCTAACCTTTATTCAATATATTTGTATATGTATGAGTGTTCTACTATTTTTTAGTTATTTCTGTGAATATTGGAATTTAAATGAAATTCTTATTATATTCTTGTTTTCATCTATACTAATAAGTATTATAAAGAGGAAAGATTTTTATCTATTTTTGTATGTTTGTAATAAATAGGCTCAAAAAGTACTGGGCCGATTTAAAACATTCTTTCACCAATAGAATGCTACATTCTTCCAATTTAACATAGGCTACATTTTATTTTGAAAAAAAAAATTAGGGATCCTTGGAAAAATTTGAACAATGTAACCAAAATAAAAAAGCAAAAAACAACAAAATCAAACAAAAAAATAAAATAAAATAATTTTGTAAGGAAAATACTAAATAATGATAGGCAAGTTTCTATCGACACGAACAAGAATTTCTTTGAAATACCTAAATGTATAGGTATGTAGATACATTTTTGTTTGAAAGTTGTCAACGTTTAATTTAAACAGTAATTACATAAAAAAACATAGCAAAAATGTATATAATATCCTATGTAAATATTACTTATTTAAGTCCCGCCACTTAAACCATCAAAGAAATTGAACATAAATAGACTTACATACAAATATAACTGTGCGATTTTTTTAATACAAATAAAAATATTTGTGAAAAAAAGTGTTTTATATCCAAATTTCCAAAAATAAATACTTGTCTACCACGTGCGATGCCGGGACGGGCTGCTAGTAAGCCATAATGCAAATAAGGAAATTGCATCGGTAATTACTTGAACTTTTTCTGCTGGAAAATTTAAATCTACCATGTGGCCCAGAACTGCATCAAATAACTGCTTACATGTACTTACACATAGACATAGAAGTATTTATGCAGCTGAAGTATTGATGTAGCTATAACCTAATGGTGTTTCCGGTTTACCAACTGATTTCAGCGTTGAATATGAAATCTTTCAAATTATTACACCAAAGATCACATACATATACGATATGTTTGTATATGTATATGTACATATATTACAAACCGAAACTGCTTCATCCTTTACTTTTTCTCTTTGCAGTCGAAATTATTAGATTTGCTTGCTGAATTAATTGAAAGCGATCGATACTGCAGACGGTATATTTTACGCGTTTGTATTTCATACACATACACATACACATTTATGAGCTCACAAGTCCATGCAATATATGTATGTGTTCCAGTGCTATATATGTATGTATATGTTCATAGAAACAGCGTTGGTTGGCGCTCTTTTCATGATTTTTGATTTTTCCATGTGCGGTTTTTTACAGTTTCTCTGTTTTCATGCAGCTTTAATTGATATAATTCGCCTACGACGCTCACATGGACAACATATGCTGGCACTTATGGAATATAATTATATATGTATGTACATCAGATCTTTCATATACACTGTCATATATACTATGCATGCAAAAATATTAATATTATAACAACAAATCGCTCACATATTGAATTATTGGCCTTGATATGTGTGTGTATGTGCAAACGTGCCAATTTCTTTCGATTTTATACGGATGTATATTTAGGTTTACGGGCCACACAATAACATCGAAGCTCTCCAGCATAAATAAATGTCAAAGTAATGAAAACGCTTTGTAGTTCTAAATTTATATGTATAACTTTGCCTATACTACCTCATAAATACATACATACATGTATGTGTATGTGTAAGCACACAAACAATTTTAATGAATATGTGATCAATTTAACAACTCAAATTTATAAATATCCATATGTCATATCATGGGGACCGTTAGGTAAGTCAAAAGTAAGGTCTTCGGACTCTATTTTAAGTGCCAGGAGCTATTTTAAATAAAATGGGAACTATAACGCTTAACAATCAGGGACTAACTTTTAGCATTAGATTCTTCTTCTTCTTTACTGGCGCAGGCACCGCTTACGCGATTATAGCCGAGTCAACAACAGCGCGCCACTCGTTTCTTCTCTTCGCTACGTGGCGCCAATTGGATATTCCAAGCGAAGCCAGGTACTTCTCCACTTGGTCCTTCCAACGGAGTGGAGGTCTTCCTCTTCCTCTGCTTCCCGCGGCGGGTACTGCGTCGAATACTTTCAGAGCTGGAGTGTTTTCATCCATCCGGACAACATGACCTAGCCAGCGTAGCCACTGTCTTTTAATTCGCTGAACTATGTCAATGGCATCGTATATCTCGTACAGCTCATCGTTCCATCGAATGCGATATTCGCCGTGGCCAATGCGCAAAGGACCATAAATCTTTCGCAGAATCTTTCTCTCGAAAACTCTTAAGTTCGACTCATCGGTTGTTGTCATCGTCCAAGCCTCTGCACCATATAGCAGGACGGGAATTATGAGCGACTTATAGAGTTTGGTTTTTGTTCGTCGAGAGAGGACTTTACTTTTCAATTGCCTACTTAGTCCGAAGTAGCACCTGCGTTGGATTTCCAGGCTGACATTGTTGGTGGTGTTTACGCTGGTTCCAAGATAGACGAAATTATCTACAACTTCAAAGTTATGACTGTCAACAGTGACGTGGGAGCCAAGTCGCGAGTGCGACGACTGTTTGTTTGATGACAGGATATATTTCGTCTTGCCCTCGTTCACTGCCAGACCCATTTGTGTTGCTTCCTTGTCCAGTCTGGAGAAAGCAAAACTAACGGCGCGGGTGTTGAGGCCGATGATATCAATATCATCGGCATACGCTAGTAGCTGTACACTCTTATAAAAGATTGTATCTGCTCGATTCAGTTCTGCAGCTCGAATAATTTTCTCCAGCAGCAGAAGTCGCCTTGTCTGAAACCTCGTTTCGTATCGAACGGCTCGGAGAGGTCCTTCCCGATCCTGACGGAGTTTTAGATTAACTAAACAAAAAATTAAGTACTGTGTCGAAAATATTTTACAATAAAAAAAAACACATTTAAACAAAGCTTTTATTGAAAAAGCAGGAACCAGAATATTCGACTGTTTTGAAGTTTAATTTTTAGACTTTTTTACAACAGCTGTTCTCTGCTATCAGAATTGGCGGTATTTTTCAAATCAATAGCTTATATAATCTTAACTTCTTTTGTTTGTATATCTTTAGAAAAAAGTTGTGTTTGAACCAACCGCAACTTAAGGAGTTATATGCGGTTGCAATTTTCAAAAAAAAAAAAATAAGAATTTATATTGAACGGTAATATATTTAGTACGTATATTTTAGAATATTCTTCGAAAGTTATAAATTGATCTGGACCGATCGAAACCACCACCCATTGTAGACGTCGAGCCTGAGTTGCCGCGAGAATCGAGATTGACCCTTGCGCAACTTCGTAATGGATACTGTAGCAGGTTAAATTCATACTTATCCACAATCTACCCTGACATATCAAATATATGCCCTGCTAGACTTACATGTCTGACACCCTATAGTCGTAACAGCACTTTTCCTGGGCCTGCCATTGGATGACCTCGATGACAATTTATCTAATCCTTACTATCCTAACGGAGACTAGGTAAACGTTACAACAACAACGACTTGAAATTTCATGCGTCATGAAGGAATAAGATTTTTGATAATAATTAATAACTAGATTCGGGGAATAATTGTAGTAAATTGTTGAAGAAAAAACAGCAAAATATTGCTGCAAAGCACCAAACCCCCATGAGTAGTCCGAGCTTGACAGTAATTGTCCCCGATCTCTTCGCTCTTTCCTTCACTGTCTATACGACCTGAGACATACTCCAAATAGATCTCACCAAATCAGGTTCGTAATTCGTGCATACATTTGTATATGTGTCTATTGATTATTTAGGCCAAGGCATGGACACACTTTGCTTTTAAGACCGTTGTATTTTCTTGAACCTAAAACGTCAAACAACGTCAATATGTATGTTTTAAATTCGATTTATACTTTTTAAGGTGTTACATGGGTTTAGAAGTTTCAGAAAAATCGATTATTTTTATTGTCTTATTAAATTCTAAAACACCTCTAGAATATTATTATGGTATTGTCGACACATAAGAGTAATAGTTTCGGAGATACAGCCTTGAGAACTTGTGTATTTTTATCGAAACTGTGTTTTTAAGTTGAGCGATATTCATGAAATTTTACACACTTCTTTGAAATACAGTTCTTAGACGCAGGATTTTTTCCGATTACAGCTATTTCATAAAAAAATGTCACATAATTTTCACTGAAATTTTAATTTTTTTGCCAAAAATTTTGCCAAAAATTCAATTTTCAGTTTTTTTTCTTCGTCCATGTTCTAAGTTAAGGTTTTAACTAAAACACGTCATTTTCACTTTAGATGATCCTGCAAGGAGTTATTCTGCAAACGCGGGTGCATCTTTTTCCGAGAAGTCACCGGAAAAGGCGTTTAAAATCGGTAAGTATTTTTTTCAAAAAATTTCAGAATTTTTGAGGTAATAGTGTATGTTTGTAACAATAAAAATTCTAATAAAAATATATAATTTTTTTACATGAGAAAAAAAAAATTGTGGTAAAAGACTGTTTTTTACCTGACAAAACTCCTGTACCTTAGAAGTACAATAGGGGTGTACTTCTAATAGTTATAAATTCTTCAAGTCTTTTACAACTAAAAAAACTTTAGCGCTTTAACAGTTTTTTAATCAGTTAATTTTTGTAGTGTATTTTTGATTTTTTAATTACTTTTCTATTTGTTTTTTCTTTTTTTTTGCAGCATAATTTGTCCACATTGTTCAAATACGCAATGGCATGTCTTCTTGCTTCTAATTTCTTGTAGTGAAATACAATCCTTTTTGAACGATGATTTCATTACAATGCAATGCATTGTCGGTGTAAGATTGCATATAAAACAATTTATGCGCTGATGACCACATAAGTAACTGATGTCTACATACAGAAATTAATGCATATGCAAATAATTGTATGTATATACAGTGAAACCCCGCTATATGAATAATATAGAATTAAAATTTTTTCATGGAAGAGCTTAATGTGTACTTATACATACACATATATACATATGTAGTTATATGTATGGATTGTTTGTTTTACGCTCCCCTCGAATAATTTTCTGTTTTTTAATCTACTTTTTCCGAATATTGTTTTCATTGCTCATTATAACGATATTCCACTGCACTTGATGCACATCTGCAAATTCAAAACACATAAAGCGCGCGAATGTAGAATCTGCATCACTGCGAAACGCAGCAAAGTGCACTACGCTACTTAAATTCATTTTACACAAATGCACGCATACAAAAACAAAAAATAATACAAATTAAAGCGCTAATAATCAAAAAGGATGTTCCAGTTAAAACAATTGTAATTTCTGATTTATGTATGCGCACACATACACATGTAACTATTTCATTTACTTACATGACTGCTAAAAATAAATTGCCGACAAAGAAACGCAATAAAAGTGCAATGGAATAAAGCACTGTTTTTCTAATTGTTGGTTTCTTTAAACAAAACGATCTAAACGGCTCGAGCACCACCAGACAACTGACTTACTGATCGGGCAATGGAAATAATCTGTACCACACATGTGTATGTATAAGTATGTGCGTCTGTAGCCATGTAGACACATACATATGTGTGCCACCAAGCCGAAAGTGCCTCCGATTGTTCGTATACACAAATTCCAGGCACCGTTGTGGAATTATAGGAAATAAACAACAGAATTTTCCTCACTGCAAACGTTTAGCGCTTTAAAGTGTGCGTGAACACAACCGTTATATACGGAGATGCTGGCGCAGATTGCACTTGTTATGAGCTAAAAGCATCTCCTCTCCGCAGTGTATGTATTCGGCACCGCAGATATTCTAAAAAAACTAAAAATGCCAGCAAAGCATAAATTGCTGAATGAATAGTTTTCAACACATTACGGATGAGAGAAATGGAACTCTGGTCGACCACTCTTTTTATGCCCTGAATAGAGTATAACCTTGCTACGAAGCTTAGAAACATCGTAGATCACATAAAATTTGTATTTGTATATGATCTGCATAACGGTCTGAGCCGATTCCTACAACAGCCGGTTCTTTGATAGCGGAATTAACCCGGCTGAGGGCTGTTAGAGTCGAAGATCTAACTGTGTTTGAATCAGTAAGTATTAACTTCTGAAGCTGTTAATTTGTCGGAACCGCCGATATCGGACCACTACAGCATACTATATCAAACTGTACAATCAAAATGAAGTCCTATCATCCGATAACTCTCCTCTCACAGTCCACAGCACTTAGCGTCATACTATATATGCTCAGATAGTTTGTAGCCTCAACCAAAAACCACTCTGCGAGAGGACGAATCTCGTAGCGTTGGACTTGTCAAAGGCCTTTCACATTGTCAACCACACGACGCTACTTGAGGCCATCGAAAAGACCACGCTCCCTCCAGGGCTGAAAAGGTGGACTATGAACTAATTCAGCGGTCGATAATCACCTGTACTGTTTCGAGGTAAAAACTCTAAATTAAGAAGTATTAAACAGGGGGTTTCGAAAGGTGATGTTAGATAACTGTTACAACAACAACAACAATCAAAATACAGTCTTGTAGAGAAACTTTTTTAGTTGCCACGGATTATTGCGCTAGGCAACGCTACAATCACCAAAGAAGTTGCTCAGATCCGACTAATATAGAATATAAGTAGCTGTCACATAACTGACCGATCAGAATAAAGTTTTTGTATGAAATCTTACGTAATTGTTGAGGTTATTACAGATTCGGTGTTACTAAAGTTAATTTTTTTTTTTGCACAACCCTCCACGCTTTAAAAATATAAAAAATATTAGATTTTCTTTTCAGTACTTTTATTTCTTTATTTCATACATGTGCACATTTTTATATCATGAACTGTTGAAATGCTGGACAAAACTTACCCCAGTATAGCCGCAGTAGCTTTCGGTTATACAGAAGCTAACCTAAAAGAGTGTAGCTTCCATTTCTTGCATTTCTAGCGTGTTATTCAGCACAAACGTCGACCTCTTGACTAGGGGTTGCTGAAACTTATGCAGTCGCCTCTCGATCCATAAAATGAGATAAAATAGTATATAGCATGCAGAAGACAAGAATTATTAAATATAAAATAGGTAACTTAGTGTTTAGCAAATAGTTATTTATGACTTATTCTCGATATCGGTGTACTTAGTTGTCTTTACCTGCACGCAGTGAATATTTACGAATTATACATATAATAAAATAATTGTATGAGAATTGCGTTATATTAAATTAAATTTACTTTATTTGTTATACATAACTAATAACATACATATGCTATGTTGTTTGTTGTTGTTTGCAAATACATAGAGAAATTAGCTTCGTGCTAGTTTTAACTATATTGTTGTGATACGCTAATTGTATAAACTATTCTAAAATTATGTGTACTTTTTGGTAGGACACACCAAAATCACTGTGTGTTTTGTAAAATTGTTTTGCTATTTGTAAACCAATTAATAACTATGAATATAAACGTATTCCATCTTTAAAATACATAGTATATGCACATGACATACAACGTTTTCCATAAAAAATTTATCAACGGTACATTTGTACATTAGCCACTAAGTCATTTTTGAATTTTTGATCCTCGTTAATATACATATATTTATATATATATAAGTCAGTACAAGATATATTATTTCAATTCTCGCATAAACATACCCAAGTTGATAATCCCATTCTTTAGACTAAACTAATTTGTTTTGTGAAATTATTAATGTTTTAATATATATAAATATTGATATTTAGCGTATGTATATCTATTGACTTTGCCAAACAATTGTATATATATACGAGACTTAATGAATGTGTATATTTTGATTATAAATAGTACAACGTAAACTTCTGAACTTATTGATTTTACATATAAATATATACATATGTCTTCCGAGAGAGTAAATTGTTGGCATATAATTACAAGATTTTCAAAACATCTATATATTAAGGCAATTAATTCAAAGCTCTAACAATATAAGTAACACTACTTAGAGAAATATTTCAACATATGTATTGCCTATATGCATAAGGATATGTATATTTCTAAAGTACACATATATTACTTAAACGTAAAATAATTGTCCTTTTAATGCAATGACCTATAAGTGTGATAGACAAAACAGGTAAGCCCTTCTGTGATTTATAATTAAGCATTTCTTCTATATTGAGCTTGTTGTATTATACCTAAATTAAAGAGAATTAAATCAGAAGTTAAATATTTACATATTAAATTTGTATATAAAAATAATGTAAGTAAATATTATAATTTTCATTTAGCCTTTGCAGAAGCCAATTAGCATTAGGCGCAAATACACATAATTCATTCTAATTTATGAAATCATAAATGGGGTGTTTTTTATGTAGGGATCTGATGTTGAAAATATTTAAGAGAATAAATAAATATTTGGCCATCTCTCAGTTCCAATTATAAATAAAAGCGTTAATATTAGCAACACTCCATAAAATATCTTAAAACTGCATCTAAGAAAGCTTAGTAGTATCAAGTTTTGGTAGCGATTTAAATACATATGAGGAAGAGCAATTTCCCAGTAAACAATTACCTTATATTGCATCAGCGTAGTGATACGAGAGTCTTCAACGCCTGAACTTATTAGCCATTTGGGCAGCCGTGTTGACTGGCGGCCCTGCAGGTGGGCCATTTTTTGGCGGTGCTGATGCAGCAGGTGGCTTAACTGCGCCATAGCCATTATAGCCTTGCGGTGGTGGTTGTTGGTTTCCATTAGCTAAAAGTTTTCAAACTTTTTTTTCATAACTATATACAGAAGTAAAAGGTAAAATTATTACCGTAATTGGGATTTTGTGGTGGGCCGTAAGGATGCATACGATTCGAGTTGGGTTGGTTATGCTTGGTAGGACCGGCAGCATAGTTTTGCTGATAACCATTGCCAAAGTTTGCCGGTGGACATTGTGGTGGTGGAGGTCCTACTGGTGGAGCATTCCAACCGCCAACTGGTGCAGGACCATTTGGCGGCTGTGGACCTGGTGCCGCATTATTTGATGGCCATTGATTGGGATACCAATTGGCCGGTGGTGCACCAACTTGCGGTGGTGGTGGTGGTCCGGCATTCCAACTATTCCAGGCGTATGGTGCATTCCAACCATTAGCCGGTGCTGGCGGTTGCGGATATGGCCCATATTGCGGTGGTGGCGGATGTTGTGGCGGTCCCCAATAGTTGTATGGTGCTCCTTGAGGGTATGGAGCAGGTGGTCCCTGTTGGTATGGTGGCATTGGCTGTTGTGGCACTGGAGGGCGGAAATTTGCCGGTTTTTGTCCGGCGGGTATTAATTTTTGTCCATTATTGGCACTTGTATCATCCGTGCCGCCTTCGTTTCCCTGTTGCTTTTCTTGCTTATACACAGACTTCTTAACATCAACCACGACATATTTGATTGTATGTGCTTTTTGTACTGTAAAAATCAATTCTGAGTTAGCATTCATTGTTTTTAACGAAAACTTACGTATAGCCTTATCAACAGAATCATAATCGTCGTATTCAATAAAAGCAAATCCGCGCCGTTTTCCGGTCGTTCGATCTGTAAGAATTTTTACTGATATAACATTTCCGAACTTGGAGAAATATTCTTCCAGGCATTTTTCATCATGATTATCCTTAAGTCCGCCAACAAAAAGTTTTTTAACCGAAATGTTGGTTTCTCGTGTCTCACGTTCTGGGCGAGGGAGAGCTCGTTTTGGATCTACTGTCCTAAGTGTGACAAAAAATATGATTAACGTGAAATATGTATTATATTAAATTTACATAATTACTTATTTAGTGCCATACAATGTCATCAATATTATTAAGTTGGTTTAGTTACGCGAGCACTTACTTGCTATCAATTATGTGTGGTCTATTTTTCTGCGCCTCATCTACACTAGATGCTTTAGTATATGTAATAAATCCAAAACCTCGTGAACGCTTTGTTGTTGGATCGCGCATTACAACAGCATCCACTACCGTACCCCATTTTCCATAAAATTGTTTTAAGTTTTCTTCCGTAGTGTGTGACGCCAAACCACCTATAAATAGTTTTCGAAGATGTTCCAGTTCACAGATATCTTCCTGAAAAGTTGAAAATAGCTTTCCATTAAAATAATATAAAGATCTACATACATATTTGAAAGGTGAAACTTACTTCGTCATGACCTTTAGTGTTATTTGGCGACTCCACTATGCTTACAGTTTCAGCTTCGGGCGTCTCAAGTTTTACCGACATTTTTACAAAATTCTTTTTACACAATTTATTTAAAAGTTGAATAAAATCTTAAATCGCTTTTCAATGATTTCAGAAAATCTTTAGTTATCTATCCAGGAAGAAATAAAATGGCGAACAAGTTGCCAGAATGATGCAATAATATGAGTGGACTGCCATATCATTAGATAATTATGTTTAAACAAACATTACAATTAGATTATATTATCTGAATACGGTTTTGCTTTTATAAAAAAAATCTCTCCATTCTTTCAATTTAATGGTATGTATTTTAATGGCATTAAAATAAAGATAAAAAGATTTCGAGTGAATTTATGAAGTGAGCACATGAATAAATGGCAACCTCGAATTCTTATGTATTTTCGATTTATTTTTATTACATCTCTAACAGAAAATTATTTATTCACATTCTCAAAATTTCTGTGACGAAAAATCTATTTTTTCTATAAAATGTAAATAAAATTCCAAAATCTTTAAATTAGCGGTTTATTGAACTTTTAGAAGTTACTGTACTAAACTCACCACGCCGCATTCCAACATTAGTATCAGCTGTTACGCTGTTTACGCTGATAAGACCAATTTGGTTGGTGCAAGAAAAATTAGTGGAGCGGCGAAATTACTTCTCTGGCAGAAAAAGTTAAGGTAAGCTTAGTGCCGGGACCGCAAGAAATTGCAAATATTATGCAGTTGATTATAAAAAGTGATCGGCTCTTCTGACAAAAGTTTTGTCCTGTTCTCAATTGGCAAGTTGATTGTGTAATGATGCTAAAGATGGTGTACTGCAAAAGTAAACATTTACTTAAAGCTGCTGTTGCATAGTTTCGGGCGTTGGAACATGTGTTTTTATATTAAATACAACTTTTTCCAAAATGCAATTTGTTCCTAGAATTGTGCTTTAAATATATTTTGTGTTCAACAAATAAGACGTAATAATGACAGAAGAGAGTTTGTGAGTACTACAGTAGTTCCGTCGGAATTTAGTTGCTTCAAAGGAAAAAAGTTTTATGCAATAGGAGCAACGTTTGCAACAATAATAAGTTTATTTACTGTTCCAATTGGAAGATGCATAGTTGACTACTTTTTCCTCGGGCGTTCAAGGGATTCAATTCCAATTGGTTTACTTCCGGTGATTTCTAACCATTTTGTCAATGACACTTTAAATGAGTCCATAAAAATACAATATATTTACATGTTTAAATTAATACAGAAACAAATTATGTTGAAAAAAAAATGCATAGAACTTACTGAATTTATTCAAACACTTTTTGAATTTTTAGAAACATAAAAAAACTTTAATTTCGGTTGCACTGATTGTTTTGGTAGATAAGTTTGTATGGCAGCTACATGTACATACATACATACAACTGTGTTCGAAATAATAGCAGTGGCTTGAAGCGCACCTGCTTTGGTCAGTCTATATGTTATAGTTGTACGATATGAACAATTTGCTCGGAGATTGTAGCGTTCCCTCGAAAATATTTTATGCCAAATTTCGTGAAGAAATCTTGCCAAACGAAAAAGTTTTAAATACATGAATTTTATTATTAGCTGTATCCTATGGTGGTCCGATGTTTGCGGATGGAAAAGATGTGAACAAATATTAAATCGATATATCAAAAACTAAGGAACCAACAGATCAGGCCTGTGACTTTCATCATTTGTACAGTAGAATATCCATAACTCGAACTCTTGATTTAACAAAAATAAATTTCCTTCCATAAATCGAATCGCGTGATGCTCTAAGTCGCATTTTTCGGACAAATCTCACTTTGTAAACAGCTGCTGACGTAGAAGTCCCGCTTATATTTTTTCCTTCAAATGTTACTATTACATTCAAGAGAACCACGAACTTACCTCGCTATGCCTTTTATCGAAATCTTTAATTATTATTTTTCCGTTTAAATATTTTTTGCCGGCGCCAAAATTGACCTATTGTATTCGTTGCGAAAATATTGCCATATCTACATTAATTACAAATACAATACACTCACCCGAGAATAAACAACGGTTGAATGCATAGCGAAGAACTTAATCTTCGCTGCATTCTCCTTGAATGATTTTTTACACTTCAATCTACATATACATACATATGTACATACTTTCGCATTTATGTATTTATAAATATTGTTGTTGTAATTTAGCTGAAGAAAAGATTTCTCTGTATTTTTAAGGAATTCGTTTGCATGCGTACATATGTACATACATATGTATGCTTTTAATTTGAAATTTCCTGCTTTAAAAGCTGCATTTCGTTACATAACTATCTGCCATATGTACAAATGTACGTACATATGTACATATGTACGTCTTCGCCGTAAGAAGTGATAGTGGAAATTACCTTAGCTTAGCTTTTTTACAGCTACTCACTCAGTCAATTTTCTTTAGTTATTCGGGTCCACCTAGGGTCAAATTTCGAAAAAAAATATTTTTTATTTTTTCATGTTTGGGTAGTCCTAAGCTTTAAAAATAATATACTAAAATTTTAAGTCGATATGCCAAACAGTTTTTGAGTTTCAGTCTTCTACAATTACTCAGTTCAATCTACTCCATCTTTCTTTTTCGAAACAACATTTTTCGAATTTGCTTGAGTGATTACTCGAAGACAAATATTCAGATCACTATGGAATTTATTCTGCTTGATCTCCATTCATTATATGGGTTTCCTCAGTTAAAAAAAAGCCTTTTTTCAAAGAAATTCTGAAATTTTTGGAAAAAAATAATTTAAACTCGGCCATTGCAACGCCATTTCCGGTGATCCCTCGGAAAAAAGATGCGCCCTCGTTGGCAGGATAAGTCCTTACATAATTATCTAAAGTTATAAATATGCCTTAACTTAGAACTTGGATGAAGAAAAAACTGAAAATAGGAGTTTGGCAGACATTTTTAAAAAATATAAAAATTTCAGTGAAAATTTCGCGATATTCTTTTCAAATAGTCCAAGTCCTTATGAATTGTGGCTCAAGACCTGTGTAAAATTTCAAGAAGATCGGTTGATTAGTTCTCGAGAAATCTTGTCAACCGACTTCAAACCCACAGTTTCGAGAAAAACGCGTTTAAAGACGGCGCTTTTAGCCTAGCTAACCTCAAGCGCACAAGTTCTCAAGGCTGTATCTCCGAAACTATTACTTGGATCAACTTGAAAACTTAGCACAATATTGTAGAGGTGTTCTAGAATTTAATAATAAGACAATAAAAAGTCGATTTTTTTGAAACCCGTAAACCCATGTAAGTTTGCCTTGGTATTTTCCCAAAAAACAGCTCAATCATTTTGATCATATTCAAAACACACAATTAGCTTAATTGGCAACTTGAGTCTGACGTAAAAATACTCAAATTCATTTATCGTTTCATCTCTATCTTCTCTCTATATTTCGGCTGCTGGCTTCATTGACATCTAGGAAGAGTTGCATTCGAACATAGCTTTCGGGCAGGGCACAATAAACCCTAGTCTCGGTGCATTACCTCATAATAGTACCATAGCTTTCGGTTAACTAAAGGTATTCCGTGAGATCCGTTCGAGGTGCTAGCCTCTCGTTAATTGAGAATTAACTAAACTTAGAAATGTTTTTTTTTTTTAATTATCTTTATTATAATAATTAATGGGTTTAATTCAAAGTTTCTAGTATGCTAGAATATATACAAAAAATCGAGAAATTTTACCTCAACGATAAAAAACTCAAATAAAATGCAATCAAAGTTTAAACAAGCGCCCGCTGACTGCCCTTACAATTGGCTAACACGAATCTATGAGTGAACCTAAGCCACCAGAGGCACTACTTCCGCTTACGCCCTTGTAAAATGCGCGTTCACTCAAATCGCCATAATGGCCACCAAGGCGTTCAAGTTGATTAGCGGCTAGCTGTGGTGTGCGCGTCTGTGGATCTAGCGCCGAATGTGCCGTCGTTTGTGTGTAGAAATTGCCATCAAGCGTTGGTGTGCTTGTGGCGACATTGTTGTTGTTGTTGTTTATGCCATCCAGTGTACGCGTATGCTGCACGATCGAATTGCGTGTTTGTTGCTGCGACGCCGTTGGTGGCGGTGGCAGCGCGGAAGGTGCTGGTGGTGTTGGACCGGTTAGTGTTGTTGGTGTTGGTTGTAAAATGCCATTGCTATTGGGCGCATGTTGTTGGTAAAAACCCTGATGAATATTCGTTATCATTCGCATGGGCGGTGGATAGCTCGCCGTGTGTCCCATGATTGTGGTCATAAAACCATTGGCCACGACAAAATTTCTGAAATGGAAAGTAGCAATAAAGAGAAGTTTATTTGTAAGTATATATGTGTATATGTACAAGTATGTCTTTGAGTTCAGGTGTACTGTGTATATGCAGATTTGTGTGCGTGTGACACCGAAATTGTCTGCCTAGGGCTAATTAGTCGTAATTGTGCGCGTAAATGTCGTAAAATTAATTTCGTGTTAATTTTATTGTTAACAATAATTTTTAAAGATGACAGTTTTTACTTCCGTTTATTTTATGCTTCAGCGATTCGAACTGAGAGGGGAGTTTGTTGTGAGTGCTGACGAAGGATTTCCGATATTTAGGATATATTGCGTCCATAGAACTGGTACTTTTGGAAATAAATAATGTAATTCCAAATATCGAAAATAATATATACATATGTATATAATATTAGAAGTGTTCCAGTTAGTTAAGAATTTAAAATCAGTGACTTAGAGTCAAAGAGAAAGTGAGAGAGAGAGAGAGAGAACGTAACAGATAGGCTGAAAACTTCTAATCGGAATAAGGTTACCATTTTTTGGAAAATTTCAATTGTATAACTCATAATTCCGTCATCGAGGTCAATACTCCGATTATGGCGGCCTTCCAACTTTCTGAACTCTTTTCTTTCTGATTAAACGTTGTGGTGTTTGGCTTCAAAATGGGCCTGAGTTTAAAAAGCTATTCGTAGCTCAATTTACGTATTTCTGCCATTATTTTCATAGATACGGAAAATCGAGTGTGATCTAGTTTTCTCAGAGTCCTATTTAGGTCCAAATTATAACGCGTTTTACCAACTTCATCCATTAAAGTGAATAAAATTTATCCATAATTACCATGATATGGTTATCGTTTTCACTATTGTCTGTCTCGTTGACTTTAACGAGGATATAAGACGATAATACGTGTGTAATCTTATGTTGAGCAAAATACGGAACTCTTGCTAATACATACTAAAAAAGTGGAGGAAAGTACAAGTGTATATCTCTCATCATTGGGGAGTGTGATTTACAGCCATAACTAAAGTATTTGAGAGTAATAATAGACTCAAGGCTAAAATTTAAGATCACTTAGAATACACTAAAGGTAAAGCGAATAAAATCCTATTAAGAATGATGGCAAATAAAGGTTGCGGACGGTCCAGCCGGCGATTTTTGCTCGCTAAGGTAATGAGATTGGTTGTGTTATATGCGGCACCAATATGGATCCAAGCGCTAGGCATTAAAACATATGCCAGACAAATAATCACAGTTCACAAGCTCCTAACACTAACAGTTATCAGTGCTTTCCGAACAATATCAAGTGACGCTGCTGAAGTAACAGCCAGTGTGATGCCCATTGACATCCAGGGTGACGAATATAAGCGGATATACAAGTTATCAAGGCCGTCAATAGAAACCAAAAGAAGAGATAATCAAGAGCTTAACAATATGGCAGCAGCAGTGGCAACAGAGTGATACCGAACATACATTCGTGGATCGACAGACGACATGGAGACCTAGATTTCTTCCTAACCCAAATACTAAGTGAACGTAGCTGGTCAGAAGCTAACTGTACAGATTCCAGCACGACATTAGTCCAGATTATCCGACTCGTTCTGAGTGCTTTAAAGATTATGAGCATCTTAACTTAAAAATACACTCGGTGGTAGTTTTACGGTGGAAAATTTGACAATACTCATGTGTCAGTCCACTGAGAACTGGAAAGCTGTCAACGAAGCGGCAGCCTCAATCGTGATATTACTGAGTTTGTCAGTCCGTGCCTTAGAGAATACTTAAATGTCTTATCACTCCCACGATGTATTACTTAATCGGGTGGTTCCGTGGAGTGGAGGTGGAGAGTCTGGAGTTAGGAGTAAGTTAGGTTGAAGTTCCGCACTCCGGCTTTCGATGCTTCCTCCTACTTGAAAAAACCTTACCTTGACATTGACCTTAAGTAAGGTAAATAGACTCGCAACTAGTCATCCACGTTACTGTTGACAGTCATAACTTCTAAGTCGTAGATAATTTCGGTTATCTTAGAAACAGCATCAACACCGACAACAACGTCAGCCTCGAGATCCAGCGCAGAATAACTCTTGCCAACAGGTGCTACTTCGGACTAAGTAGGCAATTGAGAAGTAAGGTCCTCTCTCGATGAACAAAAACAAAACTCTTTAAGTCACTCATTATTCCCGTCCTGCTATATGGTGCAGAGACGTGGACGATGACAACATCTGATGAGTTGACGTTGCGAGTTTTCGAGGGAAAAGTTTTGCGAAAGATTTTTTGGTCCCTTGCGCGTTGGCTACGGCGAATATTGTATTCGATGGAACGATGATTTGTATGAGTAATACGACGACAATGACATAGTTCAGCGAATTAAAACACAGAGAGCTAGCCAGAGCAGGTCATGTCGTCCGAATGGACGTAAACAATCCAGCTCGGAAAGTATTTGACGCAGTACCCGCCGGGGGAAGCAGAGAAAGAGGAAGACCTCCATTCCGTTGGAAAAACCAGGTGGAGAAGGATCTTTCTTCGCTTGGAGTCTCCAACTGGCGTCAGCTTGGGAAAAGAAGAAACGACTGGCGCGCTGTTTTTAACTCAGCTATACCGCGTAAACGGTTTCTACGCCAGTAAAGAAGAAAAATAAGAAGGTAGACAGACTATGAAAATAAAGAAAATAAAGATTTTTGCCAGTTTTTATGCAAAAATATCAGAAATGTTTGCAAACTACTGAACTTAGTAGTTCTTGTCTGTCGAGAACTATTTCTGCTTTATTAAAATGTAATTTATAATTTCTTATAATATATATTAATTCCGAAAATTAGCATCATAACTGCATATTTACCTATATTGCTGATCGATTTGTGCCTTCTCAATGCGTTTGTCCTTCGCGCGTCGATTTTGAAACCAAATCTTGATTTGTGTTTCGGTTAAACGCAACGTTTCCGCCAATTCGAAGCGACGATTTCTCGAAATATATTCATTGCGATGAAACTCGACTTCCAGACGCAACGTCTGCTCAGTGCTAAAGGTGGTGCGTTGTCGACGTTGACGACCCTCCTTCCGCCTGCGACGAGCAACTGCAAGAGAAACAAACAAACAAACGCTTGCACGTCAGTTGCCGAAACCGCAGTAATCATTCAATAGAAATTGGTATAAAAAAGTTAAGCTCTTCTTATAACACTTGCTTGTTTACGCTGATGTGCCCATTACATGTGTAACTGATATTAAGAACGAGTGGAAATACATACATATATATTTATATTACTTACATATGTTAACCACCCTGATCTCTATCTATTTTTTATGTAATATTTATTAGGGCAACTACACGCATCGTCCGCAGATTGCACACAATGCAGCCAATAAATGGAAATTAATCTCCCGTTTGTACAATCAAAACATATTTAAAAGATGATTTAATGTTTTGCGTCAGTAACATACTAGCTTACGGTATTTATGTGTTTATGCTCGTAATGTGCTATTGGTAAAGAGCATAATTGCTTTGAATTGTGCGTGCAGACCATTGTAAATGATAAACAACTAATTAAGCTCTCAACCAGCCGTGCCATCGCGCCTCCCTCCCACACACAAGGCGTGTGAAGCTAACTGTGGCTGTAATGTTACCACTCTGGCATTCCCAAATATGTACATTCCACTTGTTTGCCCGCGCACGCTTTGTCCTCACTTCTGATCCGGGAATTTTCACACAATGCAAACAGCTGCGCTGACGTACTCATTGTTTCCGTTGCCGCTGCGTTATTACAATTTCGGTACACTCAACTCCTTTATAGTAGTAAAAAAAAAAACCTAAAAAACTGTCGGATACAAAAAAAGTTTTCTTTGGTGATAATAAGCAGTGCTACGCTTGGATAAAATGAATTGGACTTCAAATTTGCTTATAATCCTTTTTAGAGCGGCTTTGCTTGAATCGCAAAAGCATTGAGTTGACAAAGTTTCAATACTTTTTTTTTACTAATAAATTAAATACAATAAACTAAAAACAACTATGCACCCTCCAATCACACTATTAATTTGCATTACCTTGGCTTTTTTCAGTTGTGTCAAGCTTTTTTCAAGTAATACGATATGCTCGACTTCTCAGCGTGCTTGCTGGAAATCCTGGATGTGTTTTTTAGGTTTCCTTTTCATATCAGTTACCGTGTTTGAATACTTTTCGGTTTGCGTAATGAGTTCTTAATCCGTTCTTAGGTTTTTTCCGAGTTTTTTTTTAAGTATGCTCAGGGGAGAGAGAGCAACTCCTTGGCACTAACCGGTTTTACCGCAAAGTTTAAATGCAAAAACCGCATGTATGGTTTTAAATACGAGTGCTAAGCGCTATAGTTTTTGTAATCCTTTGGCAATGCCTTGCTTTGCCACGGACATTCAGTCAACAGTAACAAGTTTGTTATGAAATCTGATACAGTCACACTTTTTGCCTTTTGCGGTAACGCTCCTAGCTGTAAGCATTTTTTATTTTATAACGTAAAGTTCGGTATCATTATCACATATAGCATATACTATATTTATTATATATTCATGGCAGCACTTTTTTTTATCACTTTTATGACGCACCTGTGCCAAATTGTGCGTGAGAAATTTTTGACTTTACTCATAAATACACGTTTCCTGCCTCTAAAATGGTCGCTTCCTTTTTATATCGCTTCGATTTTATTAATTTTTTTCCTTATCTGCCTAGCAATGTATGCGGCATTTCGTCAGATTTTGCCTAAACCCGTGTGGCTGAAACCGTTGCCAAAATTTTTGGTCAATCAACAGACGCGGATACTGACACAGCAGCCAGAGCACATTAAGGTGGGTCTATTGCAGTTTCGTTTGTAGTTCTTTAAAAGTATACGACTGTGCTACTTACAGTTACCGCCCACGCCGAAGCCCTGCTGTCTGGCCGGTTGCACGAATTGCGTTTGGGTCGAATATGCGCATAAAATTGCGGACTTATTGAATGGTTGTGACGAGAAAGCGCAAGAAATTGTTTTGAATAAAGTGCCAGATCCGGTGTTGAGAAGTTTCTTGAAAGTAGAATTGAAAAGTATACAACAGCAAAGAGAACGCGAACAGTTCGACGACTGATAAGGTAACAGTTGCTTCCCATTTGGCTTATTATAATAGTTCGTTGCTTTTGATTTGATATTTGAAGTATTTTTACTAAAGAGGAGCGTTTTGAAAAGTTGTCTCGATTAAAGGTCTATAAAACAACTGTTTTTATTTGTGCAATATACTCAGCTAACGAAAGATAATGCGAAAAAATAATAATGATTCGCGACAATCAGCTGTTTGTGAAGGCTAATTAGTCGTGAGACCACAAATTATCCCATTTAGAAGGCTAGTGATGTCGTTGTGATGCCAAGAACTCCTAGGTATGGATCCAAGGGATCGTCGGATGAAACAAACCGCTTGGAGCTTACTACTAAGTATTTCAGCCGCTAATATCTACTCCAGTCAGTTCGGCGGGTTCGTAGAAAGTTTAAGTTAGATAAAAAGGCTGATTACTCGTGAGACCACATATAATCCCACTTGGACTGCTAGAAATGTTATCCGTTGTGCTGCCCAGAACTCCTAGTTATGGATCCAAGAGGCTTTCGGATGTTGACAAATCGCCTGGAGCTTACTACTAATTTATTGAGTCGGCTAATATCTACTCCAGCCAGTTCGACGGGTTCGTAGAAAGATAGTAAATATCGGCTTCAACTGTCAGGCGAAATCTGGACAGTTGAGGACCACATTATCTTTCTCATTCCAACTTTGTCAGGTTGTGTCCTTCAAAATCTTTAGTCTCACCGCGTGATATTATTCACCAATGCTTTCAGTATTCACTTAGAACGCCAGTAATTTCGGCGTTGTGAACCTTGCAAAAAGCTAGTTGTTCACTAGACTTTTATGTTCCACTCTGGGCCGAAGGCTTTCACAAGCTTGAGAACTCCTACTCATTTCTATCCTGATGGAATTTGGGTATTGGTGTCTTTTCTTCCAAGCTCATCGGCTTAACAATTTCTGACGATTCTGCTGCGCCCAGACATCCAGACAAGTTGAATAGAGGTGTCAGGTTTTTCAATAAGAGCGCTACAAAAACGGTTTGGGATTTCAATGAAACTCTTTATTCCTGTGAAAGTACATTCGATATTATTATGTATGGAACTTGATTTTTGCATCACCAGACGTTGAACCCAATTTTCGACGAGTTTCAGGCATAAATCAGCTGATACTGCTGCAATTTCACATCCGATATTCGTACGAAGTTCATCAATCGTCACTGGCTATAGACTTAGACTATAGCCTCACAGGAAATAGTCTAACGACGCATATTTTCCTTATTGACGAAGCCATTCAACCACAAATGAGCCTCTTCGTTGAAGATAGTTTTTCGATGAAAATCCGGATCATTTTCAAGTTGTTGCTCAGCCCAATTTACGAACATACGATATTCTGGTGATCAAACGGCTGCAGTTCTTGCGTCAATTTGATCTTGTAAGGATGTAGGTCAAGGTCGGCCTACTTTTGTAGAGGCCCTATTGAAAAACCCTATACTTTGAAGCTACTACTAGTTAGTCTTGACTAGCTTTAAGCGTACTGTCAGCGAGCTGTCTGTCTGTGTGTGTATGTTGTTGTAGTAGCCGTAAAAAGTATTCCAGATTTTGACTTAATATGAATCTGAGCCCGTTATAGTAAACGACCCGACTATAGTAAACTAAAATTCTTCTGTCCGTTTGTATATACGCGAACTAGTACCTCACACACGATCTTTTCACTTTAAAATTCTATTCCTCTGTCAGAATCGGACTACTATAGTAGTTATATAGCCGCCGTAAAAACTGACTCACTCGAATCAATTGCTTGTATCTACAACCTTCATTTGACAAGATATCTTCCCCTAATGATACAATCTCCGAAAAAATTGTTTGGATCAGACAGCTATAGCATGTAGCTTCTGTACAATCTGAACGATACAAGTTAGGTTAGGCATGCAACTGTGAAGGGTGTTATTGTTCCGATGCAGTGGAAGTAAACGCTTTTTCTTGTTTACTTACGTTTTAGTAGATAACTATGCCTTTATTATATTCAACTAAATGTATCAATTTGTTTGGTTTCTTCCACAGAGATGCGACCTATATGTCGCCAAGCTTATACTAGAGGCCTCTTAATACAACCCGCTAAAACAGTACTTAATTATCTTTTGCGCATATATGGTGATAAATCAGGCAAAATTGAGGTAACTTTTCGCTACCATTGCTACTTTTGACATTTGTAATAATAAAAGTTATTTGAATAGATTCCACCCGAACCCACAACATGCTGCATGTCTGGTTGTGCGAATTGTGTTTGGATCGAATATGCAGAGACCTTGTCCAAACTTTTCGAAGGTAACGACGAAAAGGCGCGACAAATTATTTTAAGTAAAATAACCGATCCAAATTTGAAAATGTTTTTAAGTATGGAGTTGAAAAACATTGCACAAAGCAAAGCCGATGAAACACGTACGAGTACTTCGAAAAAGGATCAATAGCCGCTATGGAAAAATATTAGATAAAATTATTGCCTCCCACTCTTATTTAACAATAAACTAAATATATTTATATGCTATACAAATTAAGTGCAAAATAAAATAGTTTAGATATACAAATGAAGAAAATTTTAGTGGAGTTAAATTTAATTCATTTTTAGTTGAGATATTCATCTCGTGGTTAAGATCGCTTAGTTTTGATTAAAAGTTGACTTCCTCAGATATTTTCTACTCTTGCAAATGCGTTTTCTAATCTGTAAAACATTAGTTATAAGTATTTTTTGTTGTTGTTGTTATAACGGGTCCCTAGTCCCCGTTTGGATGGTAAGGGTTAGCCAGGTTGTCGTCTACGTCATCTAATGGAAGGCCCAAGTAACGTGGTGTCAGCTGAGTGAGGTTAGTGGGGCATGCAAAGAGGTGGCTACAGTATCCAGAACGAAGCTGCGCAAGGGTCACTCTCGTTTCCCGCATACATGAATAGCGGTCAATGCTTGTCGGAAGTTTGTTGCGTCCGAAGTCTGGTCGGCGTACTGTCTAATGTCGTCGACGTAATTAAGGAATGACCTCTTAATGTTCCCAGGAGGCAGTTCTGCTCCAAGCAGGTGACTGCAGAGGAGTTCATTATGCTCCTTAACTGGGAGCATAAGCGCCTCACTATCTAGGTGTTCAATAGGAGACATTTAGAAGGAATTTTGTCGTAGTCCGGAGTGCAGTTTTCTGACAAGTCTGTAGCTTCTTCATCTGCGTTTCACTGCATCCAGATCCGGCCATCCAGGCGACCATATTGGTGCGGCGTAGGTGCGGTCCGGCCGACCGATTACCTTGTAAGTTGCCAACAACATTTTTTTGTCCTTTTCCCACGTGGGTTTTGTTGCGGCTCTGTACCTTGGTGATAATCGTGGTCGTATGAGGAGTGAAGGAGCATAGACTATAAAAAGTTATAAAAATCTTAAGATTATTGACAGTCGGAATCTTGACGCCATCGACTGCAATATTAAGCTCAAGTCTATACTTCTTTGTCCAGTTTGTAAATATGTTCGCTATGGATTTCGTGGGGGGAGAGTGTTAAGTTCCGTGCAGAGAAGAAGCGAGAAAGGTCGGAGAGATAGCCGGTTATCTTTGAACACATGACATCGATTCCATTTTAGATATATTCATAGCCTTGAGTTCTACCAAAAATCTACGAGGGCGATCTAATAAGCAACCCACGATGGCCAGAAATCAAAATTTCGACTGCATTGGAAGCGCAGTAAATTAAGAGAACGCTTGAATGCCGTATACAGTAACTAATTTCCTTCTTTGGCGATTGTCAAAGATAGTTTCTGTGTGGTTTCGTGACCGTCGACCAAACATTGATGCACTGGCATTTACCAGAAGTCAAAGAACAGTGGAAACAGTGAACTTTCCCTGATAAATCTTTTCCAAAGAAGTTGAAGACTGTGCTATACTCCAAAAAGGCAACGGACACCGTCTTCTGGGATACCTGCAGAGGGGCGAAGCGATAACAGAACTCTCTTGTGCCGAATTTTGGGCTGATTCGACATCGAAGAAGTGATTTATTCATCGAATAAAGTTGTGGTCTTTTCAATTGGTAACGGTTCACACTTCCGCAGTCATCAAGGCCGAATTTGTTGATTAGTTGTACTATACACAGGCTGAGAACTGCAGCCCCAAATACCATTTTCTTTAAATTTGATTAGTGCGACATCATTGGCTTTCAAACCTGATAAGCTATTCGATGGGTAGAGTTTTAAGTCATTTTATGTATTATTAGGAATCGAAAAATTTTTTGGATACATAAGCGGCAGTTATATCTATTTTCGTACTCTGTTCCCCCGTCATTTGGGTATATGTAACCGGGACGGATACGATATTTTATTTAAGTTATTTTAGAACAGTTAACTCGGCAGCATTCCTATAAAATACTACATGTGTGTATGTTTTCTGACACTAAAATAACAACAACAACATTTTTTCGCACACATAAATCGAATCCAAGCTTTCGCTGGTTTCTAATATACTTCGGTATCAGCATATAATATGAAAAAGTTACTTACTCATAAAGTTGGTTAAAAATTATATTAAAATGTTTAATAAAAATACGACAACTAAACAGTGGTATAGGCAAATATTACTTACGAAAGGCTGTAAAACCGGCGGTGAAGTGGGGTTCACCCGGAAATCCAAATGGAATATTTGGCAACGCAGTCCCTGAACTGTAGCAACCTTTATTATAATCATGCGCACCGTACGGATCATACATGGTACATCCATTTGGTAATCTAAAGTGAGAAAAATTCAGTGCTCTGTAGGTGAACAATATCCGTTAAGAAGACATGAAAAAAAATTATGTACTTAAACACAAGGCACTCAATTTTTACTTAAATTTCTCTTTTAAAATCGCACCTCTCATCGTCGTTTATGGAGATTTCTGGCGAAGACACACTGCCCTCATCGCTCTGATAGGTGCTATCACATATTGTCGCACTCAAGTTGGTCACACAATTCTTTTCACTATTATTAGTTGCTGTGATTTGTGCTGATTTATACGAATCATCAACAGCGGCACTTGGATTTATAATGGACACAGTTTCATTCGTTTCGAGATGACCGTAGAGACGTTCAAAAAATTGTCGCGGAGACGATGGACGATTTTGCGTAGTTTTATCAACAACGGTCACACTGGGGCTTGCATTTATCGGATGCATTGTTTACATGAAGAAGAGCCGTTTTCGGACGATCGACGTTTGAACCGAGCTATTGGAGCTTATGAAACCGAATGAACTGACGGTGTGGAGCTGTTTAGCTTTACTGTTTTAAAACTGTAAACTATACCTATTAACCGTATCCTGCGATTATGACCGAGCAGCACTTTTACTTCCGTTCTTGTGAGTAACTACGACAAAAAAAAAAAGAATTCAGGCAGCGCTTAGCAGCAGCGGTCAGCAGCGCATTGGTATTGGTCTCATTCCACACCTACACCTCTTAATGCCGTTACCATAGCGCACGCATATACACCTTGCAACGGTAGATTTTCGGTTTCACTGCTTAAGAACTGCACTCAGTTCAGCAAACGAGGACGAGTTTCGAAGTACTTGCAATAGTAAATTAAAATTGGCTTAAAGGTAAAAAATTAAATTAAACGCTAAAAATTTATAAAACTAAGTGAAGGAAAGGTGTGTATGTAACTATCTATACACATACAAATGTATTTGCATATAAAGAGTATTGTTTACCAGGAGGCGTGTTGTGATTGGTTAGCGCAGAATAATTTCATCCCTGTCATAAATGAAGCTAAACACTGAGAAAAATTATGTGTTAAATTTATTCAAGAAGTTTTTAGAGAATTGATATTTTTCTTCTTTTTTATTGACGTAGACACCGCTTTCGTGTTGTTGGGGGATTATTTACATTTATATATTTTTTATCATATACCTACATTTTTCGAACAATTTATATCCTGTTTACTATTTCATATGTAAGAATTGCAGTTTAACTGGTTTAATTAATTTAAAAACTAGGAGCTGACAACTGAGAGCCAAAAATATTGTTTACAATATATCTTTTTTATTCTTTAAAGGGCTAATCCATTTGTATGTCAGAAAAAATGCTAAAATATGGAACTTTTGTTGAATAAGCGTTTTATTTAATACAAAATAATAAAAATAATGTACAATTACAAAATTTAAAGCACTTTAATAATCAGAGACTCATCTAAAAATTTGGATTCTATCGATCCCGCAGCTGGTCTCCTGAAAAAAAATCTCAAAAAAAAGTAACTGGCGATGAGGAAGATTTTTCTGCTTAAAATTGTTTCAAAAAACATTTATAATTCCGATAGATTAATACATTTAATTATCGAATCTAGTCGAAATTTTGATTTAAAAAAAAAAAATCTTAAAAATTCGAAATTATTTTGAAAAATTATTATTTTTTCTATAACTTTTCAACAAATAACCCCAAAATAGAGCTGACTTTCAAGTCGGTCAATTCAGCGATTTCAGGTAAATTTTCCTCACCGACTCTGAAAACAGCGTTTCGAGAAAAAGTTGTTTTAGCCGATTACCAAAACTTGAAATATTCTTACGAATAAGATGTAACTCTGAAACTATATGATGGTTCTACTTAAAATTTTCAAGATAGCAGTATTTTTAATGGAAACATTATTCCACTTCTTTACTGTACACAAATGTAAACGGACGACAAAATATACGAACAAAGAACAAAAAATGTTCGAAGTTTTAGGGCGATGACCACGACAACCATCCTTTCTGCGCGTGGAATCTGATGGGATTGGTTTAAAATCTTCGATGAGTCCTATTTTCATTGAAGAACGAGTCAAAGCACGCAACGTTGACTGGGCACCAGGTCCAGAAGTTTTGGTCTTGTTACCACCGGTAGCACGCAATTTGAAGTGCAGAGAGGTGATGCCAAGAGTTTTGCATTATCAACGAAATCTTGAGTAGACAATATAGCACCATAGCTTAAAGCTTCATCACGATCAGCCTTTAATTTCGAACCACCAGTGATGCGAGCCATCGTTTCACGGCCAGACAAATCGGGTACAATAGCGAAGCAATCGTTAAAACCCGCATATATGTGTTTAACGCCGAAAACGTATTAACCTCACGCACTTTTGGGCCCTACGATACTTAGACTTCTTTGAGCTTTAGCCTTTCTGAGTGCCATTTTTTTGAGAGGATCAACAATTGCCTGAACCGGATATTGGAAAAAAGTCGTACAAATTTTTTGCAGTGTACCAAAATTTCAATACTCTTTTGTGCACCTTTGTGTATGTAGTGTGCCAACTAGGCACTCACACATATTCGTACATTTATGAGTGAAGTTCCTATGTGAAATTGGCTCCTCCCATTTTGAAGGATAGAATAAAAGTACAAGAAGGGTAATTTGGATAAGCAGAACAAAAGTTCTTCTGATTACTTTTATAGAAGCTAAAATACATGTACATACGTATATGTTAATATATACTAAAATTATTGTTCATAATTATTTCTTTCAATAAACTTGTGTGATTGTTTATGTTATGTGTCAAAACTTTTACTCAACATTATTCCAAGTTACAGAGAGTTTAGTATCAGCAACACTGTTCGCACTTTGTTTTTATATAGTATTTATTGTTTTTGTAATAAAGTAAATATCTGGAATTTTTATACATATAATATTTGTCAACCTAATGCATACATAGTATATGACAAAATAAAAGCAAATAAAAATTAGAGATAAAAAATTAAATTAAAAAAATTCACATAATTATTAAAAAGTAATTTTGATCCTGCAGTACGTAAATATATAATTCATATTTTTTGATAGCTATGACGTAATTTCGAAGTTAATAGTATTAAAATATTTCATGCCTAACGTAAAAGTTGATATATCCTTTAAAGCGTAAGTTTCACACATACATGCATATATACAATGTATGTTTATAAACATTTATGCATGTATATGTTCATGTACATGTATATGGAAGCAAACGTTTATGTTTGCTGGGTTATTTCCACCGGAACAGATGTTCATTACAATGGGAAACAAATACAAACACTAATAACAGAAATAAAACAAAGCAGAGGGTGTCAATAATATGCAATTACTTGGCGAAATATTAGTTGTTTTTGTATAATTTTTTCCAAAATTGGCATTGACTATGTGTACTGAAATAAAAAAGTTTATTTAAAATCTACTTTTTATACAATAACATTAAAAGAATGTCACAATGTTCACTATTATACAATTGGACCACTCTGTGTATGTTCACTTCCAACTTTTTAATCAATTCCACGCAGTCTATTTCAGTTGGTGAATAAAATTGAATTGAGTCGGTCGTATTTATGTGTTGTGCTGCTCTTATGAAAATTAATATGCTTGTTTTGAAACTTAAAGCATATTTCGGTGAAACTTAAGTGTGTAAATGAGATTTAGTGAAGGTGAATTAAGTTAAAAGAGCGGCTAGGATTTAGAATAGCATCCCAGGCTTTCGGGGATAAAATGGGTATCGTTGGAAAGGTGGCGTTCTCCAGATCACGAAAATATATACATATAGTTGCCGCTGACTTATAGTTTTTAATATATTTGCGTTTAAAGTTTCAAAATTGACAACTTTCACATTGATATTTTGTATATTGGGAATAACTTTTTCACTTATATTATGCACTTTTCACTTACTAACACTTCACTATAACGTTTCTGTATATTAATTTTTTTAATATTTGTTGTAAATAAAGCTTTATTTCAATTATTTTGATTTAGTTAAATTTTTTGCATCTGCACAATAAGAAAAGTGCTGCCATGGTTATTTTTTTTGAAGCGCCGGCGCGGAAAAAAAATAACCATGGCAGCACTTTTCTTATTGTGCAGATGCAAAAAATTTAACTAAATCAAAATAATTGAAATAAAGCTTTATTTACAACAAATATTAAAAAAATTAATATACAGAAACGTTATAGTGAAGTGTTAGTAAGTGAAAAGTGCATAATATAAGTGAAAAAGTTATTCACAATGTACAAATTATCACTTTAAACATTGTCAATTTTTCATCTTTAAACGCAAATATCTTGAAAACTATAAGTCAGCGGCAACTATATGTATATATTTTCGTGATCTGGAGAACGTCACCTTTCCAACGATACCCATTTTATCCCCGAAAGCCTGGGATGCTATTCTAAATTTTACCCAAAAGAGCTTATATTTAAATATACCTAAAGCATTTATGTTGTAAAAATTATTTTAAATACGTGAGCAAAATAACTGTAAATATGTCGGAGCAAAAAATAAGAAGACTGCGATCAAAAATAAATTTGGCAAAATTAGATAATGGAGTTTTGCTACGACAACTTAACATTGACGATAGCAGTAACACCGACAGCGATATTGTAGACAACGTAGACCAAAATGAAAAAGCTAAACTTGTCAACGTTGTTAAGCAGGAGGCTGACGACGACTTATCAAGGTAAGCAAACAAGTGACAAAACATAACGGAGAAAAGTGTAATTGTATTGAATCGGATTTGCGTGTGGAAACTAAACGGAAAAGTGGCTAATTAGGATCGAGGGAAATGCAAATAAGAGTCAGTTGGGAAAAGTGTTGTTGTTGGAGAAGCCGCTTTTTGGTTATAGCGGCATGTCGTTTGTAAAAGGCTTGGTTGAGCCGGTATTTATGGTATTGCCTCGCTATAAAGCCTTAATATGAATTCGAAATCAATAATTTTCAAGTTTGTTCACTGTAAGGTGTATGTGTTATGTTTAAAAAACAATAATGTCATGAAAAAGCAGTCGTATAGCATCACATTCGTTCAAAAGCCAGAGCGAAAGTGCAGCGTCTTAGTTTTTTGGCAAAACCGGAATGTCCGTAAGACTAATTTCGTTACGAGTACACATACACATGTATAATATATGTAAATACACAAACGTACATATATTTATATTTGTGTACAATGAAAGAAATCAAAGGTAAAGGTAATTTGCAAAATGTAATGCGTACTTGCTGGCATGTAATCTGTTCAAAATCAATGTGGAAAGCAAAAATTCAAGGTACTTTTTGTGAGTTGAGTAATCACAGTATCCGTAAATGTACTTAACTACATATGTTTGTATGTATGTTTGTGTTTCGATAAAAATATAAAAAACTAATTTGCAGAGTATGCCATTTTTCAGAAAATTTCAAACATACACATGTGTGTATGTAAGTATGTGGCCCTTATTTGAATTTCTGCTAGCTTTGCAAATGCTTTTATCAGTTTCGTATGTTTTTTTTAAAGAAAGATATGATAAGGAATCAACTGTATATACACACTTACATTTGATACAGCGAGCATTGTGGTATGTCGTGGTTTTTCGCGTGAATTTTTCGAGGAAACACATATTGCCGAAATAATGAGTATGGTATGCACTACTGTTTCGTTGTAAATGAAAAACTAATTTAGCTATTTTAAAGTTGTAACATCTTGATGACATACATATTTACAGCTCTAACTAAATAGAAATTTTTTTATGAAGAAAAATACTCTTATTGACCACATTTTTTGACGGTATCGACATTTTTTAATAGTAAAAATTGAAATTTGTGGATATGGTTAGACAAAACAAGTCTATAAATAAGATTCTCTAAAAATTTCAGTTGAATCGGTCCAGCAGAACCTGAGAAATTGTGGGTATCGTGAAGAGGTCGAAGGTCGTCCTAATCGAGGCATGTGTCATCAACGATCTCTCGACCGTCTTTGAGTTATGAAAATCTAACCGCATAACTATTATTCTGTGAGCAATAAAAAAAGTTGTGAAATAACGATTTTTTTTTAAGAAAAATAAAAATAAAATTTTAAAAGTTTTTGACTATTTGTGCAGCCCTAAAAAAACAAACTTTCTTTTCCTTAACAATGACTTTTTAAATCAAAAATTTTGTCATAACTGTTATTTTTTGTCCCTGACCTCCTCCTGGAGCAAAATACCCTGTTAAGGGGCTATATCCACTTGTAAATTTCTGCATACTGTGCCCAAAAAATAAGGTGACATTTGAATTTAAACTGCGCGCGTCGAAGGATTTGGAGAATTATATTTTTTTTTGGGTTGGTAGTACTGTCAGTCACATCTATGTCAAATTTCATGTCAAAATATTCATTAGTGTTTGAGATACGTGTCGTTTTGTGAGCTGCTAAAAGTGAGTTTTTCGTTTTTTGCGATGTTGAAATTTGTTGCGCAAAGAATTTGCCTTAAATTTTGTTTACGGAATCAATTTTCTGCTGCGGATACGTTGAGGAAAAAAAAGGCGTCGCGTTAAAGTGTGTGAAACGATGCTTTCCGACTACCAGGGTGTCATGAAATGCATTATAACTGGCGATGAGACTTGGATCTATGCTTACGACCTCGAAACAACCGATCAATCGAGCGAATATCGTGCCAAAAGAGAGCCGAGACCAAAAAAATCGCGCCATGTTAACTGTTTTCTTCGATTATCGTGGTGTTGTGCATTATGAATTCCTTCCAACCGGTCAAATAGTCAACAAGGAATAATATTTGAACGTTATGAGTCGTTTGCATAACGCTATCCGCCTAAAAAGGCCGGAATTGTGGAAAGACAATTATTGGTTTTTACACCACGATAATGCACCATCCCATACTGCCCTCGTAATTCGTGATCATTTCGCCAAAAGCTCAACCCATATCGTTCCGCAATCACCGTATTCACCTGATATGGCGCCGTGCGACTTCTAGCTGTTCCCCAAACTCAAAAGACCGCTCCGGTGACACTGTTTTTATACGATAGAGGAGATTCAAGCCGCAGCGAAGACGGAAGTGAAGGCCATCCCGGAAAGTGACTACAACCAGTGTAGAAGTAGTAGTGTAGTGTACACCAGAAAATCCGTTGGTATAAGTGCATTGAATCGGGAGGGGATTACTTTGAAGGGAACGAAGTTGATTTGGAAGAATAAATAAAGAATTTTCAAAATAAATACAATGTCACCTTATTTTTTGGGCACAGGTGTATATTAAAATATCTAAATATTCTTGAAATACAAAACTGAGTGTACTTTGTATTTTGGCTGGATGTGTACAATTGAATGCTTAAGTACTTATGCATATGTACATAGATATGCATGTATGTTTTGATCGCGCGGCTAGCCGCTAAAAGTGCTTCGAGTCAACAGTTTGCTTCCAATTTTTATGTTATCTCTTCTTTCGCTATACTCTCAAAAGTCCACGTGTGACAAAGTTTTCAATGAAATTAGTTATATGTTCGCAATTACCGCAAGGTATCTGATTTTTGTATAGTGTATATGTATGTAACCATTTCCATATACATACATAAGTATGTTATGTTGAAGTATCATATGCTAAATAATGCACAAAGCTTACATGCGTCCGTCCAATAAAAAAGATACAATGTGATATGAGTAACTTTTGGTGTTGACAACATAATTTTTGTTGTTCTAAAGCACTACTTAATCCGAACGATTAGCAGCAACGAATTTTATGGGCACTTCCACAGAAAATCACACATTTTAATTTATTTGTATTCACATACACACCTACATACATATTTATTTATCATACGGCGCGTGCTGCGGACCGAATCACCAACTCTATATTTTTATACTAAATTCCAAAGAAAGTGAATATTTTCTGCTGTAGCAAATTCAGAAGTGATCTATTAATATTTTCGTTTTTACTTTAGTCATGCCTTTAATTTAAACTGACTCAGTGATGGTCAATATTTCCACGCAGCAATTCCGTTTTGTTAACCCCATTCGGCGTTGTTATTTTCCAGATTTTAACTACCATTTCTTTTCGGTTCACCTTTGGTGTGCTGTCGTCGGCATTACTCGATTTGGTATGCGCTTTGATTAGCATTTATTTTGTTCGCCCTTTACGTCCGCCACACTTTGCCCCAATGCAAGTTTTGGCGCGACTACGTTCATACTATATAAATATATACAAATGTATGGGCACAGTTTTAAATATATGCATGTATGTGTATGTATATGAACAATTCTTTTGTATTGCTACACACGCATAATTACTCAATGGATTTCTTTGATTTTGATTTTCTTTGGCATGAGTCAATAAATCACCTTTTTCTTGCGTCTTGTTTCACAAAATAGTGTTTACGACACCGCGCCTGTCGGTTCTTCTTTTTGTAAATTGGTACCAATTCCAGATACCAAGTGCAGCCAGGTCCTTCCCCACGTGATCCCTCCAACGGAATGGAGGTCTTTCTCTGCCTTCCCGGCGGGTACAGCTCTGAATACTTTCAGAGCAGGAGCGTTTTCATCCATTCAGACGACATGGCCTAGCTGGGTTGCAGTCATCTCTTAAATCGCTAACTATGTCAATGTCGTCGTATAACTCATACATCGTTCAATTCAATGCGTTATTCACCGTTGCCAATGCGCAAAAGACCATAAATCTTTCGTAGAATCTTTCTCTCGAAAACTCGTAACCTGCCTGCCTGTCCATAATGAGTGATTTATAGAGTTTGGTCTTTGGTCGCTCGATACAGAGTCGCCTTGTGTGAAACCTCGTTTGGTATCGAACGGCTCGGAGAAGTTCTTCCCGATCCTGATGGATCATTTGGTATTGATCAACGTCAATTTACACAGCCGTATTAGTTTTGCAGGAATTTAAAATTCAGACATAGCGGACTAAAGGCAGCTCCTTTTCGTGCTGTCAAAAGCAGCTTAAAAATCGACGAAGAGCTGGTGTGTATCGATCCTCTTTTCACGGGTCTTTTCCAAGATTTGGCGCATGGTAAATATGTGGTCAGTTGTTGATTTTCCAGGCCTAAGCCTACACTGATAAGGTCGAATCTGTTTTTCCTTATAATACGCACGAAAGAATTTTATATACGTTGTTGAGGAGACTTATCCCACGGTAGTTGGCGCAGATTTTGTGGTCTTTGAATAGCTCGGCTGGCAGTTCATCGGCCCACGCCGCTATTTAAACTTATCTTCGTTGTCATTTTACTATTCTAATTATATTGCCGGTCTTTAAACGCCGACTAAAATACTTTTGTCAACCAATAATGCTCGGACTCAGTAAAAAGCTACTTGGGGGTCTAAACATATCCAACGCCATTTCAACTGAAGCTTGCCGTTAATTATATTATCTAATTTAGTTCTCCCCCAAGGCAGTTACAGCTAAGCATTCATACTAAAATTAATAAAAAAACTTAAAGATAGAAGTTATAATACCCTTCAAGATGCCATAAAAGTACTTGATTTTAGTCGATAAGCTTGTTAGTCAGCTTTATGTTATAGTGATGCGATCTGTACAATTTATTGTGAAATATTACCGTTACCTTGGGCAATAAGTCGTGTCAAGCTACGTGAAGCTTTCTGATCAAATAAAAAAGTTTTTTATATAAGCACTCTTTTTGAGTTGATCAGTTTGTAAGCCAGACTTACGATATGCTGACTATCCAGGCGATAATGGTCCGTCAAATGAGCGGATTCTTGGAGAGAAAAGAAGTTTGAAATCTCTAAAACTGAAGGACTAATTCGTGTATATACAGACAAACTGACAGTTAGATATGGACAGAATAGAAATATTTTGTGTAATCGTCGACATTTCTTCTGGTATAAACTTCGTTCCAAACTTAAGTTGTAGAGGGTATAAAATCCATTAAAACCCGTTTTTAGAAAACACAATAAAATGTAAATATACTTATCAACTCTGCAAACAGTTGTTCGCTGTAACATTGGTGTTTTCCCCGGTTATTGTTGTGCAACTAAAGTGCCTCTCGAAATTCCATTTTCAAAGCATACTATTTGTGAACTATTGAGTGTGGTTAAGTTTCCTACTGTCAATAAAAACATTTATGTTTATACATATGTATATATGCACATGTATTGATGTATGTATGTTTGTGTAAATGCGGTGAATTGTATGAAGTTTTTAATTTCCATAAATTACTCTCAAGCATTTAACACTAGTAAATTTCACTATACAAAATGCAGAGAACGCGTGCTACCAAAGTAAGCAAATCGAGCTATCTTGATAGCGTTATTTTCTATTTGATAATAACTAAATACCCATTAATTTCTGGTTTTTTAATTTACCTTATACATTTCTCTTTACATTGCTGAGCGCATTCTCTTTCTCTCTCTTAAATTTTGTTCCATTTTCTAATTGTTATAGGAGCTTACGTAGTTGCCACAGAGCAGCAATAACATCGGTATTGATACCCTACCATCAGCAATTTTTAGTTTAGTTGATTTCAAATTTTGTCTGCTATATTTAAAGGTATAACCTATAGAAATATGAAAAATTATTATTTTTAATTATTTACCGCTTAAATATAAACACAAGTAAAAGCCAGCACCCCACAAATATTTTATATATAAACCTGATATCCAAAACGTGAAAACATCTGCTCACCGAAGTGTTTTCTTAATACATGAATTCATTGAAGCGGTGTGTGGGAAGTGGCGCCATCTTGTTGAAACCAAGTGTCGGCGAGATCACGAGCTTCAATTTCAAGCATCAAATAATCGATTATCATTTCGCGATTGACGGCTACGTTCTCACCGGCATCATTTTTGAAAAAATATGTACCGTTGATTCCATCAGCCTACAAACCACAACAAACCGTTTTTTTTTTAACAAATGATAGCATGAATCTCCTCCGGTTACTCTTTGCTCCAACTGCGACAATTTTGCTTGTTTACATACCCATTGATCCAGAAATCGCTGAACAAAATTTTTCTCGAAAACATTAGATCTTCTTGGAACATTTCAAGAGCCCGTAGAGGGAAGGGATGTCGCTTGGAAGGGTCGAGCGGCTTCAGTTATTGGATAAGTTTTTTCATTTTAAGATCTCAACGTAAAATGTGCCAAGTCGTTCCATACGTCAGTCCAAGTTGCTGCGAATGGCGCCTAATCGACTTCCATGGTCTTCGCATACACTCTCAGCTACGGCTGCCATATTTTTTTCACTCCGTGTTGGACGTGATTTATTCAGTCGAGTATTATCCAATAATGAATGCTGGGTCTCAAGATGCGTGATGATGTTACGAATAGTACGCCGATTATGTTGACCATAAGTTGAGCGAGGCACATCCTTTACAGAACGTGAATTTCCGTAATAAAGTTGAACGATTTGTAAACGTTATTTAGGCGTAAGTCCTACCATCATCAAATGACAAAAATTACCAACAAAAATAACAGCTTGACACGACTCACTCGTGATCTGTCAAAAAAGGCTATTGGAAAAAGTATCTCTACTTGGATCACCCTTTATTATTGATAAGCAGTTGTTGTGATTTTGCATTTTGTATAGGCATGGAGCCAACTTAACTAACTTACCTGCACAATACATCCGCTGGAACTACAAATATATATATTATATATTGTTTGTTGATTAAAGAGTACGTAAGAGATGCCGCCGAAGAGTAGGTGCGTGCTCTTGGCGAAAGATAGGAAAAGCTCTCTCAATTAGTATCGGCCTTGTGCGCCTCATAACATTGAGTTTGCACAGGGAATACCCTCAGTTGACGCTGTTTATTCGGAAAATGCAGTTGAGTTACCAGCAGACCGGCTGACCGCTTCACACTTTACTTATTAAAATTGTATTTATTTACAAATTTTTTTTTTGTGTTTGCGCCATATAATTTATAATATATGGTGCTATTGTGTTATGTAGTGGCATGACGAGTACAACACTCTACAGCTCTCGCTACCGCCCGCTGAACGAATTTTGGACTTGAATTTACAGATCACAGTCGCTGTGCTTATCGCCTGAGCGTGTGTGTGTGCGCGCGTTTCGGTGCCGACACTGGTATGTGTGAAGTTGATTTTAGTGACGTTACGTGCGATGAGCAGCGTTGATTTACGCCGTAACAGCGTAACGCGGCTGCGACTGTCAAAGCAATACGGTTCAGTGACAATTGACACTTAGATTTTTATTTATTCACTCACACAAGTTTTCGGTTGTATGACAATTTTCCGATGCTCTCTAGTGTAGCGTTAATAGGTCTCCTCAACGTCTAAAAAAATACAAAATTAAAAATCGCTGTATTTACCTATACGTAAAGTGTTTGTCGTCGGTGCTTATTGGTAGCGCTGCTCGCTAAGCGCTACGCCTGAGTGTGCGGTGTATTAAGTGCGACCCCTCACAGCGGTCGTGTGCTCGCTCGTCTGAATCGTGTGATATTTAGAAAAAATAATATAAAAAAAAAACATTATATATTTAAAAATAAATAAATTTGCACGATCTGCTGCTGACTGGAGGACTGATACTGCTACCTGAGCCCCATATTGCTCTAAGAACTGTGCGTTGAACTATCTTGGCGCGGCTTAATGCTCGAACATTTGTGTAAAATTAATTATAAATATTATTAATCTTTGATAAGTATTTCGCGAGCATCAGATGTATGGGCATTGCTGTTCGCTTTTCGCCTACGCCGGCAACTTTGGTGTTCACACGATGCCATTAACAGTGCTGCGGAGGTGTCAAGGTAGTGCGGTAGTGCAGCGGTAACTGTTGTAAATACCATGTGATTGTGCAGTGAACGAAATAACACAAGAGAACGCGTATCTTTCACCCTTTCGCTTGGAAAGAATTGAATTACATGTCTGTGTGCTTAAATTCCGTGCACCACGTACTTACATACACGTATGTATGTGCTTGTGAAAGTTGAATGGGCATTCGTACTTTGCGTACCCAGATGCATTTAAGCATATACAATACAATGTAATGCATATATAAATATATAGTATATAGTACTTATTCAATGTTGTGTTCGATCGGCACTTTTCGTTCCAGTGTTGTTAGTGTTTAACTAAACCGTATAAAGTGGGCAGTAAATCCACATTTGATTTTGATTTCAATCAAAGAGAAAATTGCGAAATTAAAATACAACAACAACAAGAAGAATTAGTGGGTTGTGAACGTTTTGCTTTATTGTGCTGTTTTATAGGCGAATACAAGATACATTGCCAACAAAATGAGACGTAAAAAGTAAGTTTTGTATTCTTACATATCGTCTCCTAAAATGCAAAATAATGTATCATCAAAAAAAAAAAAAAAGTTCAAAATTGTTGTCAGCCATAATAACCAATATATAACCATTTTATAACCAAAACTAAAATTTTGTTTCAATGTTATTGTTTGATAACCAATATGTAACGATTTTATGGTTTCTATTATATCGTTTTTTCTTCGTCTGTTAACTTATGAAAAGTGCTGTTACGTTATTTTGCATTTTAGGTGACGATACATATGTATATTACATGTGCATGCATAAGTATTCGTGCACTGTATTTAACTGGGAAAGAGTCGCTTTATGTTCGGTTGAAAGGGCAATCATGCAAAATTGAGAGAAAATTGCCTTTTTGACATTGTTGTATTTTTAAAGTCTTAATAAGGTTGCTGCATGATTTTATTTGAAAAACTATTTATGTGCCAGTAAAAGTACATTTTATCCAGACAAGTCAAGTGTTAAATAAGTTAACATAAATTCGGGGATTTACATTACTTACAAATGAGAAGCATTTTAAAATAGGTTTATGGCGCGTATGTGCTAAGTTTAGATTATGTAAAGTCTAAAACACATAACGGTTATTACGTGCAGTTGATTTCAAGGCCGCGATTAAACGTTTTGATTTTTTTTTTTTGACGAGAGAAAATTTTTATCTACGCTATCTAAGAAGAAGAAGAGATTATTTAAAGTTTTTTTCAACTGATCTTTTTATTGATTTGAGAGGCTTTAAATTCTTTTGTCATCATTAGCGTACATTTTGAATAGAGTTTAAGGGGGTATTCTACTCTAGAAATCAAATTTTGGGCAGTTTTTAGAATTTTATTTAAAAAAAATATTTTACTATCCATTTTTTATGGTGTTTTTATTGATATCTTAAAAATTTTACAAAAAAAAAAATATTAAAAATTAAAATAATTAGAAGGGGGAGAGAGACAGGTGTAAAAAAAATGGCGCGAAAACACGAAATTTTTTTTTTTTTAAAATGGCGACTGCCTGAAAATAAAAAGAATTTTTTACGCTTTTTTTTTTGAAATTCCTGATTTTTTTTTAAATATTAAAAACAAAGGATTAAGGATTATATAAAGATAAAGGATAAAGGATTATATAAAGAAGGTTCACACACACAATTTCGAGTAAATCGGTTTTATAGAACTTGAGATAATGCCGGTACCGTGTGGAAAAAAAAAGTTTCGAGAAAAACGCGTTTAAAAAAGTGAGTCTACCTACCTACCGTGCTAGGTACTGCGTCACTAAACTAACTGTAGCTCTTAAAATAAATTAAATTTTTAAAAATCCTTTGGAGGATATGTTCTTAAGGGTCTAAACTTGTAATATATGAAAAAAAAAATCGAATTTTTCAAAATTCTAGAGTAGAATACCCCCTTCAACATTGTTGGAACTGCTTGGGGCTTGATTTCTTAACATGGATTTGTTACCTTCTAAATGTGGTGGATTTGTGGAATCCAAACGCTTGTTATTGAAAAATCCTATTACAAGGTTGTGATTGGATACAATTAGAGATGAGTTTGGATAAATTTTAGAACAGTATTCCCCAAATTCGGGGTTAAAATGGGTATGCATGGATAGAGGAGGTCATCCAGATTAAGGAAATATACATACATATATAGTTGGCGCTGCCTTATGGGTTTTGAGATACTTGCATTTGAAGTTCAAAAATTCCACTATTTAAAGGCCTCTAATTGTAGATACTCATTTTAACCCCCAAACCGGGGGATGCTATTTTAAATCCCAATCACGAGTTTTTCTTTAAATTCCTCGCCTTTTCTGCATTATTATGAAATACTGACCTAAAAAAAATTCAACGTTACATATTTCACTATTTATCAGTTCTATATACAATCTAACGGTATAATTTTGTATTCTAAATATACCATATGGCTTTTATTACAAATAACGTATAAAAAAGAAAGCATATTAATTCCGGTTGCGCTGAAGCTCTGAAGCGTATTACAAATAAAAAAGTTTCCATTCAAGCACTTCAGATTATACCGTTGTCTTGGACAATAATTAGTGTTCAATTGCAATATATAAAAGCCCTCCGCACTAGAACGTGAATTTTACCGATCAGATTGTATAGTAGCTATATGCTATAGTATTCCGATCTGAACTATTTGTTCGGAGATTGTACTGTTACCTTGGATAGTTGTCAATGCCGAATTTCGTGGAGATATCTTGTCAAATAAAAAAGTTTTCCTTACAAGAACTTGATTTTGATCGGCCAGTTTGTACGGCAGCTATATGCTATAGTACGCCGATCTGAATTATTTCTTCGGAGATTGTACCGTTGCCGTGGACAATTGTTTGTGCGAAATTTCGTGAAGTTATCACTTCGAATAAAAAAAATTTCCATACAATAACTTGGTTTTGATTGGTGATTCCGAAAAATTAGCAACTTCTTGAGAAGAGAAGGACTTTATAGGTTTCCCGACGTTTTCTTTTGAATCTCGCAAACTTCCTGTCAAACTATGTATACTATATATACACTGTTCAGTGCATGAAAATGTTCCATAATTCATGCAGCTGTAGTTATTTTCGGTCTTGTTTGGTGTTTCACTGCGGGATTGTTGTAGAATGTATGTATACAAGTATATGTATGCATTCTCGCTCGCACTTTGGTGTGCTAATTAATAGATTTCTTTCAGTTCATCAATTCTCAGAAAATTAATTTCCATCAAGGATAATGAATTGTGTTGAAAAAGTGAGTTCTGCTCTTTTTTGTCAATGAGCGTTAATACTTAATTGATAAACATTAGCCATTTCATCACATCAAGGCATCAACTTGTCCACATTCATTATCTTTTCAAGATGAAATTTGTTCAATTTATTGACTCAGTATAATTGAATTAATAATAACATTATTATCGAGCCTTTACATGCATACATATGTGTGTAAGCATTTTCTTTGCACATTTTATTGGGTTGGTAATCCTTGGCACAAACTTGAAAAAGGGTGATAATATTTATTTAATTTTTTCTCTTAAGAAAAATTGTAGTATTTACAAATAAACAAATATTACATTTAACCACAATGACTTACTTACCCACTTCCTGATAAGAATTGAGAATTCTTAATAAAAAGCGTTAAGTAGAAAGCAGCAGTAACGAATAAATGTAATAAAAAGATGATTCAGTTACCATACAATAAAAAATGAGGTGTTTTTTGAGGGATTTAACTTTCATTGGAAATAAAACCAAGTAAAATGAAAAAGTCAACGTTTTGTTTTTTTTTTTTGTTAGCCAATTTTATGTTTGTTATATACGCTTGTCCATGTGACACTTCTACGAGTATGACGTGAAGGTTTTATGATTGCTTTGGTGATGTAATATTTCATAGACTGTGGTTTATGCTTACTTTTGAACGCTACTTCTTTAAATAACTTGCTGATGAAACATTATGCTAGACCAATGAAATGTACATAAGTAAATATATACTATATATATTCCCACATGATGTAACACACATCATTTTGCAGAAAGTTAATATATACATATGTATATATAACCTTTGAAATCCATGATAGCGTGCCATAATTTCTCGTTTGTCAATCAAAACTGTCAATTAGTCTTTTATAAGCAATATTGATGTATAATTATAGGCGTGACGACCAGGTAGATATAGAGATTTGCTCAAATGCACATAAGTATGCGGCTAAACGGTGATACGCTTAGATTATAAGCGCTTATCAGTAATAATTTGAGACCGGAACACTGTTATGCGATAAGATAAACGCTGAAGCGTCAAGCAATTACACGAATTATAGGAGCTTCTGTGCGCTCCATATGCAAAATGGAAGTGATTAATTTTATAAATAACGCGCACGACTTGTGAAATTTATATTCGAAGGCATAGGCTTGGAATCGGATATCTATCGAGTTTTGAATATCCAAATTTTTTTCACTAATGAGCTGTATAGGATTTGTTGGTTGTTCAGCTTTAGTGAGTGCACGAACCCAAAGTGGTAGCGACGTGTTGAACCCTTCAAATTTTGAGCTACTTGAGACGAACCGACTTTATGAGAAGCATTGTCTGCTCAGAAATATTGTCGGAGAAGGGTATTTAGCAGCTGAAGCTGTCAGGTGTGTGCGATTTATGAGAAGCTTACCTTCACGGAAATACCTCGGAGAAAGGAGTTTATTGATTATTAGAGGGACAACGCAGTGCAATCCTCGTCTTAAGGACGTTTTTATATAATTTTTGGGTAAAGCTGAGGTCTATAAATGTAACATATCCAATGGCTTACCTTTAACCTTATGTTTGCTCTAAGAATTAAAAGTTTTTTTTTTATGAAAGTGTGCTCCTTTGTCTCTTTCGAGTTTTCTTTATAATTATGCGTCACGAAAACAATGCATTTCTTTCGCTTTCTAATTCTTAGCTGCATTTTGAAATTTAATATTAACTTTTCCTCTCATTTTTGCAGAGTTGAATTCCGTATTAAGCCATCGGCAAGCCGAGGGGTGAATAACTATCATCCACTCGATGAGGAGTTACTTTCACCGCCCGTCGACGATCTAGCGTCACGTTTCGAAGAGTACGGCACAACACCGCCGCGTACAAGAATGAAGATTAAAAGCCGTGATTGGGAGCGCAAAAAAGCGCATGCTGTCGCCTCTGTTGGATCGTACGTAGTCTCCGAGAAAAATACACTTTTTATATACTCGCATTTATGTATAGTTTCCACGTGTTAAGTTCTGTATATTTATAGATCAATTGATTCGACGCCGAGCACGCCCAAAAAGGGCATGACCCGCATGGCGCGTTCCCGCGTACTGCGGCGCAACACTATGGATTGTGCATTGCTAAATGAAATGTTTGTTAATGATGAGAGCAAACGTACCAGCAAGCGTGCGCAGGATTTGTTGCGTGATGCCGAACGGGAACTGAAAAATTCTATGATTTCCGCAACATCCACCAGCTACTCCTCACGTGGTTCGAGCTTACTCGACAGCACGCACCAACTGGAATCGTTGGATAAGTGTACGCCCTTGAATACGGAAGTGTGCGTGCGTGGCTCTTCGAAGGTGGTGGAATCCTGCAATAGATACATGTGTGTCTCTTCACGGCCGATAGGTTTTCGTGCGTCCGCTCCAGCATCCGCATTTGTCCAACAGTTGCGTTGTGAACGCACACCTGGCTTGAATATACGTAAAGAATTTCATGAGACTTTTGCCAATCTCATTAAGCTGGGCAGTGTCGACCGTCAAGATGCCAAGGTAAAGAGTTTTTGAGTTTGCAAGTATATGTAAATAGCTTAGGTTGCGAGAATGAGAACTTAGAGAGTTAAGATCGGTTGTACATGACTCATAGCACAAACGGGAAAAGTGGAATACTTACTCTGACGACCAAGAATGTAAGCGCCAAAATATTTAGAAATACTAAACTATTCTGTATTTAGAAGTTCTTGTGGTCCGTATTTCTATGGATTTCCTCTTTGAGCACCAATTTTGTTATGTTTTGAAACTGCAATTTTTAATTTAATTAGACCCTGAATAAAGTATATTCAGTTAGCCATGAAGCCGAGAAGAAAGCGTTTCGGATCCTAAAAACTAAAGAGTGATCCATTTCGAGGTTCCCTACTTTCTTAAAGAAAAGTCACGGAAACTTCAAATTTAATGAGGAATGTTTATTATCATTCGAAAGAACAATATTTGGCATTCATTTTTTGAAGATTATCTCTAACAAGTGTTTAACGCAGCTGTGTCTCAGATGGTCCATCTGTTTAGTCCAATTTTCGATAACTGACGAATGACACGCCTGATGTTGTGCTCCATACACTTAAGATTTTACATATTCCCTCAGGAAAAAGTCTAATGGTGTGGAATCACACATCTTGGTGGCCAATCGACCGACCCGAAACGAAATTATCTGCTCGCCGAAGTCTTCTCTCAATAAATCTTTTAATTGATGTGTTGTAAGTGGCGCCGTCTTGTTGAAACTAAATACCGCCGAGATGTCGAGCTTCAATTTAAGGATTCAAATGTTCGGTTTTCATGGCGCGATAACGGTCGCAACTTACAGTTACATTCTTACCGTCATCATTTTTGAATAAAGATGTTCGATGATTCTACCGGCTCATACACCACACTAAACCGTTGTTTTTTCTGGATGAAATGGCAATTTCTTCAGGTTGCTCTTCGTCTCAAGTGCAGCAATTTAGCTTGTTTACATACTCATTGAGACAGAAATCGCCCTCAACGCTGAACACAATTTGGCTCAAAAATGTCGGAACTTTTCAAGAACCCATAAAGCGCATCGATGTCACTTGAAAAGATTGAGAGGCTTCAATTCTTGCACAAACAGTAGTTTATACGATTTCAATTGAAGACGTAAAATGCGCTAAGCCGTTCCATACCTCAGTCCGAGTAGCTGCGAACGACTCTTCACGGTCCTCGTGTGCACTCTTAGCTACGGCTGCCTTTTACGCTATAAGAATGCACCTGTGAAGATTATAAAAAATAATTTCTTTTCGTTTTTGACATCATTCGGGTTGTCTATAGTGGTTAACTTTTCTCTATTTGGTTTAGCTTTCCCACGAAGATCAGACCTGGCAAGCTGAACTGAAAGATCTCATTTGGCTAGAGTTGCAAGCGTGGCAAGCGGATCGCACCATGGAGCAGCAAGACAAATACTTATTCAACGCCAGACAGGCAGTGCCGGAATTGCTTTCACAAATTATAAACTACAAATTTCAACCGCGTTTTCAACGCGCCACCAGTGAAATGAGCGTGGACAGCGGCTTCAGCACGGATAGCAATGCCAGTTGTAAGAAAATATTCTATATGCACTTTAAAAATAGTTTATTAAAGCACATATTTGTTGCCTAATTTACAGCACCTACAGCACACCCAACTGGTAAACTATGCACTGGTTGCATGTCTTTGTATTGTAAGGATTGTATGGATCAGCGGGATTACGCCATGAAGGAAGTGGAGGACCTCTTGACACGCTTAGAAGCCGCTGAGGCGCTTTATCCCTCCTCACAAGTCATGGGTGCATTTCATCCCATTTACAAAAATGAAAACTTTGTGGGCCGAATAAAAGCCATGTGCTTGTGGTATAATGTAACACGTCAGAATCGCTTAAAACTGTGCATCTTCGGCAAAATATTGGCAAGGTATTGTAGGAATACGAATACTTTATTAAAATTGTTAAACTGCATGTTATTTTTGTAGATTACATGGTGAGAAGTTCTCTTGGCCGGTGGAAACATGGTATGGCAGCGATAGTGGCGCTTCTTCAGGTGTGGAGAACGATGATTCAGGTGTGAATTCGGTTGATTCCAACAAGACTAGTTCTAGTCAAGCAACACCGCAACGTAAGCTCTCGTCTATTTTTTCAACGCCTAAGGTGCAGTTCATGCTGAACGATGTGACGCAAGTGCCTGGCGAAACTTCCAGTAGCAACGAGTAGGTCTCGCATATGTGGGATGTGGGCACAAGTTTCTGAAACTGTATATTTTCTCGGTTTCAGATCTACCTCAACCGAAGTTAGCCATATGTCATCGGAGATTTCTGGTCCGCTTTTGCGTAAAACTTCAATGCAAGACATCAACATATTCAGCGTTGAACCTTTAGCCAATTGCAATGATGCTAATTCCTCGGCGCTATATAGGTGTGAATACATATAAATTTCAAGGTTATGCTAGTATAATATAACTGTAAATTTTGTTTTTACTTGCTTTTAGAAAGTTTATTGAAAACATCTTAAAGTCTCGTGGTCTCGCAAAGGCGTTGTCGTTTTTAAATAAATTGCACAATGTCGTGCTGTTCAAAGCACATATTTCGCTGGAGAAGCCCGGCACGGAAGATTATGACTTCGAGACTGAGCGCATCGACGAAGATGTGCCGCGTTTGGAACCGGAAATAAGTCGCGAACAAGTCGATGAATTACGACGCTTTGGTTATTGGAGTGACGAGGCGAAATCCATTAACTTGCCTTCATACATTCCCTCCTTTGTATTTCTAAGCGGTATACCGTTACAATTTATGCACGAGTTTCTGAGAATGCGTCTCGAGACACGTCCACCAAAACCGAATCCACTTAGTTTAGAGCAACTGATGAAGGAATTACGGGAAGGCTTGACACTGGCATTGACACATCGGGAACGCTATCAGCGGCACATAACGACAGCTTTGGTTGAGAACGAAGAAGAATTGGAACGGTATATGGGAATATTAAATCATTTCGATAAAACTGTGCGCAAAGTGTTTGAGGTAAGTTGTTATTACAGTCTTCTTAATTTCCATTTGTTGAATATTTAGTTTAAATTTGCAAAATTTTAGCTGTACTTAGATTATATCGACCAGTTAGTGCTGTCTGGCGCGGAGTGTAACACGAAGTCTGCTTTGGAAAAGGAATGGATGTTTACCAAACTCATCAGTCCCATGATAAATGGCATGCACACAATTGCAGCTAAGAAGTTCTGCACCATAACACGCAACCTACTGCGTAGCATATCCGAACGTTTGGTGAGTCGTGCGGCGGAGCTAGACATACAAATCGACGACACGGCACAGCATGGCGAAATCGATTTGAAGTGGCAGCTGTTAACAATCTGTCGAGAGATGCAATCTCTCTTCACTGTTGAACGTGAGTCCTCGGTGAAGGTGCTGTTCTTTGCGAAAATGTTTTGCCGCGATGTCGAGACCACCGACTTTCATCGTGAACACTACGAAGCCGACGTGATTAATCAACAGCAGGACTTTGTTTGTGCAGAAATAAAGAAATCCTTCAAACTATTGCAAAAGGATGTGCTGGATGTGCGCAATAAATTGTCGAAAATAATCGAGCGTGTAATGGAGCGTTGCGGTCCAGAACACATGTCCGAATTGGATGAGCAGGACAGGCAAGCGGTACTTTCGCGCACGCGTGAGATTTTACATCAGGGCTATAAATTTGGTTTCGAGTACAATAAGGATGTAATTCGGTTGTTCGAACAGCGTATAATGGCAAACAAGGACGAATCGTGTGAGGTCGACTTGGCGCTGGGTATTATTGATTTTGCCAAAATGTGGATGCATTTCGTGATGGAACGTTGCGAACGTGGACGTGGTATGCGTCCACGTTGGGCCTCACAGGGCTTAGAGTTTCTTATACTCGCCTGTGATCCGCAAATAACCCGTCATCTAGACGAACGACAGTTTGAGGATCTAAAGAAGCAAATGGATCGTTGTATATCACATGTGATTGGTATTACGTCGGAGCCGGAAAAGATCGCGCGTAAAAAGGCATCGCCACGCACGCGAAAAACATCATCACCGGCCACAAGTCGGTCGCGGACACCAACACGAACGCCAATATCCGTAGGCGGCGGTACAAATCCAAATTCGCCGATGAGTTCGCCGCAGTACAATAAATTCTTACATCCCCAATTCAGCTTAAAAGAGGAAGTGTTGCGCAATGCCGCAGACGGTACACCAGAATACAGCGTCAACGAGGCTCCCGACGTGCCGGATACTATTGGTAGCGAAACGGAAAAACTTGGTGAACTCCGCTTAATTGTGCCACAAACTTCACCTTTAACAAAATCGTCTCATGAGGGCAGTAGCTCCTCGCTGGCTCCACGCCAGATGCGCGTGCGAGACGCTGTGAACCGTTTGGATATGGAAATTGAAGATAATCTGCGTGAACGCAATCTAATTGGTCATGTCAAAGCGCTGAATACATGCGACAAGGTTCAGATACGTGCACGTAGCGTTAATTTCCATTGGCATCGTGGCATTAAAGTGAGTTACCGTTAAAAAATGAAGACTTTTCGTGTATCTTATTGAATAAAATATGTAAATTCTTGCTTGCAGATTGGCCAAGGCCGTTTTGGAAAAGTTTACACAGCTGTTAACAATAATACCGGTGAACTAATGGCTATGAAAGAGATTGCCATACAGCCCGGAGAGACTCGTGCGCTCAAAAACGTCGCTGAGGAGTTAAAGATTCTGGAGGGTATCAAACATAAGAATTTGGTGCGCTACTATGGCATCGAAGTGCATAGGGTAAGCATCCAACTTAAACAGGCATATTTTATATTTCTGGCTTAGCATATCCGAGGCTGTTTTGTCGTGTTCATGGGGGTTGTTTTCTTTATGTGGCGGGTCCCAAACTCAGCGCATAACCCTGGGGTGAGATGCTGCGCCTTCTCACTTTAGTTCGCCTTCAAACGGAGCTTTTTTGGAAATCCAGAGGATACTTGCTCTGAGATCGGAAGTAGTGAGCTGCTTGAGCCATATGTAAAAGAATCGTAACTGACCACTCCCAAGTGAATGGCACTCGGAGAACTTTCCTCACCTCCTCGGTTATAACCGCGTAAGCGGTGTCTGCGCCAGTAAAGAAGAAGAAGAAGACTTTAAATATACTTACAAATACTAAGATTTAACTATTTATTATTATTTTGTTTTTTTTTTCATTCAACAGGAGGAACTTTTAATTTTCATGGAACTCTGTTCCGAGGGAACTTTAGAGGCATTGGTGGAGCTATCAGGCGGTTTGCCCGAAGGGCTGGTGCGTCGCTTTACGGCGCAACTGCTTTCGGGTGTTGCCGAGCTACATAGACACGGCATCGTGCATCGTGATATAAAGACTGCGAATATATTTCTGGTGGACGGCAGTAACAGCCTAAAACTGGGCGATTTCGGCTCGGCAGTTAAAATCCAGGCACATACGACTGTACCGGGCGAACTTCAAGGCTATGTGGGCACACAAGGTAAGTGATAGTAAAATCACTATAAAGTGAGGTTAGCATGAATAAGCGTACTTCATATGGTATTTATTTCCCAATAGCTTATATGGCTCCAGAGATATTCACAAAAACGAACAGTGACGGACACGGTCGTGCAGCGGACATTTGGTCGGTGGGCTGTGTGGTGGTTGAAATGGCGTCGGGACAAGTAAGCTATTTTATGAAAATGAAAAAAAGCGATGTAATAATAATAACTGTTTTTCCTTATGACAATAGCGTCCTTGGGCACAATTTGACTCGAATTTCCAAATTATGTTCAAAGTGGGTATGGGTGAAAAACCGGAAGCGCCTGAGAGTCTCTCACAAGAGGGACATGATTTTGTAGACAAATGTTTGCAACATGATCCCAAAGATCGTATGAACGCTATGGAATTGCTGGAACAAAACTTTTGCAAGGTACATAATGCCTAAAAATTTTTTATTGAGAAAATTTTAATTTATGTCTTCTATGTATGTATTGCAGTATGGTCATGGTGATGAATTGAATAACGACCAAACGCAAGAGGCGCTGGGACGCTCATTCCGGCGCAACGTTAAATTGAGATAGCGCGTCTTGTGGTTGTCATCGCAAAATAATATGCTGAGAAAGGAGTGCATAATGAATTGTATAGCACAGTAGAAATGATTCTGTTTTAACGCTGTTTGTTATGTGTAGCATAAAATACGGGATGAGTGTATATCAATCAGTAAATCTATGAACAGAATATATCGATACAATTACGTTTGTATGCGTTATATATATGTGTCTTTATATATATTTATTTTAGATTTTAGCTAATAGAATTCGAACAATGTTCTGAAAAGCGCTTGGAGTCATAGGCATTAAATTAAATGTTAGTAACTGTGTATATTTCGATATATGTATGTATATGTGACAAAGTCCACATGGTTATTTTATTCAAATATACTTGTAAATGCTAAGCCTAAAACAATATTTTATTCTTTGAATAGTTGTGACTGCTAACAGCTATGGTTTCTTGTATTGCGAAAACTGTGTGCAATAAACCTTGTTTCCTTGTTGTTGTTGTGACGGGTATCCAGCTTCGTTAGGGTGGTAAGGTTCAGATAAGTTGTCATCGAGCTCATCCAACTATAGACCCTGGAAAGGTGCTGTTTTGACTGGGTCGGACCATAGGAAGAACGGTATCAGATGAGTATGTATAGTTGGGCATGCAAAGAGGTGATTCGAGTAATGCGGGGACTCGTTGCAAGCTGGATTTTATATGTCGGAGAACGAAACTGCGCAAGGATCACTCTGGATTCTCGCGACAACTCGAGCTCGTCGTCAGCAATATGCTGTGGTTTGACTCCAAGTACGCCATTTACCCAGAGCGTGTCGGTGAAGGGTTTATGGCTCCACTGTGAACGGCGGTCAGTATATGTCTGAAGTTAGTTGCGGCCGAAGTCTGGTCATATATTGTCTTATATCGTCGACTTAGTTGAGGAAGGACCTCTTGATGCTCCTAGGAGGCTTTTCCGCATCAAGCAGGTGACTGCAGTAATGATTACTACGAAAACACCCCAGCAGAAGCTGCTTGGAGAGGAGTTCGTTATGCTTCTTAACTGGGAGCTTTCAGGCCTTACTGTGTAGATGTTCGATAGGAGACATTCCCGCCGGAGTGCAGTATTCTACCATGTGTGAAGTTTCCTCGTCTACGTTTCACTGCATCCAGGCGACCATGTTGGTGTGGCGTAATAAAGGACCGGCCAGTCAAATGACTTATATGTTGCCAACAACGTTGTCATTGTCTTTTCCTCATGCCCTGCCGGCTAGTGACTTGCGGTTCTGTACTTTGGCAATAAAAGCGGTCGTGGGTGGAGTGAATGAACGCAGGCTGACGAGTGAATCTTAGGTTTATTGACAGTCGGAAGTTTAATACCATGCAATATAAAGTTAAAGTTTGTACTCCTTCGTCCAGTTTGTGAATATGGTCGCTGTGGGTTTACTGCGTCGAATACTTTCAGAGCTGGAGTGTAGTCGTCCATTCGGACGACATGGCCTAGCCAACGTAGCCGCTGTTTCTTCGCTGAACTAAGTCAATATCGTCGTATATCTCGTATAGCTTGTCGTTCCATCGAATGCGATACTCACCGTTGCCAATGCGCAAAGGACCATAAATCTTCCGCAGAACATTTCTCTCGAAAACTCGTAACGCCGACTCATCGTCGTCCATGCCTCTGCATCATACAACAAGACAAAGTTGATGAGTGACTTGTAGAGTTTGGTCTTTGTTCGTCGAGAGAGGACCTTACTTTTCAATTGCCTACTCAGTCCGAAGTAACACCTGTTGGTAAGAGATATTTTGCGTTGGATTTTGAGGCTGACGTTGTTGTTGGTGTTAATGTTGATTTAAAGATGTACTAAATTATCTACGGCTTCGATGTTACGACTATCAACAGTGACGTAAAAGCCAAGTTTGTTTGATGACAGAAGATATTTCGTCTTGCCCTCGTTCACTACCAGACTCATCAGAACTGACGGCGTGGTTGTTGAGGCCAATTATATTAATATCATCGGTAAAAATAGACGATACAAATATATAATCATTTTTGGAAATCATTAATTTTCGACAAATTTAAAAAAAAAATAAAATTTCAATAATACTTTATTATTGCAGAGTTAATAACATAACCAAACTATTAAAAAAAAACGCATTTGCGAACCAAAATGTATTCTCAGTAAAGAAGTGATCTTGTTTTATTTCAACTTATTTTTTCTTCGGAAATCTTTGTACATACACTGTATTTAGTACAAAGACTACAATTTGTAGAGAGAAAATTTTGTGAAGATAGCGCGGTTTATGCTTTGGCGGTGGTGCCATACAGTGCAGACACAGTTGAAGTTGGTGCAGGTTCTGGAGTTACGGAGACACTCGGTGGACCGTCGTCAGTGGTTGAACCATCCGCCGTTGGCGCCGTCGGTTGCTCCGTGGGTGCGGTGGGACCGGTATAAGTTTGAGCAAAAACGGATGATGCCAACAATAAAAGGGCTAGCATGACGCTAAAAAGCACTTGGAATACTAACAAATAGAAGATGAAGAAAAAGTGAAATAGTCCTATAAATTCTATATCAATTTACCTTTCATTTTGGATGAGTTTGGCGTTCGCAGATTTTTGGAATACAATACCGTTCAGTATGATTCGTGGAATACCTGACTTAAAGGCTTTCGGTGCCTTTTTATACGCAAATATTAAATATTTTATCTAATATGAGAAATTCGTGGAAAATATCAGATTGCCGATAAAGTTTTAATTAAACAATAGTCCGTTTGGTAGACGCCAAATATTTACATAGATATATTTCACCGTTTTAATTCAATGAATTTATCACTGATTAAACATATTTATCTCTGGCTTCTCTTCAGTTGTCGAATAAATAAACATATTTATGCATATGTGTGCATGGTAATACGGTATAAAAAATTCTTATTTATTTTATTCAACAATTTTAAGATTTATTATGCGTCGTTGTTTTCAATGAATCCTAATTGGTTGATAGATATAAAGCTGATTTAAGCTACTTGCGATAATTGGTCAAATAGTTATTTCTTGAATTATACATAAACCGAACAAATAAATACTTTAGAAAAGTAAGAAGTGGCTAAAATTGGGTGTAGCTGAACGGTATACCATATACTTTTGCGATTCGTAAGAATTAATGGCGTGTATAATATTTCCATATATACGAAAGACTGTATTAAGAAATGTGATATGTGTATGTATATGTTTGGTATATTGTAATAGTCAAATAACGTTTTGTAGGCGTATCAAATAACCGTCAGATGAACTGAATCATTCTACTCTGTGCAGCATGTTGCGAGAGTTTAAAAATTAAAAAATATATCAAAGTTGCTGCACCTGTGAATGACTTCGATCAATATCTGCCACTTTCCTCCCACATACTTGTACATATATTCATTCATGGTTTAGTCGCTTAGCTTTGTACGTTATACCTGTGACCAGATGTGAATACCAGATGAATACCAGATGTGTCAACAAATACCAGCATTTTACCATATGAGTAATGCAGTATTTTTCTGGTAACGGTCATTGTAAAGGGTGATCCATTCGAGGATCCCTACTTTTTTAAAGAAAAAACACAGAAACTTAAAAATTTAATGGGGAATCTTTCTTATTATTCGAAAGAATATTCTCTGACATTTATTTTTGGAAGATTATCTCTTTCAAATGTTGGCCGCGGATGATCCATCCGTTGAATGCAATTTCCGATGACTCGAGGGAACATTTCGACTGGCGAATGACATGCCTGATGTTTTGTTCCAAGGCATAAATGGAAGCTGTATTGTCCGCATAGACTTTAAACTTTACATATTGCCACAGGAATAGGTCTAACGGTGTGATATCATCGGTTACTTTCTTATCGGCATTATTTTTGAAGAAATATGGACCGATGATTCCATCGTCTCAAAAACTATATCAAACCGTTGTTTTTTTTTTCTTGATGAAATGTCAGCTCTTGAATCTCTTCAGGTTGCTCTTCGTCCCGAATGCGCCAATTTTGCTTGTTTACATAACGATTGGTCAGAAATGACTCTCATCGCTGAACTAAATTTGGCTCGAAAATGTCGGATCTTTTTGGAACTTTTCGAGAGCCCATTGAGCTAAGCTATGTCGCTTGGCAAGGTCGAGCAGCTTCAGTGCTTGCACAAGCTGTATTTTGCACGCTGACAATTTAAGATCTCGACGCCAAGTCATTCGTTCCATACGTAGTCCGAGTTGCTGCGAACGACGCCGAATCTGCTCTCCATAGTCTTCGTGTACACTCTCAGCTACGGCTACAATATTTTTTTGTCTGCGTGCTGGACTTTGTCTGTTCGGTCGAATATTTTCCAATAATGTATGGTGTGTCCAAGATGGGTGATGGTGTGGTGAATAGTATGCTCAGTATTGACCATAAGTTGAGCGAAGCGTGCGAAACAGTTCGTTATTTCATTGTAGTATTTCAGGAACACAGCTATTAGAGTGCCTTAAAAAAATTGATTGGGGGGTTATTATTAGATTAATACTTGTACAACTTGGTATCCATAATGGATGATATCGGCTCATCATGCAGACAGGTTCTTCTCCCCCTGATATCTCAAACGGAGTGGAGGTCTTCCTCTTTCTCTGCTTCCAGCGGTGTGTACTGAATCGAAAGCCTTAAAAGCTCCAAGGTTCTCCGAGACGGTTCAGGTGGCTTAATAAATATACTAAGGATACGTACAACAACACCAAAATTGGACAAAAACTCTAAAAAATTCTCTCTAAATTTTCCATAACATTTTTTTCGAACATAGCCACTTTTGATAATCCTTTAACCATTTTTGAGATGGCCGTCATCGATAGCAGAGCAGTAATATTAGCTTTGTGCTCACTGACAATGTGTTCAAGCCTAGTGAAGGAATTTGATCAATGGTATCCAGTTACTTTGTTATTCGGATGCTTAGTCAAAGCGGAATCGCTGGAAACTGCAGAGCTGATGTGCTTGCTAGCGATCACATTCTTACCCCTGTTTATTCGGATTGGGAATGAATCGGTGCTGCGTTGTCTTCTTACGCTCTAGCGGTGATCTCGCGTAAACTCGGCTAGCTAACAACCTGAATTTGTGCAGTTGCGAGATCCTCCTACATTAGAGTGGTTCTTTGAACTACTTATTCCGGGTTCATCTAGCCGCAATTATTGTTGTTCTGACTGTACGCTCTCCAAGAGGCTTATAGTTCGTGAGACTAAATATTATCCATCCTGAGGTAGAAACATCTCGATAGATATACCTTCGGCGAACCTAATGCAGCTTTAATTAGTTAATTGTTTGCATTAATAATAGCTTCGTAAGTAACTTATGAGGTCTTGTGATCCATATAGAAGCCTTTTGGGCATTACCGAAAACCAGCGTTCGCAGCACTTCAAGTGGGATCCTACGTTACCCTTGGTGCCAAGATTAACCCTACAATCTAGACACTTTCAAAATGGCAATAAAAAAAAATATTACTGTTTTGTAAATATATATTTTATTTAGGTTACACAAAACACATTCATATATGTAAATATGTATTTATATAAGTAAATTTGAGTGAAACATAACAAATCAACTGGAAATGTTTGCAACACGATAGTACATAATAAGACCATTGCCATAAATTTTGTTTGACAGAATGGGGTGCTTAGCACACGCACTAATAATTTAGAAATAAAATTAACTTGTAGTACATTTAAACATTCGACGCTTAACAAATTAACAATAATTTAGCACAGTTAGTAATAGTTTCGATTAGTTTTTCACAATTTATATGCCTGCTTACACATCAATTTTTACTAAGTAAAGCAGTAACAATGAACACAATAACAAAGAAGTTCGTTTAGTCATTTACTACATTTTTCCATTTTTGCACACATACGCATACATATGGTACGTATGTAAATAAATTGGCATTTATATGATTTATTTTATTGTTTGTATATTTTTATTTATAATAATTGTTATACTCAAAGTATATAATTATATGTATATTTATAGGTATGCATTTTCTAAATAAATTAAATTTTATGTCATGAGAATATTTAATCACATGTAACATAAATGTACTCGTAAATATGCATTTACATTAAGGGGGTATTCTACTCTAGAAATTTGAAAAAATCGATTTTTTTTTATAATTCGATAGTTGTGATATTCAAAAATATCTCCCTAAAAGGATTTTTCAAAACTCAAATTATTTTTAAAGTTATAGCCATTTTAGTGACGTGGCAACTAGACCGGTTGAGCGAATATCGTATAACGTAAAACTTTAAACGCGTTTTTCTCGAAACTACTTTTTTCCACACGGTACCGGCATTATCTCAAATTCTATACAACCGATTTACTTGAAATTTTGTGTGAACCTTCTTTATATAATCCTTTATCGTTCCTACCAGCATCGTTGTTTTTAATATTTAAAAAAAATTCAGGAATTTCAAAAAAAAGCGTAAAAAATTATTTTTATTTTCAGGCAGTCGTCATTTTTCAAATTCTTCTTGATTTTTTTTTTCAGACCACCAGGAGAGTCAGGATCAATGTCACCAGAATGCGCCATTTTTTACATCTGTCTCTCCCCCCCCCTCTAATTATTTTAATTTTTGATATTTTTTTTGTAAATTTTTTTTTCTGTATTCTTAAGATATCAATAAAAGCACCATAAAAAATGGATAGTAAAAACATTTTTTGGTTTTTTTTAAAATAAAATTCAAAAAACTGCCAAAATTTGATTTCTACACTAGAATACCCCCTTAAAAAGTGCTTGATAACCGCACTTTTTGTAAAATGTGTTTTACTTTGCTGCGTGAGTTTTTCTAAAAGTTTCATCCCACATAGCGTAACTTCTATACTGGGTACTGCAGGGTCAAGAAACACTTGTCCAACATGGCCATAGTTTCTTGCGCAAACTGCCTGTTGCCCAGCAATTTGTAGAAACAGGTTCAAGGCCCTTTGATCCATCTGCGGATCACATCTCTTCCATCGAGCCCAGCAAGCTCCTGAACTTATTCAGAGCGCTGGACCTTTGCGATAATATGTGATATATGAGAGGGCACAATAAACCATAGGTCGCAGCTCAAAACCCCAATTATTTTCTGTATATTTGACAGGAAAAGAGAAAAAACGTTAAGTTCGAATGCAACGAAGCTGGAATACCCTTTGTTTGTTTGAGGTTTTCAATAGAGACTTTACAAAAGTAGATCGATAGGGACGGCAACAACGCCATATTTTTCCCGCTCTTTTGACATTTCATTCAGTAAGATTTGCCATTTCATCATGGACATATACATATATCCAACAACTAGTCGACATTATTAAAATTTACTACCGAAATTCGGTGTCAGTGGCCTCAACTTTAAGAGTTATAAAATATTCCATATAAGAACTTGATTTGAACGGTTAATTTGTATGACAGCCATATGTTATGGTTAGGTTAGGTTAGTCTGGTAGGCCAATGAATCACCCATAGACCAGTTTTGGTTCTTTGTGATACCAGATGGAGTTTAGTTACTAGATCCATGAAGACTAGTCATCCTTTACTATGCCTACGCTTAATGCGAATTTTAACAGGCTCTGTGGTCTCACTATTGAAACCTTTTCCAATCTATTATACCGTGGGGACCCCAGATGCTTACAGCGGGACAATAAGAGACAAGTGCAAAAGAGATGCTCCATTGTTTCTCTGTTGCCTTGCTCTAGACATTCCTTGCAGTCTTCTCGATCTGTCAGCCCCATTCTACGGGTGTTTGTCGCCACCAGACAGTGACCAGTTAGTATTCCGATAATATTCCTACAGTTTTTTTTATCGAGACGCAATAGGAATTTTTTGTATATCCGATCTATCGGTTTACATATGACTTTTGCAGTTATGCTATAGAATTCGATATCTGCGGTTTCGACAAATAAGCAGTTTGTTGGGAAGAAACAGATTTGTGTGCAAAATTTCAGGTCACCATCTGTAAAACTGCGGAACTAGTTTGCGTATCTAGAGACAGACGGACATGGGTAAATCGATTCAGCTCGTCACTTTTTTTATTATATTCTGACTTGATGCATTGTAGTTTCGTCATTGAGTCCTCAATCCAATAGCATAATAACAAGATCGCTTTCAGCGTTTTCATAGAAGAATTAACATAAATTATTAGTTATTAAGCATCTTAGAATAAAATATTGCATATGTTTTGCAAACATATAAATAAATACACATACAGACGCATATGTATATATGGTGTCCATAGATGAACCTTGTATAACAATAAATTTTATATAATTTTCAGCAACAACAGCAATTTTAACATAAACTCTCCATATTACAATATTATATTCTTTATAGTTCTCAAATTCAACAATTTTTAAGTTCATCAACTACATACACATTACAACAATCTACCAATATAACTGCTAAATGCATAAACACATTTTTGCTTTAAATCATTTTTTTCGCTGCATATTCTAAAAGCTTATTTTTTATATTTTATATTTTACTATATTTTACATATATAAATGTATTAGTATATTGTATACTGCATGCATAATTGTATGCTGATATGTATTGGTTCATTTCAAGTCTATAACAATTCGGATATGTATTTATATACCTATGTACTTAGTATGTACATACGTTAGTAGTCGGCATGTCACATATACAAATGTCTAAAGCTACGAAGTAACTTAAACTTAATATAGGGATTTGATATTTGACTTTGGTGTTAACTGAATATCTCTCAAATATAGAGGAAACGAGTGGATCAGAGAAATTACTGTACATATATACATTAGTATATAGTAGCAATTCTGAATTTCAAATCTACCCAAATTAGTCGTTTTTTCCTGCAGGGTATGTATGCGTTAAACGATAACGAAGCAGAAAATCTTTGGTGTAGTATGCTTTTAGGCTCTTAACTGAGCAAACGTTCAGCATGGATGCCAGTACAAACCCTACCCTAGAATAATTTTAAAATATGAGAAACCCAATACTATTCTACCAGCATTGGAAACTTATTATGTATTTAGAGAGGAAGGGGTGCCAATTTAATTATAAAAAGGTACCAAGCAATTGAATAAAAATGTTTGCTGCTTTCTTAACTTAATATGAAATATTCATATAATATAATTAGTACGTTCTTTTTAGCAAACGATGAAGCAATTGTTATGTGGGCGGAATATTCTTTTGTCTTTTATAAGGAGTCTATACTTGTGTAAGAGTACTAAACCTAACTGGAATACCAGTCGAAAATATTAAGGTAGTCTGGTAACTTATGGCTATTTTCATCACTTCTTTGGAGGGTGGTTTTTTATAAGAAACTAAAAATGAATTATCTTGAATATTTAAAGTGCTTTTACATATTTCCATATTGAAAAAAAAAATATATTAATTTGAAAAATTTTAATGTTTTATTACTATTGTTATTGTCACTCAAAGTTGGAACCTCGAAAAAAAAGCACGTGAATGGCCTGGGTGATTTTGGCTCTTGATGTTATCTGAAATCAAATATTCTTAATTATTTTTAATCTAAAGACATGTTATTCTGGTCGAAACTACTGAAGTTAAATTTCAAGGGTAAATAACCAAATGGCGGACTTTGAAAAAAAGTTCTTTTATTTTAGCAAAGAAAGGGTTGTAAAATAAAAAGTTAGGGGTGAAAAAAATTCTCGTTAGTACCAACGATAAGTGATAAGTGTGTAGAAAAGCCTGTTAAAATTTGAAAGCAATCGGTTCAGTAGAAAAAAAGTTAGGACCCGGGCAGAACAGAAAAATAATGTTTTGAGAAAAACGCGTTTAAAGTTCGGTCGACCTTAAAAGTTGGACTCCGAGGCGCTCTAAGAAACTAACCCCCGAAATTTTTCGAATTTCTGTCTGAAATTTGTACAGTATATTCTCAAGACATTGTACTTTCAAACTAAGCAAAAAAAATTTCGATTTTTTTAACCCAAGTTACCAGACTACTACCTTAAAATCAAAGCTTCTCAACCCATATATGGCTATACCATTGAAGTGCTGTAAAAGCACTCTCTTAGCCTTTCTCTTTATCTGTCAATATTAAAATAATACTGATGCTTCGGGCTCCGATTCTTCTAATTTCATTTATACACTACATATTATATAACAGATAAGTAAATATGCACATTTGTGCTAACAAGCATCAACCGATTTGTGCCAAATATATAATATACTTTAAAAACATCTGCTTTGTTAGGTATGTACATATATTTACAAATATATGTATATATGCATATGTTTATACATTTTTTTACTTGTACGATTAATTGACTCTAGGTTAGTAGTATATGCTTTCTACTTTTGTTGACAGATAACGCAATCATTTCCTTTAATATGCATATGTTCAAACTGTTTCGTATAATAATTTGTTTACTTTTGGTATAACGTATAGAAATATACTTGGGTGTATTCATATGTGCTGCCTGTTATAAACCTAGATTACAGTGATGACTCAGACGCTATTTTTCCCCGAAATTACATTTGCAACAAAGAGTCAAGTAAAACGAAAGAAGTTATTTAATAACATTCAAGGGTATGTATGAAAATTGCAACAATATTCATACTCGATTTTCTCAAATGTTTGGTAAAATATCTTCAAAGAATGTCGATCCATTATAAACAGTACGTATTTAACGATACATATAGTATATATCATACAAAGAGTTGTTCAATAGCTAAAGAAATAGTTAGAGTTAAGAGAATGTGCTCTAGCGCCGAATAGTTTCCTAACTACTGCAATCAGCGATTAGTAAGTACTACTGTGGGCAAAAAATAGTAAGACTTATTTGATTTAAATTTCGCGCGAAAACTCATACAACGAAATATTAAAATCTAGGTTGGTATACCTCTCAGTGATATCTGTGCCAAATGTCACATTAAAATATGACAATATGAAGTGAAAACGGTCGTGGTCGGAGGCCGGTGAATCGTTCCAAACAGTAGCCTAGCCGGGATTGACAGCCAGGAAGGTTTTGCTGTGTGTTTGGTTTGATTGGAAGGGAATCATGCACTATGAGCTGCTCCCATATGGCCAGAGGCTTATTTCTACCACCTACTGCGAACAACTGGAGCGCTTGAAGCAGGCGATCGATCAGAAGCGTCCAGAATTGGGCAACAGGAAGGAATTAGTGTTCCACCAGGACAACGCCAGACCACACACTTCGTTGATGACTCATCAGAAGCTACGGGAGCTCTGATGGGAGGTTTTATCGCATCCACCATATAACCCGGATATAGCGCCAAGTGTTTACCATCTATTCCTGTCCATGGCGAACGCCAAAGGTCTTGTGAAAAGTGGCTGTCCCTGTTCTTCGCAAGGATGGGGGCTTCTACGAGGGGGGTATTCTGAAGTTGCCGTCTAGATGGAAACAGATTAACGAAAGAAAAGGCGCATATTTGAACTAAATCCGATCACTGTAACACTTTTTATAAAGCATTGAATAAAGAGCAAAAAGGCAAGGCAAAAGGAAGGGAGATATTTGACAACTTAATATAGGGTTGTCTTTCTGAAGTACATACATAAGGTGCATTTAGAGATTTTTGCGATGAGTGAAATTATTCAAAGAATTTCCATTAAATTTCGTTTCTGCAATCAAATTTCTAGTGCCGAAACATTCAGAATGTTGCAAAAGGTCTTTCGTGATAATTGTTTGTTGCCAGCAGGTGTTTTTGAGTGGTACATATTATTTAAAAAGGGTTGAGAACGCTTTGACGACGGGTCAAGTCCAGGACGGCCATCAACATCAACTGATGATCAACCCCTCAATGAAATAAAAGAATTGATGCTTGAGAGTCGACAATTAACAGTCAGAGATCTTACTGGCATCGTTGAAAGCACGGTTGGTTCCAAAATTACTAAAATTTTTAGAAAAACAGCGGCTATGAAACAATGCTTTCCGACTACCACTATGTCATGAAATGTATTATTACTGGCGATGAGTCTTGGATCTTGAGTCTTGGTGAGCAGAAGCCGAAGAAACCACGTCAAAGCAGGTCAAAAATCAACGATATGTTGACACTTTTCTTCGATTATTGAGATGTGGTGCACTTTAAATTCCTTTCGTCCGGCTGAACTGTCAACATGTAATACTATTTGAGTGTTATGCATCGTTTGCGCGAAGCTATTCGTAAAAAGAGGCCGGAATTATCGGTCTACAACTCTTAATTTTTGCATAACGATAATGCAACGTCGCCTACTTCATTGATTCATCCTGAGTTTTTCGTAAAATTTTCATGCCGCAACCACTGTATTCGCCTGATTTAGCTTTGTGTTACTTCTAGCTATTCAGCAAACGGAAACGACCGCTTTGGGAAAGCCGTTTTAGTCAATTGAAGTCATTAGGCGTGAATAGCTACACGCTTTGAAGGCGTGGAAATTGACTTTAACAACTGTTTCGAAGATTGGGAAAAACGTTGGTATAAGTATATTGGAGTAAAGAGGTTTACTTTGATTGGGACGACATAGATTTTGAAGAATAAATTTTAAAATTATGAACAAAGTCTTACTATTTTTTGGTCATAGTAGTATGATAAAACTTATGGTTTGAGCAAGCCTGTCGAAGTTTTTGTCGAGCACAATTTTTACTTTACTTTAGTCTGAAGCTTTATGTTTTCGTAAATTGTTTCTATTAATAACTTTAAGGTATAAAGTTCATCGTAAAATATTGTACTGTGATGAATTAGGAAAAATGAAAACATCGCGTTTCGAGCACCTGGTATTTATAAATAAGTTCACTGTCCAGTGGCTAAATTCATGAATACAGGATTCCGTTAGCTGCGGATTGTAGCAATAAAGACTTACACCACATTAGCCAAACTCTTCTTTGCTACTTTGATGCCGATGAGTGGTGTTGAAATGGAGTTTTCTACTTTGGTGAATAATCAACAACTACATGTGTTGCATTTATTTGTATGTGTTTGTATGTATGTATATATTTAGTATATTTTGGTAGAACCGATGCTTTAACGCTCTGAGTATTATTTATTATTTAGTCATTGAGTTTCCTGGTAAATCAGTTATGTAACATGCCACTGAGTTGGTGAAAACCATTTCTTTCTAAACTCAGCTATAATACGCTTATATAAATGTCGATCTATATGCAGATCTGCTGGCTGTATTGCACCATATATAGTTACATATATTTAATTAATTTCTTTCATTTAATAGTGATGTCCCTTTTAATTTGCAAATGTCTTTAAAGGCAATCATTTGCTGCTAATTTTTCTTCAACGAAAATAGTTGTTACTTGTGCCTACACATACACATATAATTGAGATTTGTTTATTCTCACTCTGCCCTACGATAGATAGAGTATATATAATCTTTATATTTTTCAACTAACAATAAGATTTTCAACAGTTTCATAAATTTCTCTAGTACATACATACATATAGATGTATATTATATATGTGTTTATGTATATATATATATAACACATTGTATTTAGGTATAATCTGTGTACATTTAACTAATTTCAACGCAGTTCATTACAATGTTAAGGTACGCTTGCTGATATGTATAAGTATATTTGTTACTTTGTTGCTTGCTATTTGCTATTTAACGGTTGTTCTTGTATATTAGCTCGTTACCAACAAACCACCCGTAAACTGTTGTTGGCACGACTGTTTGTCGCTTATGCCTCATTTCGTTTGGTCTGTTTCATCTTTCATGAGATCCTTCATCATGTCCAGTGACTCCTTCAGCGATTTGGCGAAGCGCGTGGTGCTTGTATCCTCACAGGAGAAAAATGCCGATATACAAAATGTAATATCATCGGCATGTGGATTGTAGGAGCAGCCATAGCCACGTGGCGTTACTGCGCCATAACCCATGAAAGCGTCCGATTTTGTAGCCACCTGTTGGATTATTTGGAAGTATGGTGAATTTAAATATATGGCAAATGCTGAGTAACATATGATGTACATATGTATATATGGGGTATTCCATACCAAATCGACCAGTTTTGAACCTGACCCCTTTAGATTTTGCTGAAACTTATCCATCCGATTTTTTTTTATTTCATTTTTGAAAATTTGACAATTTTTTTTAAATAAATAAAAAAAATATAAAAAAATCGGCCCACTCCGGGATTAACAGGGATGGTTGTCAAATTAATTGAAGTTTTTTTTGAGGGGGGAAAAAAATGGCAAACTTCCAAAAAATGACAATTTTACTTAAAAAAACCGATTATTTTATATTTTTTGTATTTTTTGAAAAGTTCATTCAAAAACAAAAATTTAAAAAAAGGTCCCCAAAAGTCAATTTCTACAAAAGTTATGGCTATTTGAAAATAAAAAAGCCATTTTTTTTTAAATTCATAACTTTGGACAAAAAATTTTAAAAAAATTCTGTTTCAAAATGTTTTTCAAAGGGAAGAAAAGGATCAGCAAAATCTAAAGGGGTCGGGTTCAAAAGTGGTCGATTTGGTATGGAATACCCCTATATATTCTTTTATATTATATTTACATATATATTTTATATTGAATAATATGAATCTCTATAGCATATATGCAGTTATAAATACATATCAAGACATGTGCAAATTTTGTATGTAGTGACAAAAGACTTACACTGTCTTCTAACTATTTCAATATTGCAATTACATAATAGAAAAGTAGAGGCGTGTGGCTTCCATGTTGTCGAGTGCGCTGTGCTCTAGCATAATTTTAATGGTGCAAAGTGAACAAATAAAACAGTGCAGTGCTGCTCGGTGCGGTGCAAGCGACATATACGTATGTACACACATGTGTAGTTTTTTAGAATCGTGTGTCCTTGAGTGTGAAACTGAAATACCAAAGTACAGGTGTACTCAAGAAAATGTGCGTATAAATAAAACGAGATCAGAGCTTATATAAGCTGTGCTTTAAATACTGATACAAATTGTTAAAGGGGTATTCTAGTCTAGAAATTAAAAAAAAATCGATTTTTTTTTATATATTTTCAAAGTTTAACTATACAAAAATATGTGTACAAGAGGATTTTTCAAAATTCAAATTATTTTCGGAGATATAGGCATTTTTCTGACCCACCATCCAAACTGGTTCGGCTGGAACGGGAAACTTTAAACGCGTTTTTCTCAAAACTGACTTTTTCGGAACGATGCGCACGATTTCTCAGGTTCTACAGGACCGATTTACATTAAATTTTTATAGAGTCTTCTTTATAGGCTTGTCTATGGTTGGAACTAGCCCCATCAAAAAATTCTTGTTTTTATTATTTTTAAAAATTCGAAATAGTCAGAAAAAGTGATAAAAAAAAAAATTTTTTTTCAGGCAGTCGCCATTTTGTGAAAAAAAAAATGTTTCCCACTTTTCCGTAGTTCCGACCATTACGACATTATTCTAGACTAATAATCTTTTTTTCTTTTTGATTTCCGATAACTAGGAGGGTTGAAATTATGGGCATGGTCACGTGGAAATTTTTAGAGACCCCCCACTTCGTCAGCTCATAATTTTTGAAATTTTTTACTTTTTTTAGTTTTTAATTTTTTTCTGTACTCTTCAAAAGTTAACAAATAACTAATAAAAAAAGGATAGTAAAAATGTTAATTGCCTTTTTTTTACGATACTTTAAAAATTACCTGAAATTCATGCTTCTAGACTAGAATACCCCCTAAAAGCATTAAATACATATCGTCACATAAAATGCAAAATAACCTAAAATCACTTTTCATAAGTTTACAGGCGAAGGGAAAACGATATAATAGAAACCACTGATATTGAAACAAAATTTGAGTTTTGGTTATAAAACGGTTATATATTGGTTATATCTGACGACGGAAACTAAAAATATTATACTATATTTATGTAACATGTTGTAGTGAAAGTTCAGCAATGTAAAACTCAATTTTGATTTTTTTGATAATACTTTGATTTGCATTTTGGGTGACGATATGTACATCCTGGACATATCTAAAGAAATTATTTTGCGCATTATAGCATTATTATATTTATTTTTTGAAATAAAATAATCGATAAACCCGGGCTTTGTTTATTTTTTTTACTTAAAAGGCATACATAGTGTCAACTAATAAAGAAAATACATTTTTACTTTTTGCATATTCGGACAGAAGTATTGAATAGACCTTTAAAAAACATCATAATAGAATGAGTAATAAGTCTTTAAAATATTTTTTTTAATTCACAGTCAAAAGTGCAACTCGTAAGTTCCATCAACTCAATTTATCTTTAAATATATTTTTCTCGAAAAAGTATTTTTAGAATTTGCGGCACAGTAATGTTGGAGGATGGAGTCATGTTCATATGTTTTCTGATTGCCATTCACATGTGGCTTAAGCAGCTCACAACTTCTGGTCTTAGACTATGTATTCCCCGGGTAGCCAAAGAATCCGTTTGAAGGCGAGCTAAATTGAGAAGGCGAAATATCCTCTTAACAAGGTTGTGGGCTGGGTTCGGGACCCGGCACGTAAAAAACTACCCTCAATTGAAAATTACCCACAGCCTCGGAAGAGAAACTCCCCTTTTGATGACGATCATAGAAAACGCATTAAGGATAACGCTTTAAGAGCATGCACCCTGAATGTCCGTTCCCTCAATTGAGAAGGTGTCGCTGTCCAGCTGGTTGATGTCCTCGTAAGAGTAGAGGCTGACATCACCATCGATGGACAGGAAAAGGACTCAGACGAGTAGATCTTCGTGGCATTTACTACAGTGACCATATAAAGGATCGCAAATTCGGTGTGGGATTCGTCGAGTCCTGGTGGATAAAAGTCTAGCTACAATCCTCATCAAAGCGCAGTTCTTCAACATATCATTGATTTGCGACACACCCCGACGGAAGAGAAAGACGATGTTACCATAGATGTCTTAAATGAGTACCATAGTAGAGTTCCCGCCGCTATGTGGGCACAGAAAGTATCTCTGACAGAACGGTCGGTAAATTTTGCCTTTATAATGAAACATCCCTAAATGGGTGGGGCTGGTCGACTTCGGCCTGAAATATAGTTATCTGTTGTACTAGATTCCAGTATAAGAAAATTCATCAAGCTACCTGCCTGACCACGAATCGAAAAGCCACTAATCGATCGATCACGTCTCCAGTGTTTTAGACGTGCGTACGCTTCGAGGTCCTAACTTCGGGCCACTATCTCGTTGCAGCCAAGATATGCACCCGCCTTTGTGCAGCAAAAAATGCACGTCAACAAACACAAGGAAGGTTCGACGTCGAGAAGCTGCTATCACAACAGACAGCTGAACGATTTTCTACTCGGCTTGCACTCCTGCTCTCTGAGATCACTCAACATCAACTCGGTATAAGGGAACTGTGGGACGGCATTTCAAGCTTCTTACGTACAGCTGCAAACGAAACCATTGGTTTTCGGGAAAAGCAAAAGAACAGCTTGTTATGGTTTGGGATGGGATAAATACCGAGAGATGAAGACTGTAGCGAGACGCATTTGCAAACAAAAGAAGAGAGAGGCCGAAACGCTTGAGTACGAAAAGCTTGACAAGCTGGCCGGCAGGAGTAATGCTCGAGATCTATGAAAAATTGCGGCTACTAACAGAAGGTTTCAACAGCATACTCTTGTAGAACCCCCAGAAGTGATGTGGTGACTGATGCCAAGACCATACTAAAGTAATGGAGGGAACACTTCTCCAGTCTGATGAATGAAGTAAAAGCATAGCACAAGAAGATGGTGAGGCCGTTTCCCCATTCGATAACGATGGAGCAGACGTTCCATTGCCCGGCCATGAAGAAGTTCTGAAGAATGACATTAAATTCTATTGAGTGGATTAATGCTAGTCATACCGCTCGAAGGCTTTACGGCCTCTAGGCAATGTTTACCTGACGAAAAGAATTATATTTTCGTAGCTAGAGAATACTTGTTTTTGATGAGACTACTTTAGTTTACTATTCTAATAAAGTTTAATAGTATTCAGATGAAATTGGTTATATTGTTTGCAATAGACTTAAATAAAGACTTTTGAATATTTTTTTCATAAAAGTTTGTACAATAAAATAATTTTATGTATGGCGTTCAATTCATTATAAAATAAAATAGTGTTATAAATCTTTTAGTGAGTCATTAAATAAGTGCAATGGTTGTGGGGACAAAAGTATTACAGTTATACAATAGTAACATTAAAAGTAGACATACCTGACTTGTGCTCAACAAGAAAATATTGGCAGTTTGAAACGTTTCATGGCTGAAAAGTTCGTGCACCTGACCGTTATTGAATTCCTTACTGGCCTCACGTAAGCCCAACAATGGTATATCAATGCCATGCCCTAGTATATTTTGAACCATAATTTCAGTTTGACGATTGCAGGCAATGCGGAAAAGTTCCTTGAGCTTATCTTTCTATTTACGAAAAAACAAGCGAAGAGGTTAGAGAAGATTTTTCTTATGGAGACCTCAGTGATTACACTTACGTTATAAATGCTGAATTTGACTTTACGCGCATCGTCGTCCTCGCCCTCGCTCTCCAAGGGCACATTTGCGCCTTCGCCCTGACACATGGCGGTGGCCCATTCCAGCGCCTCTTTGTGGGAAGCTCGTATGCAGTCGACTCGACCCTTAAGGAAAGTAATTGTATATAATATATGTATATTGAGATATTAAAAAATTAATTAAAATTTTATATGTTTGCATACCAACAAGAATCGCCTAGTGGAAGCACTCTCGTAAGTGGCTACGAAATGACCATACAATCTGTTTCAAGTGAAAAATATATAATTTTAGTAGAAACATTTAAGCATGGATTTTCTAAGTGTAGTAAAATTAGTTTCTCTTGCTCTTACTTGAAGTAGGATAACTGTAGCATGAGCTGCAAGAAGGCATCCGGACTGCACTTGCATTGCTTGATGAAGTTTTTGCCATAACCTTTGTAACGGTACACATACAAATCGAAGTCTCCAATTGCCCTGTAATTGTAATTATTTCAAGTGTATTTGCACTATATATTTACCGATATTTCCCACTCTCCACGACTTACTTGTCGACTGCAACCGCGGCCTGCTTAATACGTTCATCCATTTGTGGTGTTATGATCCACGGTATGCGTTCGGGTGTCGGGTCCGACGGTACACTATTGCATGTTGATTGCTTTTCCTCCAAATTTTTATAGATTTTCTCTATGACATTCACAATGGCATCGCCCTCGGAAAAGGAATGCTCGTAGTTAATACCCCAAGTGCCGTCGGTGCAGATGATTATTTGCAGGACTTTATCGAACCAACGATTAGCCGAATTGTAGTTGCTACCGCCGCCATGTATCATTTCGTGCAACATATTCGTGTCATCGCGATCACCCACCATATAGCCTGTTGGTGTGGCGCCAGTGAACGTATAAGCATTGAAAGTATTGGGTAGCGGTTCGTCGATACATAGCATACACAGAGCTTTCTCAATCAACAAAATACTATTCTGATTGACTTCGTTCTCCAGTAGTAGGTTACGATTTGTGGCCCAACGTGTGCGCTCCTCGGCAGTAAGTAAGCCCACCATTGGTGGTTTAGTTGGCAAGCAGGGTGCATCGCTGAGTACATACAAGATATTCGAAGCGATTTCAGTCTCCGATATTCGGCCGCGACTACTGGTTTTCACGTTAACACAATACATCTGATTGCGACACACCACAATCACATGTTCGTCGCTTTTCTCGCCGCGCTCTGCTAAGTACTGTGTGTCGCGTTCCAAACCTGGTCGGCGGCATGAACCTAGCGGTCGGTAGTATTGTGCCATGCATAGTGGTTGATTCTTCTCTCGAGAACCCGCACGATCGATGGGTAAATTACCGCTATGCGTGAATTTTTACAATTTTTAATGCTTAGTAAATATAAACTTATATATTTGTAAATATATAACGTTACATACCTGTCAAGTAGTTCCTTGTGCTTCATGATGCCGCTCAATAGGAGTGCTGCAAAGCGTGCCACGTCGTGCACCGTTGTAAAACGGACGGGTGGCATTGGCATGCCGGGATTTGAGTTGATTGGCAGAGGCAAACGAACATCCATGTACATGTCATTTAGCCAATAATTGTAAGCCTGCACAAGAAAGAGCAATTTTGGCACCAAAGTTGGTTTAGGAATATATAGTATCAAACATTGTGACAAAAAAGTACGCGGAAATTGCTATTAAATGATATATCAAAATTACTGTGCCAAATATGAGTGCAATTTCTCAAAGCAGTTTGTTTTCAACAGCTGTTTAAGCCGGTACACCTCCGTAGTGCAATTCGATTTTTACAATAGCTAAAAATGTCGAAAATAGAATTTGTTTCAAATTTTGCTTCCGGTGATTCAGTTTTATCAAAAACAGAAGCCTGCGAGTGGTACAAAGCCTTCAAAGACGGTCGAGATATCGTTGAAGACACGCCTCGTTCTGGAGGACCTACGACCTCTTCAACTGGTGAAAATATTAAAAAGTGAAGAACATGATGCTTGAAAATCGTCAGGCAAGTGTTGGAGAGATGGCAAGAGAGTTCGAAATCTCTCGCGAGTCCGTTTGAATGGTTTTGGTGGATGTTTTGGGTATGAAACGCGTTTTTGATCAACTTGTCCCGAGAAAACCGATTTTTTTTTCAAAAAGAGCGCCGTAAACAGGTCCCCTTGGACGTACTTGATCGTTAGAATTCCGATCCCACAATCATGGAGAGCATTATAACTGCCGATGAGACATGGGTTTATAAATTTGACATACAAAAAAGTCAGCAATCATCGAAATGGAGAGAAGAGCCGAAACTAAAAAAAAAACACACCAAAGCCGCTCGAAAATCAAAGTGACGCGCATTGTTATAGAATACTCGTGGTTTGGCGCATAATGAAATTGTTCCGGAGTGACAAACGGTGAATAAGGAGTAGAGTTTGCCTATATCGAGGCGTTTGCGTGAGAACATCCGTCGAAAACGGCCGGAATTGTGGAAGAAAAATTCATGGATTTTACACGATGATAATGCACCATGGCATCGAGCCATGGCTGTGACCGAATTTAAAGCTGAAAACAATAAATACCATCGATTAACCACTGTATTCACCAAGTTTGGCTCCGTGTGATTTTCTCTTGTTCCCCAAATTGAAATTGCCGCTCTGTGGAACCCGTTTTCAGTCGATTGAAGAGATAGGAAGGAGCTGAAGACCATCCCATAAAGTTCTTATGAAAGGTGTTTCGAGAATTGCAAAAATTTTTGGCATAAGTGTATTATATTTGGTGGGGATTACTTTGAAGGCGACCAAATAAATATTGATGAATAATAAAATATTTTTCGTTTTATTTACAATTTCCGTTTATGTAATTAATAAAGTTTAATATGCATCGGTTGTTGAGGTTGACGTTTAAGATATAGTACATAAATTAATATTTATGCTAAGAAATTACTTTTCAAAACAATATTTAGTAATGGGTATTCTACTCTAGAATTTTGAAAAATTCGAGTTTTTTTCATATATTTAAAGTTTACACCCTTAAGAACATATCCTCCAAAGGATTTTTAAAAATTAAAATTATTTTAAGAGCTACAGTTACTTTAGTGACGCAGTACCTAGCCCGGTAGGTAGGTAGACTCACTCTTTTAAACGCGTTTTCTCGAAACTACTTTTTCCACACGGTACCGGCATTATTTCAAGTTCTATACGACCGATTTACTTGAATTTTTGTGTTTTTAATATTTTAAAAAAATTCAGGAATTTCAAAAAAGCGTAAAACATGATTTTTGTTTTCAGGCAGTCGCCATTTTTCAAAAGAATGAGGTAGGGACTATAACATCATCCTTACTGATTAAGAAAATCTTTTGATTTTTTTTTTGCAGACCACCAGGAGAGTGAGGATCAATGTCACCAGGATGCGCCCCCCCTCTAATTATTTTAATTTTTAATATTTTTTTGTAAAATTTTTTTTCTGTATTCTTAAGATATCAATAAAAACACCATAAAAAATGGATAGTAAAAATATTTTTTGGTTTTTTTTTTTTTTTAAATAAAATTCAAAAAAACTGCCCAAATTTGATTTCTAGACTAGAATACCCCCTTAATATAATATTTAATTTTAGTATAAAAAGATTTTCAACTGTGATATTTCAGTAATAAGTAAAAATTTGTATTTGAAAATGTTATTAGAAACATTTGTAATTGGCGTAATTTAAATTGATAACCGGTAATTTTTCGAATTTTTCACATAATGCTTGTTCAAAATACTCAAACATGTTTCACAATGTCATTGATCTTCGTAATGACTACCATTGTTTCTATTCGATACCGCAACAGATTGATGTTAAGATAAAAAATATGTCGTTAGAAGGTTTTTTCTACCAGAGACTCAGATGCACTCAGAATTCATTCAGAAAAAGGTGTGGAAATTGAAGAGATAAAAAAAATAAAATAAAATATTTACAGAGTACTTGCATACCCCACTTTTAACAAAGAGGTAAAATAATGCCTTAAATTTATCTGGTCATTTTCCAATTATCTTATAATAAAATTTTCAAATTGTTAATGTTTACATCAGACAGTTTCAGTTTCATAAAATGTAGAGGTCAAAAGTAAGTACATGATTTTATTTTTATAAGTCGGAGCAGTTAGTAGAGCAAACTTAGTTCTATTCTAGGCAAGTTACTGACGTGGATCAAATAAATTATGGACTATATGTAAACTCAAAAAACCAGTTATTTATATTTTTATGTTTCGTCCTGTCACTGAATAGTCACTGGCCTGGCCGAAAGAACGCATTTCTAACATAAAATCTCTTTTCTTGCCTTAGAGTAACATAGCTTCAACGAGAAAATATCAGAACGTCAAATTGATGCTACCTTTGATACATTTGTTTACATTGAAAATGTGAATTTCATGTTTTGATAAAATATTGTTTCCTGGTGGGGAAAAACACCGTTGATATAAAAACATGGCTGAATTTTGTCATAAATTTAAATGAATTAATTGCACCCCTATTACGCACCTATAATTTTGCGGAACAACTTCCGTTTGCGAATTTAAGGGTACGAATACAAATTTATCCCACGGCGCTCAAAAGCACAGCGAATAAAATCAATGTGTTGATCAGCGCCCTGAAAATGCCAGGCATTTTGGCAGTATAGAATGGACACACTAACCATCTTGGTTGGTTTCGAGGCCTAACTAAAACCTCTGCCATACTTTGGGTTCGACACCCAGTTGCAATGCAACTCCACATTCAACTGGCAAGGTGTCAGTTCTTCCCGCATTCGGGTTTTAATGACAACCGCCACGATACTCTTCGAGGTGTCAGTCGGCATGAGCAGGTTGTACCATAATTAAGTCTACGGTCAGACCTCGTAGTCTAAACTCCTACCAGTTGAGCTTCCTTACTGCTCTGGACTGGTGGCCAGAGGTTTGGATCCCATGCGTACATTACGCGCGCACTCCATTCACACAAGAAGCTAATCCTAACAAATCTCACGCGAACGACCATAACAGTTTGGCACTCCGACTAGTGAAGATCACACCGTAAACATCTAAACGTCCATCGGTGGAGCTAATCCCCATTCCACCCACAGGCTACAAACAAGCTACGATTTAGTCCGAGATCCCAATGCGTCGTACCTTGCCTGCAGTCCTGCAGTCGCTCCTTCACATTCGCCAAGTGTGGAGTGAAACACATTCTTTCACTCATTCTCACCATGAGATGTGTGACACAAATCAAATCGGTGGACGAACGGACGACAATCTGGCCTTAAGCTGCGACATTGACATAGTTCACGATATTAAGAGAGAGCGGTTACGCTAGTTAGGTCATGTCATCCAAATGGGTAATCAGGAGTTTGAGAGTTTTCGACGCAGTACCCGCCGGTGGAGGTCTTTCGCAATAGGGTCATATAATTCGTTGGGTATCACGTTTTTTGAACATCGCTTAGTAGCTTGTCAAAAGATGGATAAGTGAAGAAATTAAGGTATAAGCTAGTCTCCCATCCACAGTGTTCGTCAAATGTTGCACTTCAATTTTTATGCAAATGAGGAGGACAGAGTGGAAACAAACGCTGTTTTGAAGATCTAGAAGCAATATATATTTTGATATTAAATAATAGGAAAGAAATGTTGACAAAGTGGAGTTGGTTGCGATTTGCCGATATGTTCATGACAGTTTAGTTTCTTTAACACTTTTATTTAGTTTGTTTTAACCCATTTTTTATGTACCGAGTCTTCGGCTGCTTCAGCAATGGTTACGAAAATAACATAATGACTATAAAATCATACTCTCCTCAATGAAATTGCTTTTATCTGAGAAGTTCTTTCTGCACTTTAAATTAAATATTTGTTTCAGTTGTAATTTTTCATTGAATTTAGGTGTGCCCTTTTTGGTATCACATCTAATGTGCTTGTCGTACTCTTTTTGGTAATCGAATATATTTTTACGAGAGTTGTAACTGAGCAATGGAATTGCGGAATGTGTAGTTGAATATGTTAAAAAAATGAATGATATCAGAAAGATAAGATTGACAAATTTTCTGATACAATTAAAATCAATCAGATCACTATCTTTAGAGCAATATTTTCGGTCAGGAAATAATAGCTGCGACAAGAAAAAAGAAACAAAAATGTCACTATAAATAATGAGATCACTTGTAAAAATCAAGCAGTTCAACCATTTGATTTGGGTTTGTTAGGAACGAAACAGCAGGACCAAAGTAAACGCACCACACAGAGCCAGAAATGAGAGGTAGGCTGTTTAACGAGTTTCAATAAAGGATATAACACAGAAAAAATAAAAAATAAAAAATAAAAATAAATAGGAAAAGTGATGCAAAACTATACTTCTCACAAAATTCATAATAAAAGTAATGGTTTTAAATAATAAATACCTTTTTCACTTAACTAGGATACGCGCTGATCGTTACGACCCTTTGCCTGGCAGCTGTGGCACAAGGCTTCGTAGATTATGAACTGAAATGTACTAAAGATGAGATGGGCATACGTTGGCCAAGCTACTACAGTAGCTCAGACTATTATTTGTGCAATCGCGTTGGAGGTAAACAAATTACGATGACCTGTGCACAAGGTGAAGTTTTCACGTTTGTGCTACAATCGTGTACATCACCCGGACGTTATATTCCCGCACCACCAATTAATATTTTACCAACAAGTTCACCAGTACAGGTACAAGAGCAAACAGCTCATGTTATGAACCTACCTAAGCCATTATACCCCACCGATGATCAACCGCCAATTATTGCGGCTCCACCGCAGGCTCCCGTAATAATTGCTGAAAATCCTAAGCCATTTAACTTTGAGCCACCACATGGTGATCATAGCGATGCAAGTGAAAACTCTAGCGAAACTAAAGAGGAATCAGTGAAGCCGTCATTACCAAACGTGCTCAAACCATCTAACCAACAATTGAACGGTGTCACAGTGCCACTACCACCTACACCAGAACCAACACCACCAGTCGTCAAGAAGCCCGTCAAGCCCCAATCTCAAGTGCCGGTAAAGAAACAACCCTCGGCACCAACTAAGAAACAGACGACAACAGATAATAAGAAGAAACCAGTTAAACCCTCAGAAAAACAAGCGCCAACGAAAACCGAGACAAAATCGCAAAAGAAACCACCAACGCCGAAGAAGCCGCCAACCCAAGCTAAAGAGTAGGTTGCGATGTAATATGTACCTATAATGGTTCAATTTCATTTTCAATATAACTCTATGTACACAGTCAGTTAAATAAGCGGAATTTCAATGCTACATAAATATTATATAATAAAGTGATTCGCCGCAATTCGGTTGAGGTTTTATTTTAGGAGTACTGGATCCTCGATTTGCTTCTTCTAAATAAAGTTTTACCTTTACCAGCGCGGTTTTGTAAGGACAGTGTAAGTGAAAGATTCTAACCTTAGTATTTTCTAACTTACAGCTAGGATTGTAGACAAATGTAGGATGTGCCGTTTCTTTGCTCTCAAATATTTATCCATATAGGACTGGTAGCAATAGTTCGCTGTGTTTTATAAGCTAATTTTTGTTATAGTATATGTATGTATAGAATACAAGTCCTTTCACTATTACCGACAAAATATGTGCCCATTTATTAAAAAAAAAATATAATTACTAAAATGCCGCCTCTTTAAATATCTTCATACATATCTTGGCATATACACTTCTAAACCCCCAGAGGTAGTCCAGTGACTGGTGCCCAGATCATACTCAAATTATGGATAGAATACTTCTCCACCCTGCTGAATGGCAGTGAAAGCGGAATACCAAGAGATGGGGAATCCTCCAATCGATCACGATGGAACAGACGTTCCATTGCCCAGAGAACTGATAAGTAGCATGCATCGGTTTCTTTGTAGAATATGGTCTGATGATTGGAATTTAAGGGAGCCTTCTCAACATCGCATACAAGGTTCTATCGAGCGTACAATGTGAAAGATTAAAGCCTAGCGGCAACACTCTCTTTAGACCTTATCAGTGTAGTTTTAGTCCTTAAAAATCAATAACTTCATCATGAGCCAAATCTTGGAACACAGGAAAGGTCGAAAAATCATTACATTAGGTATATGGAGGAATTCCTGCTCTGGATTTTTCTTATAGCCTCGCAAATTATCCAATTCGGCGGCTTAATTTCAAACATAGGTATTTTTATTCGATATCTGGGGACTCGGAAATATTTCTGAAAATAAACTAATTAAATTTCCTCTTCTTATAAACGATGATCCATTGCGGGACTCCCTACTATTTTAAAGAAAAAACACAGAAAATTCAGATTTACTGGGGAATGTTTACTGTGATTCAATATATATTTTTTTGGTATTTATTTTTTGAAGATTATCGCTTTCAAATGTCGGCCGCAGCTACGTCTCGGATGGTACATCCCTTGAGTCCAATTTTCGAGGACTTGTTCGAGCATTTTGACTGGTAACAGAAAAATGCCACTCGTGATGTTGTGCTCTAAGGTCTGGATCGTAGCGGGATTGTACGCATAGACTTTTCACTTTACATATTCCCACAAGAAAATATCTGACGGTGTGATAACACAGGGATCTGGGTAGCCATTCGACCGGCCAAGACGTGAAATTATCTGCTTACCAAAGTGTTCTCTCAATAAATCCATTCATTGATGCGACGTTTAGGAAGTGGTTCCTTCTGGTTTTCAGACATTAATTAGTCGGTCATCATGACGCGATAACGGCAACCATTGATCGTTACGTTCTCACTGGCATCATTTTTGAAAAAATATGGACCGATGGTTCCACCGGCTCACAAACCAAACCAAGCCGTTGTTCTGTCTGGATGAAATGGCAGTTGTTGAATCTCTTCAGGTTGCTCTCTTCGTTCTAAAGTGAGCCAGTAATATTAATAAAACGGCGGATCTTCTTGAAACTTTTCAAGAGCCAATAGAGCAAAGCGATGTCGTCTGGGAAGGTCGAGCGAGCTCAGTTTTTGCACAAGCTGTATTTTGTACGCTTTCAATTTAAGATCTCGACGTAAAATGCACCAAGTCGTTCCATACGTCGATCCGAGATGCTGCGAACAGCGAGGAATCAACTCTCCACGGTCTTCGTTTGAACTCTCAGCTACGGTTGCCATATTTCCTTCAGTGCGTGCTAGACGTGTTTTATTCGGTCAAATATCATCCAATAATGAATGCTGGGTCTCAAGATTTATGATGGCGTTGCAAATAGTCCGTTCAGTAAGCCGATTATGTTGACCATAAGTTGAACGAAGCGCACGGAACACAATCTTTAGAGAACGTGAATTTTCATAACATCGCTGAACGATTTGTGATATTTAGTATCTCATGAATTTTAAAATGGTGGAATATGGCAAGGAAGTGCACCATATGATGATTGTGGTTATTATCTCATTTCAACCAAAATAAATTATTCCACTAGGTGTGGTTGAGTTAGTAAGTAGATATTAACTAGACATCGTAATACCTTGTCTGCACCAAAAATGACTCGTATGTCAAAAACTAATCAAGGAACACGCCCATAAAGGTTTATTAGATAATTCAGATATCTAGTATATCGTATATCTTCCTGTAGCCTTAAGAGATAACCTGGTGCTTGAAGTAGGATTATGTAATTGTTAAATATTTTTTCGGCATTGCATATAGATAGTTTTATTCATGGAAAGCTTTAAAAATTAATTATAGGAAGCGTATTCAAAATTAGAGAGGTTCAAAAATCTGTACATAAAAAAATATCTATTAATTTTATCAATCTTCCTTTATTGCTTCCGGATATTTGTTGGAAGCTACTGCTTGGTAAAACGTCGTCTTACGAATTTTACGAATTTCACATACATGTTAATATAACTTCAACCTCCGATAAGCAGAATAATTACAAAATTCGTACTCATGCTAAGTGATAAGGAGTAACGCAAACATACATACATGCTTACCGTGAATCTGGGCAAGATTAGTTTTAATAAAGAAATGTTAAAATCAGTCTCTGCATGGGAAATGTCAATTGCCGCTCAATTACAAGCTTTGGTATTAACAAGACTTAACAAGCTGATTAAATTGCTTGTCTGTCGCATGATTGTTATGCGGAATGAATTCGCATATAAACGGATTGAACGGGTAACAGAAGTCAGTGTTTCCAACAAAGCGTACAGCACAACTACGACAACATGAAGACAGGTGAGTTGAGTTGAGAACGTTTTGCAGATTCCATTTTACTTAATGCTCACAAATATGGGCTTTCAATTTTCAATTATTGGCTTATTTTACATAGAGTCAGGCTAGGTTCGGTTAGGTACCTATACTTATATGGAGTTATATATACGTTATTTGAAAGATTGGCACTTTTCATATATTTTCAGTAATTGGAGTTCTGTGCGTCATATTTGCGGCCCAATGCGTAACTGCACAATGCCCTAGTCTTAAGACCTACACTACGGAACTGAAGCCGGCTTGTGATATAAATGACATTTACATTAAATGGCCCAATTATGCGAATCAAAGCTCTTACTACACCTGCTTTGGCGTGGGAAATCCAGTGTTGACACCATGTCCAAGTGGTGATTATTTCACTTACGTTTACCAACAATGCAACCAATGCAGCGATTATATTCCTGCGCCTATATGCGAAAATCTCAAAACACAAAATACTCCCAATTGCGTTCCAATTGATTCTGATGATTCTGGTAGTAATAATAGCACCGCAACAGCTTCAACAGCTTCAACCGCAACAACTGGCTATCCAACACCGAACTATCCAAGTACCACAAGTACCGCAAGTACTACCACAACAACCACGACAACAAAGGCACCAACTGTAGAAACAACTGCTAGTACTAATACCACGGCAACTACGACCACTACTACTACAGTGATAACCCCTCCAACTGTAAGCCCAACAAGTGCTCCGACCCCAAGTGCCGACACTACCTACCCCGGACCACCATCTCCAGTAACTTCGGCCCCGAATGTACCCACACCTCCAACACCAGCTGCAACACCACCAGTGATTGATTTAACTCCACCAAGTGCATAAGGACCAAAAATGTTTCAAATTCAATAACAAAAAAATTGTTAAATCTTGTTCATTGCAAAGAATCCTGCTTATGTATTTTAGAAAGAATGTAATAAATGCTGTACCAGTCCGAAAATATTGCTTAATTATCTACTTTTACATTATCAAAAGATTTGCAACCAAAACTATCCTTCAACAATATATAAAATCGGTAATAACTACTATAAAACAGTTTTCCATATAAGGACTCGATTTTTATCGGATAGTTTTGATGACAGCTATGTATATGGTATAGTGATCCGATATCGGTGTGCTCTACAAATAAGTGAAAAAGGGTCTTTGCAAAATTTCAGATCGATACCTCAAAGATGTCGCTTATGTACTGACAGATAGATGGATGCAACAACGCATACGGGCGGACATGGTTATATCGACTCAACTCGTCACTGTGATCAGTAATATGCATATGTAGGTACTATATATTAGGTTGTCAAAAAAGTCTTGCGGTATTTTTATTGAATCAATTCGTGTGGCACCCATACATCGAGCTTCTTAGTGACTCCAAATTTCGTGGTAAACTTAATATACCCTGTTCAGCCAGAAGAGCAAAAATCATTGATAAATGGAAGGTAGAATAAAGCATCAGCCGATTTAATCCATTCATGACACCAAATGAGATTATGCTTAAAAAAACCGTGCTCACATAATTCTTTCAAAGTATTATACATATTGGCACATGCGGTATAAAACCATGTGGAAGGAGAGAAATGCAATTAAACTAGTCGAAAAAGTCCTTTCGTATTTTTTCAATAGACGTCGTTGTAGTCGTATATCGCTAGTGCTACCAATCACATTGTGCCATACCATATAGTGCTGGAAAGGTAAGATTTTAACCTTCATTTAAAAAAAAAAAAAAAAATTCTGGGAAGTTGAAAATAAGTTATAATAAAGAAATTCGCTAAATTTGGAAATTTTTGTATAGAAAGAAGGCCACGCAAGCCATCAATGAAATTTGTGAAGTTTATGTAGACGATGCTGTATCACTTCGTGTAGCACAATAATGGTTCGGTCGTTTAAAAAGTCCATTAAATTATGGAAAAGTTTGACCAGGACCATCCCATAAGCAGCCATCACATCACTAAGGAACTTAACGTTCATCATCAAACGGTTTTGAACCTTTTAAAAAAAGCTGGCTACAAAAAGAAGCTCAATGTTTGGGTACCACATGAATTGCCTGTGAAAAAATTTAATGGAGCGAATTAAGATCTTTGCTGAAACGAAATTAAACTGAACCATTTCTGAAGCGAATGGTAACGGGAGACGAAAAGTGGAACAAATACGACAACAATGTACGAAAAAGATCATGGTCCAAGCGTGCTGAAGCTCAACAAATGGTCGCAAAGCTAGGATTGACGCCTCGAAAGGTTATGCTGAGTGTTTGGTGGGATTGAAAAGGAATCATCCACTATGAGCTGCATTGGTTTCTATAATTGATTCTACAACTTGCTGTCAACAACTGATAAGATTGAAACAAGCAAACGAAAAAAAGATTCAGAACTAATCAATAGAAAGGGCTTAGTCTTCCATCAGGACAACGCAAGATCATACACATCTTTGATGACTCGGCAAAAACTGGGAGAGCTTTGCTTGGAAATTTTGATGCTTCCACCATATAGCCCTGACCTTGCACCATCGAACTACCATTACACAGAACTCCCTTAATGGAGTAAAGTAGGCTTTAGAGAAGCCTGTGTCGCAGTTTTTCGCCAAGAAATCATAAAAATTTTACACTGATGGAATAATGTCGACCAAAATGGTACATATTTGGTTCATTAATATAAAAAAAAATAAGTTGAAGTTTGATTAGAAATACGAAAGGACTTTTTCGAACACCCAATATTACAGTGCGCTTTTTAAAATGGCATCAGCACCCTCCCACTGTAAGCTCTCCTTGCGATTTACATGCAATACTAGACTTTTTAGAATGACCAAGATTTTACCCAAACTATCGCTTGTGCGATCCAACGGATCAACTGACAGACAAGCCGCTGAACATTAAGTTTTTTTTGCTATTTATAACGTTTTCATACAAGTATATAAGCTGTTTCAAATAACCGGTTTCTAAACAAAAATAGAATGCTAGTTATAATCTTTTCCGAGGACGTAAATATATTAAGTTTTTTTTATAAACTCTATGTATCCAGGAACAAATTTATATGTACAATCAATAACTAAAGTTGGGTGAGTCGAAAATAATTTTCTCTAATTGAGTTTATTCCAACTTGGCATATCATATAGTATGAGCTCACCCAATTATCCTCAGCTTCACGCTTGTCCATTAAATATTGATGACATTTTTGACCAATACCATCTGGACTCATAAATTTTTTAATCAAAAGTTTCGTACATTCGAGTTTTGCCGGTGTCGTGAAAGCTTCTATGGCGAGTATATAATTAGCCATAGTCTCCTCCAACGGTGGGACTGGTACTTTTGGTAGTGCCTACAATTAAAAAGATTGAACAGAAATATTAGTGTTAGATATGTAAATATTATATGAACCAATAAAAAAATATATAAGGGTAACAGTGATAATCAAAATGAGGATTTAGATTTTAGATTTTAATGAGACCCCTATAAGTTTATTTGACTTTACAACAGTTTGCGCAACCATCAATCTGCGTTAGTGGCCAAAATAGAATGGGTTTATAAAATTTTTGGTATTGATGGAACTTATTTATAGTATATCTACTCACAGCCCTTATAAATTGATCAAAGTTGAGCCCGTTCCTTTGTATGTCTTTACTGTTTATGGTTGTCAAAGTGATTGCAATTATTTGGTTAAAGTAAACTTGTCAAGTCAAAGTAAAATATCGATTTAAATTGTCTAATGGAGATGGAGAAAGATACAAAAGAGAAATTTAAAAGTGGGAAGATTGTTGGGTTGTCAAGGAGAATCTTACATTTGTTCATTATTTGCTTTACTAATTATATCAAACAGGATTACTGGTGTGTTTCTTGAGCGCTGGGGTTGAAGCTATATATTTGGCTTACTTGATGTGTTGTAGTCTGTTTGTTTAGGACCACGTCAATATAAGGAGATTTGTATACATACGGGAGTCACATGTGTTACATACATACGTTGTTGATGTACAAATTCTATTTTGTATATACATAACTCGGAATAAGTAATTACAATACACGTGGAAAACGACTTTTTTTCTGGGTATAGCTTAAACCCAGTCTAGCGTAGTCTTTATACAATATCAAATCCTACTAATAAAAAAATACATTAGTTATATACTGACATACTTTATTACAATGTATATATAATACTGTAGTTAGTTAGTGTATTAAATAAAAAAATTTCACAACGCAAAACGATGTGACCAAGTTTTGAGAATCTTTCGAGAACTTCCGAACTATCGCCGATCTATCCAGCTCATATTCGTCACAGAAAGTGTACAGAATATGCGAAGAAAACTATGAATTATGGGGTATAGATCTACATCGCAGTTCTTCAACGTTTCCAATGCAGTCGTCGGTAACTTGTTGTCTTTTGACTTTTGCTTCTGCCCCCAATGGCACTGCCAGTGATCAAGTTCAGCTTTGATCCAAAAGGCCTTTGAATCTATCTATCAAGCAGTCAATAAGATTTTCCATTTCTTTGGTTTCCAAAGTATATACAGTCTGTCAAGTAAGAGCGTGGTCGTGTTAATTTATAAAAAAATTTATTTTATGAAACTTTCATATTTATATATACATTGTACACATTACAAACAATGATGCAATTTGGTCAATAATATGTCCAGTCACCACCGGCGTCGATAATTTCCTGGCATCTTCGAGGCATGCTTTCTACTAATTTGTCGGCGTATTCTAGTGGCAAGGATCTCCAAATCCGACGAATTTCGTAAGACAACTGCTTCAAAGTATATGTGCGTCTTCCATGAAGCTTCTGCTTAATATATGCCTACACATTTTTAAAAGGGTTTGCATCGGGCGACTGCGACGGCCAATTCAATGTAACGATGCCAGATTGAGTTTTCCACTGAGTACAGAGCTTGCTGCGGTATTTAGGATCGTTGTCTTCCTGCAGAATATAATTTTAATTTTTTCTGATGAACCATCGTTTGGCAGTTAGCATAAGGTCTTTTTGTAGATTTTTATCATTTTCTCGGCATTTAGGTTGTCAGTAAAGAGGTACAAAGTGCCGAATCCCTGCTTTGAGAAGCAGCCCTAAAGATACACCTTTATTCCATGTTTTACGGTCCGCTGAACAAACCTATTGGTGGAAGTTGACCAGTCTCGCGTGAGGACAGAACGTGCCCATATAAAACATTCATCAGTAAAAATGACATTTTCAAAATCTCTGTCAATCTATCTATGCGCTCAAGCGAGTCGCTTTGTCACAAGTTTTTCAGTCAACAGAGGCTTCTTCATTGTCTTGCGCCATTTCAGATCATGAGTATGAAGAAGGGTTCGGATAGTTTCGTAGGATACATCTAAGCCTTTTGTCAGTAATTTTGCTTGTCCTTGCCGCAGTGTTAAAGCAGGATTCCGCGAAAACAGATGCACTATTCTTTTTTCATCTTTTTTGTTCAATTTTCTATCGATCCACGTTCTGGTAAATCATCGACATTTTTAGCCACTATATATCGCTGTATCCACTTCTGCACAAATGCCTTCGACTTTCTCACATATTTAGCAGCCGCTGATTGCGACATTTTGGGACCTTTCGGATGGATGCAAAGGAACACAGCTTCGTAGCGCGACGCGTACTTAGCACTCATGGCGTTTAACGTGATTCTCTTTCAAAAGATCAACGACAACTAAACCTTTGTTGACAATGCATCAAGGACAAAACTTCCCTTTATCGGCTCGCGAAGGAATTAGAGCGAAATCTTTCATTAACTGTCGGTAAAGTCGACAACGCTCTTACTTGACAGACTGTACTTTTTCTATAAGCAGCAAACTCAGTTGAAATCCATCCAATACTTCTCTAGAAAAGCGAGTCTTCAAATCTTTGCCGATTGTATCCAACAGACGAATGCAAATGATCAGTACGACCCGTATTGATTTGGACAGTTGCTGTCGAACTAGTCACTCAGTTTTCGAGATATCGGTCTGAAATTTGCACACGTCCTATTGTCGTTTTACGGTACTGTCGAACTATATGTATAGCTGATATAAAGAGTGAAGAAATCAAACCCAAGCCACAGTATGGAAACTTTTTTATTTGATAATGTGTCTTCACGAAATTTGGCAGAGATTATTATCCAGGGTATCCCTATAAACCCTGAAGCAGTTGCTTGTATCGGACTGCTATAGAATATCGGTTACTTTGTATGACTGCTGTATTCGATAGTGGTCCGATATCGAAAAAAATGTGTGCAGAATTTCACTTCGATGTCTCAAACAATGAGGGACATGGCTAAATAAACTCTGCGTTTATTTATAGGGCCCGGTCTTCTGATTGTTAAAAGCTTAGTGGCAATATTATTATTAGCGATACAAATAAAAGATAATATGTAACAAAACGAATCAAATAGACTTATGACTAACAATAAAAAATGTAACTGTTACACTTACGCAGGGAAAGCCAAATTCGTCGACCGACTCTGCAGTGGAAAGCCATTTTTTCGGTATTGAGAGAAGCGAATCGCGCCATCCTGAAAGCAGAAAGGTAAGTAAATAAGCGATTTAATTATCTTTTATAGATTTTAATAATACAACATTATTGTAGAGAATTTGTGAAGTAATGTGAAGTTTTGAAAATTTATCGAAATATGTTTTCTTTATAATTGAAAATCTTTTTATGGTGTCGTTGTTTTTGTAATGCCTGGAAAAGTGGGCATGGTACATACATATTTGAATTCTAATTATTTTTTAACTTTAATAATAAAGGTATGCTTAAAAAATATATGTATTATGAAATGTTTGGTTCATATCTACATTATATCCTGTTGTCAGTGGCAAAGCTGTAAAGCTTCACAGCCGTGTGCCGTAGCTTCACAGCAGGGTGTCTGGCTTCAGACGTCATTCTGACATCTTATTAAAAATCTTAAATCAACACTGGTTATGACGACCAGAACGGTGACTTTAGTGCTCGCTTCACGTGAGTTTTTGAACCTTTGAACGCAAGAGTATATCTGTAGATGTAAATGCATATGTATACAGTGTGCGTAGAAATAACGGGATATAGAGGTTCTTTTTTCAATACCCTCTGTTAGACAGGTCATGCGTGAGTCTTAAGACAAATTTGGTTTTAATGGATATGTAAAAAACCGAAATTGCCGCGTTTGGGGCAAAGAGTAACCTGAAGAGATTCAAGTGTTGCCATTTAATCCAGAAAAAGCAACGGTTTGGTGTGGTTTGTGAGACGGTGGAATCATCGGTCCATATTTCTTCAAAGTGATGTCGGCAAAAACGTAACCGTCAATAGCGACCTTTATCGCGCCATGAAAACTGACTATTTGATGCCTGAAATTGAATCTCGTGATCTCTGCGATATCGAATCAATCAATGAGTGTATTGAAAGAACACTTCAGTGAGTAGATTATTTGACGTTTTAGGCCGGTCGATTGGCCACCAAGATCGTGTGATATTACACCGTTATACTTTTTCCCGTGGGGGTATATAAAGTCTAAAGTCTATACGGACCTTGGAACAAAAATTTACGCGTGTTATTCACCAGTTACTAGTCAAAAGACTCGCACGAGTCATCAAAAATTGGATTCGACGGAATCTCGGCGAACTGAGGGAAGCTCGAAATGGATCATCCTTTACAAATGTATTCAAAGCGCGAAAGTATTCAAAATCTGAGAGAAGAAGGTAATATTATCAGACATTAAGGATGGACTTCTTTGAAACAGCGCTTTTCATGGGTCCACTGTTCGATAACTTCGTTGACCTGAAACATTGATCTCTAACAACTGATTACACTAGAGAGGGTTACACGTTCGGTACAATCATCAAAATATAATGTCGCATGTATATAAAGAATGCCGACTAACCAAAAAAATAATCACTGCTTCCAAATCATTTGCATCACTACGGAATTTAAAACTCTTCAGAATTTATTCGAACATTTTCATAACTAAAAATAAAGACAATCGAGTGACATAAATAATAATAATGTGTACAGATATGTACCTAAGATAATGAATTATCTACCTATTGTAATAATTTTATTGCTGGAATTGCTTCTCTTCGTCGAGTGCTCGCCCGAACCCTGATCAGTTTTAAAGGGGTACCACAATGAAGTCAAATTAAATGCAATTTATTATCCTTTTTTTACCTACCTAACCAAGGCAACGAGGGCATCACTATCACAATAGAGTCACGTGGCAGCAATTTGAGCACACGCCGCACTCCATGTTCTTCCCCACCCTGTATTTGTGTCTAGTTGTTCTGCTATTGTTACAAACACAGACCGACAACTAGCAACCGCCAAATGGCAAGCGACCGCCGCAACGCGCACTTGTATCCAAAGGAAGCGCATTGGCATCGTTAGATCCCTCGTTATCTGATCTGTTTTACCACACCCCTTGGCACGGTACCGATTCGTTCCGTGTTGGCCTCTGTTTTGATAGTAAATTAATGTTTGGCGTACCGGCAGGCAGCGCGTTGATGGGTGCGTGTAATGCGCCATAAGACAACACTGACAACAACATTACTAACAATATTAACAATCTAAACAACAAAAAAATAAAGAAAGGCAAAAGCAGGCGCCGGAACTGCCACAACTCATAGTATTCTACATAGAGAAGCATATGGTGGTCTGTGGGGTGGTAAATTCAAATTAAGTAATTAATACTGTAGATGGTCAATGGAGGTGGGGGTGGGGGGCGTGTATAGCAGCGAAGATGTAAATGGGATAAGTTGCGACTGCTTTATGTCAGCCAATAACTGACGAATTATTTTACTTAATTCATTTGCAAAAGTGGGCTGAAATTGAACGGAACTTTGCTTTAAAAGCTGCCTTCTCCTCCTGCTTTATTGGGGTAGACACCGCTTACGCGGTTATAGCCGAGTTTACAACAGCGCGCCAGTCGTTCTTCCTTTTCGCTGTTTGGCGCCTATTGGAGATTATAAGTGTAGTCCGGTCCTTCTCCACTTGGTCTTTCCAACGGAGTGGAGGTCATCTTCTTCCTATGGTGTCCCCGACCAGTACTGCATCGAATACTCTCAGAGCTGCAGTGCTTTTATCTATTCGGTATTCGCCGTTGTCAATAAAGGACCATAAGTCTTCCGCAGAACCTTTCTCCCGAAAACTGGCAAGCCGCACCAGGTCAATAGTGAGGTGGGAGCCAAGTTGCTGGCGCCATCACTGTTTGTTTAATGACAGTAGATATTTCGTCGAGTCCTCGTTTACAACCAGACTCATACTCTTCGCTTCTTTATTCAGTCTGGAGAAATTAGAACTACCGGCGCGTTTGTTATAGCCAATGATATCGATAATTCAGCTCTTCAGATCGAATTTTTTTCTCCGGGAGTAAATTGAAGAAGTCGCACGATAGGTAGTCGCCTTTTCTGAAGCCTCGTTTGGTATCGAAAGGCTCAAAGCTTTTGGTATTGCTCAAAAGCAGCTATGAAATCGAGGAAGAGGTGGTGTGTGCCGATCCTCTTTTTACAGACCTTTTCAAAGAGTTGGCGCATATTTGAATATCTGGTCCATTGTTGATTTTCCAGGCCTAAAGCTACACTGATAAGGTCCAATCAGTTTGTTGACGGTAGGCTGAAACCTTTCACACAATACGCTCGATAGAACCTTATATGCGATGTTGAGGAGACTTATCCCACAGTTGTTGGCCCAGATTGTGGGGTCTCCTTTCTTTGTGGATTTTACAGATCACAACTAAATCCAATCGTCGGGCATGCTTTCGTCCGATCGTATTTTACAAAGAAGCTAATACATGCTCCACATCAGTTCTTTCCCGCCGTATTTGAATAGCTAGGCCGGTAATCCAGCGGCCCCGCCGCTTTTCGTTCTTCAGACGGATAATTGTTATTCGAATAACTTCATCAATTGGGGAATTGGGTTCGCCTTCTCCTGGCGTTATGCTTTCATTGCCATTTAGCAGGTTGCAGAAGTGTTCCCTCCATAATTTCAGAATGCTCTGGGCATCAGTCACTAGATCTCCTCACAGTTTACAAAAGTATAAGTTCAGAAATGTGAGGAAAGTTCTCTGAGTGCCATTTACTTAGGTATTTTAATACAAGACTTTATTATCGCCTTCAAATAGGCTTCTGATTCAATACGAGCATGAATGTTGGACCCTCTCATATTCGTAAACTCACGTCTCGTCGTCAGTAATGATGCGTTTCATTAAATGTGAAACATCTCTCTTCCGATATCTAGCTTTTTTGCTGTATAACATTACTGCTAATATATCTTACTACTTTGGCTACTTAATAACTTTAATGCAAATTTCATTAGAACCTCAAGAAAAGCGGTTTAGTGAGTAATTAGGTGTCAACACCAACAGATAACTACACACATTTTTGAGGTATGTATATGGTCGTCTAGAAAATCTAATTATGCCAGGTATGTATCACTATATCCCATAACCAATCACCCCATTAGGCAGCAAGCGGCAGACGGCAGGCGGTTCGACACATGTAATAAAATGCTTGAATAAACCGACTAACATGATTAAGCGGCAAAAATCACGCTTGCTTGCTGGCTGCATCTGCCGACTCGACTGTCAGCCACTACATACACTCGCACACTAACAACTGCGGACCATTTAAATGACAAGCAACGGCTGCCGTCTGTCACACTAAACGATAAAAATGTAATCCTGACGAGAAATATTGCTTTGCTTTAACTGCTTCTAATTTAACAAGAGTCAAAGCCATGAATATACGCGCCCAGATTCGCCCCATTGTGTTCGCTGCAGCTAACCACAGACCATAGCAAACAATAAAGAACCAACGCAAATGAAGGAAAAGAATTTAAATGGCAAAACAAATCCCTGCCATGCAAGAAATACACAAAAAGCGAGTCCAATAAAAGACCAGCAGCTTCAAATAGCAACAGCAACAGCGACGACATTGGCATCGCCGTGAACGTCTGCAGCAACAGCAACAGTACCAGCTACTAGCAGTTGGTAAACGGCAACCGCAGTCACCAGCACGCTTCATCGGGGCTGAACCCCAAAATATGTCAAAGTGCTCGGCGGGTGGGCTGCTGCCACATGCCAAGTTCACGCTCACGCCACCACTTCGCAATGCCGCAACCCCATTGCTCTGAGATGCCAATTGCCCGACTGGTGCTGGTGCTGCCGCCTGTTCTTGTTGACTCGATTGTGGGTGCTACTAGGGTCATGCCATTGTCAATGCGTACGGTACGTTTCTTTTGTTGGTCGCATTTTTTGAAGTTTTCCAGCTTTCCGTTGCCGCCGAATGTGAGTTTCGGCTACACACTCATTCAATCTTTCATTCATTGTTTCATTCATTCGGTTAACGTATTTTCTTACCTATACTTGGCTTTGCTCCGGCGTAGCTGCACAGTGGCGCGGCAAATGCGGCGGGGGAGTGCACGGCACGCACACAAGAATTGAGCCGTAAATCCATTGCGGATTTGGCGTACAATAATGTTGAGCGCTGGTTTTGCCGTCCCGCAAATGGCTGCGCCAACACTTGGTAAGCTTCCGCATTATTGTTGCGTATGCTGCTAAATCTTTTATTTGTGTTGTTGCTTTTGTTCCGCATTTCTTTCTGAATTGGCTTTGTACTTCTATTTGGGGTTTCCTTGTTAGCAGCCGTCAATGAAATTCTAAACTGACGTACGAAGAATGTTCCTTTAACTTTGACTCGGTTGTGTTGCCGCTGTTGCAGCCGTCGCAAATGGCTTCGTGCAATGGCTTGCAGTATATTAGACATTTCAGCAAAAGCTAATGAGATTTCTTAAGATTCTGTTTTACCGAATAAATACAGAGGCTGCATAAATTTTTTCTAAGAGTATTGACACTTTTAACAAAAAAAAAAAAAAAAAAAAAAAAAACTGTAGGAAACGAAACATACACCTGACAGTAATGGGTTGATTTGGAACAATCAGTGTGGTGAACGTATTGATTTCATAAGCCCATGAATGTGAAATCGGGATTCAAGGAAAATTTATGACATCGGCAGACGGTTAAGAAAAAGAATTTAAAAATCATTATCCTATTCGTAACTTCGTCCAGTACAATAAAATTTTGCCTACCCGATAAAAGTAGAGATTCGTTCTCAGCATCTCTTAAAAATCGGGATGTTGATTTATTTATACATCAATAAGTTTATGTTATATACCGCCAAATCCAATATTTTACCTAAGAAAAATGATTAAAATTTGAAGTTCCATAAGTAATACTTTTGTTGGTTTGCTGAAAAATGTGGTTCAGGGCGAACTCAGAGCACCAAATCAAAAACACACAGTTAATTGATCACTCCAAAACTTAAATTAATAAACATTTATCAGTTGCTACCCGTAGGTCACAATAGATTAGATATCCATTATTATTATGTGGTTCATATGTTAGACCTATGTGAAGATAACCACTCTTACAAGTGTTGTCTGATTTTAAAGCAGTTACTTAAATGTTTCTACTTTAACTACCGAATTCAAAAATGTATTCTGACTCGCTCCCTCTCTCCTGATGCCTTAGTAAATGGAAATCTTATTGTTTTGACAAGTGATCCAAGTACAGGTTGTTTATTCAATTGCTTTTTTTTGTCAAATAACGCGTGGTAGTGTCAAGCTGTCATGTTATTTTTGTTCAGTACTGTTTGTTATTTCATGATGGAAAGACTTATACAAATCATTCATCTTTATTACGAAAATTCACGTTTTGTGAAAAATGAGCTTCGCGTGTGTCTTTCATCATAATCGGCCTACTGAGCGTACTATTCGCAGTATCATCACCCATCTTGAGACCCTGCAGTCATTATTGGCTAATATTTGACCGTGTGAACATCCAACACGCAGTGTAGAAAATGTAGCGTGTACCCGAAGACCGAACTCGGTCTGACGTATAGAACGACTTGTCGCATTTTACGTCGAGATCTTAAATAGATAGCGTAGAAATACAGCTTGTGCAAGAACTGAAACCGCTCGACCTTTCTAAGCGACATCTCTTCGCTCGATGGGTTTTTGAAATGTACCGAGAAGATCCGAAGTTTTCGAGCCAAATTTTGTAAAGCGATGAGGTCAATTTCTGGCTTAATGGGTATGTAAACAAGCGAAATTGCCGATTTTGAAACAAAGAGCCACCTGAAAAGACTTGAGAGCTGTCATTACATTCAGAAAAAACCACGGTTTGGTGTGATTTGAGGGCCGGTAGAATTATCGGTCCATATTTCATCAAAAATCATGCCAGTGAGAATGTAATCGTCAATGACGACTGTTAAAGCGACTGCACTCCTCTCACATCGCATCAATCAATGGATTTATCGAAGTGCGATCAGGATATAATTTCACGTCTTGGGCCGGTCGGTTGGCCATCGTGTGATATCACACCGTAAGACTTTTTCTTTTGGGGATATGTAAAGTCTAAAGGCCCCTGAAGCAAAACATTACGCGTGTCATTCGTCAGCTAGCAGTCCAAAAGGAGTCCGAGGAAATCGTGCCCAATATTTGAAAGAGAAATTCTTCAAAAAATAAATGCCAAGGAATGCTCTTTCGAATGATAAGAAACATTTTCTAGTAAATTTGAAGTTCATGTGTTTTTTCTTTAAAAAAAGTAAGGATACTTCTAGTGTGAAGTGTGGTATTTAGAAAGCTGTTTACCACCACAGAAAATGAAAAATTTTCTTCCATGTGTGTGATAGAAATAGAGATTATTACAATTTCGTCATATTATTTATTTTTGAAATGTTCTTGGCAGAATACATTGATACGTGACGTCATTAAAGAGAAAACGAAAGTCTTTGTTTATAATTATTATGAAAATTCGACAGCTTGTTTTGTTTATAGCGCTACGTGTCGCTATCATGTCTGTATAATTATGACATTATTATGCAATATATGCCATGAATCGCAAAGCTTTAAGTGCCCCCTATCCTATGAGTAGAACTTAAATGTCATATTTTATGCTCAAATGATTTTCGTCTTTAATAAGATACACTTGTTTATAAACAAAATTTTCTCATATCGAATTAAACGTGAAATAATCCGTCGTTACTTTAAAACGTGACACCGAAAACGCAGCGATACGTCAAATCTTTGATGTCTCATCATTCTATTAAGGTAACATAATACAAAGAGAAGAAAGAAAACAGAATCGGCAAAAAAGGTTATATTTTAAAGCGTGAAAAACTGCCGTTTCACCCTCCACGTATTTTGTTACGAATCCCTATGCAACAGTGCTTCGATGCGAGCTTGCGACGGTGGGTGGCGGCTGGTGGTTCGGTTGAAGGTAATCAAACCAAAAATTTAATGTTAATTTTCGTATGTGCTAACAGCACATCAGATATTAAAGTCATCTACATATAAATACATATGTATGTACTTGCGGAGCAGTGTCGTCGTAAGGGTGATTGAGGCGGAATATAAACCACATCAACAGTTAAAGAATTTTTTACAAATTTCCATGAACAAGACATTAAATCACAGATTTTATCAGATTTAATACCATTAAATGAATATACTATATACATATTTGTTTTATCTATAATTTTTGTGCCACATTTAAACTGCCGCTCCGAATTAAAAATTTTTCTCTTTCCTTCGAAATGCTGCACACGCCACTGGAGCTAGCAGACACCGTACATATGAAATTATCATTAGCATCACCAGACAGCGGCAAGCCTCAAAATATGCCAATACACACGTAAACACAGCAACCTTGCGTGAGCCTGGAAATGCGTATTGAAATTTATTTCGTCTAAGGGGGAGCAACTCCGCTTGTGTGTAATGGGGGAAAATAGCCAAAAGTACGAAAATTGCATGTCGTACCTTCGTGAAATGGTTTCATGTTCATCAGTCGTTTTTTCAAAAACTTCAGCTCTAGTAATCCAAATGGAGAGGGAAAGCGCGGAGGACTCGTCTGATGAAGTTACATTAAGGGTTGGTTTGCGCTGATGAAGCACGTACACCTTAGCTCTATCTAAGTATATACTTATGTATATATTCATATACAAAGCGTACTTATTGAGAGATGTGTATATGTATATATACTTATGTATGTAGAGTAGACGGCTGCCAAATTGCCAATAGAAGTAGTTTGTGGGGGAGCTGACCTGACCTTAAAGTGTTGCCGATTCATCAGCATTCTAAAAGCAGATGTACAATGGAGGCGCTCTGGGAATTGGCGAACGTAGCGGATGTGATTGAAGTCAATGATTTCCACTTTTCCACAGGCGTTTTCTTCTGCTTCGTATTTTTGGTAATATGTCCTTGTACTGTGTAATACCCTAAAGCCGAGTAACAAATTCTAAATTTACATATGCATTAGAATAAATTAATGTTCAAGCTTATTGCCAAAAAGGGTTCTTAAATGCGATGAAGACGACAAAATGGAGAGCTGAAGGCGCGAAAATACTTTTTAGTAATGGTGTATCAAATTCTAAACTAATAAGAAAAGGTTCTAGATCAATTACAAAAAATCAATACTTTTTCTATGCTTTTAAATTTTTTTGCGCTACTTTTGAAATAATTCTCTTTTTGATCTGCTTCCATAAAAATACCCAAACCTAATAGATGCTATGACCATTGTTAATAACCCCATCTTCAACTTCATAGAGTTGTTACTTTGTTAATTGCCGACTCGAAAATTTACACGTGTGACTGTATGCCTAAATGATTAACCTCGTTATGTTTTGAACCTATCTACGTCCACCCACAAAAAAAAAGGATTATCTTGAAAATCCCTGGTTTATCTTCGACAAAATGATTATTGCGAAACAAAATGTTAGATTGAAAATGCATAAGCTAAATATTTTTCATGTAGACATACAGTATGCCCGACGATTGGAATTTAAGTGTGTTCTGCCCAATCTACGAAAGGGGAGACCCCACAAACTACGTCAACATCCATGGGATAAGCCTCCTCAACATCTTCCCCACCGCCAATAAACTGATTGACCTTCGCAGTGTGATTTTTAGGCCTGAAAAGTCAACAACTGACCAGATATTAACCATGAGCCAAATCTTGGAAAAGACTTGTGAAGATAGGATCGACATACACCATCTCTTTGTCCATGTCGCTATGTCTAAATTTTGTATCCCCGCAAAACTAATAGGACTGCGTAACGTTCCATCAGGATAGAGAAAGACCTCTCCGAGACGTTTGATACCAAACCAGGTTACAGACAAGGCGAATTTCTATGGTGCGACTTCTTCAATCTACTCCTGGAGAAAATAATTTGAGCTGCACCTGATAAGTCGGCGTTACGAGCTTTCAAGAGAAAGGATCTGCGGAAGATTTATGTTCCTTTGCACATTGGCAACGGCGAATAGCGCAGTGTATGAAAAGATGAGCTGCTCACAGCAGTACCCGCAGGGGAAGAAGAGGAAGAGAAATGTCCAGAGACAGGTCCTTCTTTACCTGGTCTCTCCAATGGAGTAGAGGTCTTTCTCTGCTTCTCTCTTCTCCCGTCGGGTACTGCCACGCCCGGGTACTCTCAGAGCTGGAGTGTTTTCATCAATTCGGACGACATGACCTAGCCAGTGGAGACGCTGTCACTCACTTCGCTGAACTATGTCAATGTCGTCGTATATCTCGTATAGCTCATCGTTCCATCAAGTGCGGTATTCGTCATTGTCAATGTGCAAAAGACCACACATTTACCGCAGTATATTTCCCTCAAAAACTCCTTTCGTCATCGAGAGAGAGGAACTGCCTACTCAGTCCAAAGTAACACCTTATTCTGCGTTGGGTTTCGCAGCTGACATTGTTGTTGGTGTTAACACTGGTTCCAAGTTAGACGACATTATCTACGACTTCGAAGTTATGACTATCAATAGTGACGTGGGAGTCAAGTCGCGAATGCGTAGATATTTCGTCCTGCCTTCGTTGGTTGGATTAGTTCAATAGAAATATATTTCTGATCTACAGCTTTCACTCTATGATTCACATATTTATATGTAAAGATACTATATGGTATGTATATATATTTACTTTTAATTTTACTTAACCAGTTTAAATTTTGCAAGAAAATACACTGTGAAAAGAGTCTATTTATATGGCCTTCAATGTACATTTATTGCAACATTTATAAGCTCGTCTGCTAAACACAGTAACAATCTCCTCTGCCACATTCATTCATTATATTCACGCCCCACATAACACCAACAGCACAAAACGTTGTGTAAATATGAATTGGACTTTAGTATTACGGTCTCTTCAGGGTAGACGGTGCTGTTAACAGTACACCGGGGTTGTTTTTACTCGCTTATACAATTCCCCCATGTTGCTATTGCAATATTTATCTTTGTTTGTTTTCGTTCTTGCTTTTTTTACCATTGTATGCGTATTAATTTGTAATGTTGATTTTTCCAATTTCCGCTGCTTATTTCATTTTTGATCTTTCACAACGGATGCAATTTGTATTTGCTGGACCTGCTCAGCACAATTCATCATCATTTTCGGCATGTGAATAGACGTAACTTTATACATATGTATGTAGGTACATGTATGTATGTGTAAATTGTATACCTGTGGTAGTTCCGGAGTTCAATTTGCACAAATTATGGCAAATGCGGACTATTTTATTATTTTAAGTAGAGAAGTATGCCCCCAGCAGTGGAATGTTACGAATTTGTTCAATTGAAAATTCTCGTTTTTGTTTAATGTGGTTAAGAATGGCAACCCTATTTATATAAATTTCATAAATATAATTCTTTTAGTGTTTTTATATTCTCAAAAGCTTATCAAATATAATAAATAATTATTAGTTGTGCCAGTGGTGGTACTTCTTCTTTATATAATGGACGATCCAAGTATAGGTGCTTTTTTCAAAATTATGTGTTCGCGCGCTTCGTTCAACTTATGGTTAACATAATCCATTTTGAGATTCAGCATTCATTTAGCAACCGTAACTGGGATTGTACAAGAAGACCGTGGAGAGGCGCATTTTATGGAAAATCAACAACTGATCAGATATTCACCATGCGCCAAATCTTGGAAAAGACCCTTGAAAACATGATCGACACATATCACCTCTTCGTCGATTTTAAAGCTGCTTTTGACAACACGAAAAGGAGTTATATCAGAATGTGGTATCCCCACAAAATTAATACTGTGGAAACTGACTTTGAGCAATACTAAAAGCTTCGTTAGGATCGGTAAGGACCATTCGATAACAAACGAGTTTTCATACAAGCCGACTCCCTATCGTGCGACTTCTTCAATATACTGTTGTGGAAAATAACTCGAGCTGCCGTTCTGAATAGAGAAGGTACAATATTCGACATCTGAAATTGAAAGCGTACAAAATACAACTTGTGCAAGATCTGAAGCCGCTCTACTTTCCTAAACGGCATCGTTTCGTTCTAAGAGCTCTCGAAAAGTTCCAAGACGATTCGGCGTTTTTGAAAAAAATGTTGTTCAGCGATGAGCCATATTTTTAGCTCAAATGGCAAAATCAACGCATTTGGGACGAAGAGTAACCTGAAGAGAAAAAACAACGGTTTGTTGTGGTTTGAGGGCCGATGGCATCATCGGTCCATATTTTTTAAAAAAATGATGGCGACTGTTATCGCGCCATGATAACCGACTATTTGATACCTGAAATTGAACCTCATCATCCGCTTCTCACACATCGCACTATGATCGTGTGATACCAAACCGTTAGACTTTTTCCTGCGAACAATTCCGTATCGACTCAGCCCTTGGAGCAAAACACGCTAACTATTGCGTGTCATTTGCCAGTTATCAGTCGAAATGCTCGAACGATTTATCGAAAATTGGATTAACGAAATGGATTTGAAAGAGGAAATGACAACAAACATTCTCCATTAAATTTGAAGTTTCTGTGTTTTTTCTTTAAAATAGGAAACCTCGGAATGGACTACCCTTTGTAATACTTTTGTAAGTAAATATTGTTTTTACTACTCATTTTGGAGATCTAACCCGTTTAGATCGGTAAGTCTTAATGAAAAAATATTTTGACTATAAAATAAAACAATGCCATATTTTTTTTTTGTTTTTGATTAACAATTATATTTTAATAGTATGTTTACTCCATTTGTTGCAGCTGCTTTTTACGATGTCATATAATTACAGAGTTTGTATAATCCATCGTATCTGTGGGCATATTCTATATGTTTTATACCATGATTTTGTTTTTGTTTCTGTATTTTTTAATAGTTTGGAAAGCCTGCCACGCGTTACAGAACTTCTCATTGAACATTGTTGCACTTTAACATTTGCATTATATTAAATATGGATTATATAATAATATTTAATTATAAGAATTCAGTTATACGTAATATGTGAGTATGTGTTCATGTGTGAATGCTTATATTTTTGCGTTTATATGTAAGTATTTGCTTGTTACCAAATACTTAAATGCCATTATCAAATTATAATGATTTTGTAAATAAAATTTGCTTTTGCATGGTTTGTTAGTTAACACTTTGTATGTAAATATTTATGTGATGTTGATATCCTTCACATGATTTATTGTTTGCAGTGTATGGTACATTAATTACAGCTTGATAAAATTACGGTTAATTCGTTCATAATCACACATACACATACGCGTATGTATTGTAATTAATCATGTATTCATGATTTAATTTTTAGTCATAACTTCAAATGGTGTAATATTAATATTTTCTATTGCAAGTCCGACCTTATTTTTATTATATTTACTTGTATGCCTTTGCAAATGTGCATATTTATAACATTTTTTTTATATATTATTTGTTTTAATCGAAAATTGCAATACAACTGTTGCCTTACATAGATATGTAGGTTTTAATTTACAACAAATTAAGTAAATGTAATTTGTGTTTCATAGTTTTTGCGCAATAAATTACAAACACATCAACACTTAAGTCCAAATACTTAGATTTTATTTTATGATTTTTTTTTTTGTTATTTTTTTTTTATTAATTATGTTTGCTTGATTAAAGTTTTGTTTGCATTTAACTAATGTAATTTATTGAAAATATAAAATCGTAGAGAATACACACAGGTTTTGAAGCTTTAACTGGAAATTTAATGTCACATATATATAATATATAGTTCGAACTAATTATATTAATAAGCAATATACGATTTTTCATAGTTTTGTAAATGATCTGTTAAATTTTTAATATTTTCCTAAATGTGTTCATTAAGAGCGAAGACAACGCAACGTTTTTTTTTTGTTTTTTTTTTTTTTGAAATCTTGTATGTAAATACAATTTTTACTTTTTCCAAATATATATTTTTACTTTTTATTCCAAAATTGTATTTACTAGATATTTTTTTGTGTTGGAGTATAAAAAGCAGGATTCAGTTCATGAATGCCAGCCGTTAGTATTTATGTTTTAAATTTACCATTTTAACGAGTTGCATAGCAAAAGAACACACAGATTTTTATTAAACAACGACTGTTTAGAATGTTGGGGTTTTAAAAGTTAACAGTTTACACTTAGAAATTCAAACAAATTCAACTAAGGTGAAGGTTTCCTTAAATCAAATTCAACTTAAACAGTGGTGCACAAAAAGAAATAAATTAAGGGATAAACGAAGAAGAGAGAAGAGTTTTGAAAAAAAACGCTTCCTAAAGTGATATGGAGGGGTAAGTTAATCCAATGAGCAGCGAAGATTTTGTGCCTATGTTTCGATTGATTGCTATAAAACACATTCAGTTAGGGCTATGATAATCAACCCGCAGAATATCGAAAATCGTTTCGCAAATAAAATAAAAATCATAATATTCAACACACTGAATATTGAAAATCATTGCGTAAGTAAAATAAAAATACTTTGCCTAAATCACATTACACTAAGTAGCACTTATTACGGTAGTCATTACATTTAACCGTTACGATAACCGTTACGATTACCGTTACGATAACCATTACCAATTTCTTTGTCATTTTTAGCTACCGCTATGAATACCCACATGCCTCCTACAATTCCAAATAATGTTTAGACCAATGTTTATCAGGTGAAAAAAATCAGAAAAAATATTGACAGCATTAATTTATTCAAAAACTATATATTTTTATGAGTTTTTTCTTTTTTAATTAGAATAATTTTTATAATATTTTTATTTTTAGTTTTATGTGATTTTAATTGTAATATTTTTGTTTATTTTAAATATTTGCTACTAACTAAATATTAGTTTTTGTTGCTATTAAATCTTTTTTTTATGCATCACTAAATTTATTTTTCGTTATTATTTTAAATAATTTTAATACATTTATTACTCAATATTACACTTTGCCGGCACATTTGCTAAGATAAACTTGTATTTCCTTAATTTACATTATATACTTAATCTAAAACTGGTTAATTACAATTATTTAAATGATTTTCTATAATTTGTATTTTTTTCTTTAATTTTTTGTTTAATATCATGTGATATATGTATGAGTGCGATGGGCGTTAGGTATGTTAAGGACATTTCTAGTATGTGGTATGTAGTATAAATGTACATATGTACATACGCTAAATATTTATATTTTTCTGCTGATATTTGTAGTTGTATGAATATGCATTATACCTTTGCAGAAGTGTCGTAAATTTTTGCTGTGGAAGCATATTTTATTTCATTTCATTTTAATTTTTGTTATTTTTTGGCGAAATCGTATATAAAAACCACATATGTCTAGATGGAACTGTTATGGGCGAGTAAATAAATGATTTACTCTTTTGTGTTTATAAATGATATTTCATATCACTTTAAGCTCTGAGACTTGTAATGTATCGGTTATGGAATCCATGCAATTTTTTTTTTTTGAAAATTTAAGACTTGTGGGTGAACTAAATGAAAATGCTTGGAAAAAGTTTTATAATAATAAAAATCATCAACTAAAATGAAAAATAACGTAACATCACTTTTCATAAGTTTACAAGCGAAGGAAAAACGATATAATAGAAAATTCCATATTGAACAAAAATTTGAGTTTCGGTTATAAAGTGGTTATATATGGGTTATATCTTGGTTATATATTGGTCAAATTGAAATTTTATGCTTTTAGGTAAGTTATAGGTTGTAGTGAACCATAAGCAATAAAAAAATTAATTGCGATTTTTTTGATGATACGTTTTTTTGCATTTAAGGTGATGACATTAGCTCTTCTAATGTATTCCACTAAAAGATTTTGTTGCTGTATTCAAATATCAGCTATTGGCAACAGAAGCGTGTTCAAAATATAGCTCCGCAGAGAAGTAGCGAAACGAAGTTGGTTTATCTAAAAAATCCAACCGTTAAAAAACTATAAAATTTGTTCTAAAAGTAGTCTTTGCTAAAACTGTGTTGCTCAAAAAATAGCAAAGAAGCATCTGCTAGGTATGAATGCATTACCAGAATATTTAGGTTAATTTCTTTGAACAATCGTCTGCTACATAAAAAAATATCATTGGAATAATACACATTACCTTACATACAAAATATTGCTTTTAAGTGTGAGTATGTGTGAAATGTATTTATATTTATCATTTATGCCTCATTTATATATTTTATGTTGTTCTCAATTTCGCTTAGTTGATGGTGCCTAAGATTTTCTTATTTTTTATTTTTCTTACATTATATCATATTTACACTTATTTATATAAACTCTATGAACATCCAACATAAAGTCGTCTTAAATTTAATATCTTTCTTCTATTTACTTAAAAATCCATTTTATTAAACATATTACAATAATTTGTATATAATTATAATAGATACGGTTAATGTTTTGCACTATTTTTTATTTTTAATTAATTTGCTATAATTAATTTTCACATAGTCTAAATTTTTGCATATTATGTAAAAACTTGGAATATACAGAAATATTTATATATATAATTGCATGTGTTTACATTATCCACTTCAACGGTTTGTTCACTTTTGTTCTGTTCTTTTGTTAATTGATACGTTTTGATGGGAGATTTTGTCATGATTTGTTTTTGTTTTTTGTTTTTGTAATCGCTTACATTTTTCATATAATTGCATGTAAATATGTTCTACTTAAATGTGTATGATATATGTAGGTAACACATGTATTTGTATGTATATATGATAGTAGGTTGTTTGTGTTCTTAATTTGTACAATGAGTGTAGATCAATTAAATTGTAACAAAAATTTTATTTATTTTAATTAAATCAAATACCATACATCATGCAGCATTCTATTTGCACAAAAACTAATTACGCCTCCTAACCCTCTAACAATACTAATTCTACACCATATACAGGCCTTGCAGCATGTCGATGAATCATGCTTGCTGAAACAGTGACTATCAAAACACAGAGACTACATCGGCACATTAAGTGGAAGTCATTCTAAAAGTTAGTTATTATATCAAACGCAAATATTTCCAATGAATCCGCAGTTAAAAATATCGAAAATCTATTGATTTCTCTCCACAGCTTTCCGAAAAATTTTTTACTACCAGAAGTGTATAAACTATCTGCAGCAAAACTAAGAAATCGTCAGGAAAAATATTTCCTTCAGAAGAATTTCTTGACCGACTAGCATAACACTACGACTCAACAAATTAGTGACAGCATCAAAGCGCTTTGTCGATCTGTAAGTGTCTTGTGATCCAGTTTTTAGGTGTTTATAGCTACCTCAACGGACCGGTGTTCTAAGCTGTTCAAGAGAGATCCTTCTTGGATTGACATTTTAAACTAATCCTAAGCTAACCAAGTATTACACTAGTGAAAAAGCAGAAAAGTTTATTCAGAAAGTTAGTCCGTTGCCGAATCAGTGCTTTTTCAATAAAAACAAGATGAGTCTGACCAAAATGCACAGTCAAATAATTCATTTGAATTTTATTGAAACAGTTAACTATGTCAAGCAATCTAATTTAGAAAATATAAAAAAGGTTCAAAGTAAATACATATAGGAGAAAATGGCTGGCGTAAAGGTATATTAGCTTCGACTTATGCCTAATTCTGGACAGCGCCGACTCCATCGTTCGCATAATGCATTAGGCAACCTTTTAAGTTGCCGGACCACTACAGTATATTTCAAGCTGAGGTCTTTGCTGTTGCAAAAGCCGCGGAACTGCCCTCCAGTGTCAACACCTGTGTAGAGCGCTAAACAGCAATCAAGGCAGTAAAATCGTATCGCATATCGACCAGAAGTGTCTTGAGAAGCAGGGCAGCAGTGCTAGAAGCAAGCAACTTCACTTCTACTGGGTGCCAGGCCACAAAGGCATCGAGGGCAATGAAATCCGAAAACGTTGGAAAACCCATGCACTGTCTATACGACGATCTCCACAGAAGCATGGTAAAAAAAATTAAAACCCGATAGAACGGGCTACCTGGGTGCAAAACTGCAAAAGTCATGTGCAAAACGGTAGATCAGAAGTACACAAAGTTCCTGTTGGCACTCTATAGAAGAGACTGTAGGAACATGATGGAAATACTAATTAGTCACTATCTGGTGGCGACACACGCCCACGGAATGGGACTGACAGTTCAAGAAGATTGCAGGTAAGCAGGGAAACAGTGGAGTATCTCTTGTGCACTTGTCCCGCATTGGTAAGACTACGCTGTAAGCATCTTGGGGCCCCACGGTATGATACACTTGAGAAGGTATCGATAGTAAGGCCGTAGATTCTGTTAAAATTCGTGCCAAGCGCAGACATCCTAAAGGATAACTACTCAGGGCTGTATAATATATATATATGTGCATATATATCTTCATATATTTTTTCGACTTTCCCTACAACATCGACTAGTTCGGCAAAGAAACCAAGCCCAAAATGCCTTGTTGCTCTAACTTTGCAGTTTTGGCTTGATGGCTGTAACTGCTTGATTGTGATGATGTATGCTTGGGTACAATTAATATTATTAATTTATAAAAAAAAAATAATTAATTAATTAAAATTATTTAAGAATTAAAATTATTAATTAATTAATTTAAATTATAATATAAAAATAATAATATTTAATTTAAGGCAATTTCCGCTTCGGAAAACTATTTTCGAAATCTACGAAACATAACTGCACAATAATTGAGGTTATGTAATGTATGTAGTATACATTATTATATCTATGTAGTACATAGCATAGCATTTTTTCATGCATATGTCAATGTAGTTACATGCGTCACTGAATACCTAAATTTCTATGTATTTACTTAGCTTATTGCTTGTATTACATGGATTTTATATATGTACGTGTTGTATATAGCGCTAAAATTGTTTAAATGGCCGTATTATCTGATATGTTTACGGTTTTAACATTTTGCCTCGACGCAGTACATAATCATACATACATAGGTAAGGATTTACATATGTATATTATATAATCGTTTTGTAAATGTTTTAGCATTTTGTAATTTAAAACTCATCCAATTAAGAGTATATCAGAATATATTATGTATATATGTATCTATATTTATGTATTTATAGTATATAGTGTTTTTCGGAAATATACGGGCTGGGGTGAAGCTTAGATATGACACAATTGAATAGGTAGAGTTTAAAAAATATTGACAAATTACCTCAAATTGACAACTAGGCGTCATAATATATATTTGTGTAATAAAAAATTTTTCTTTTAATAAATGTTATAGATATATATTTGTTTGTATAACTATTTGTAAAGCATTTTGCGTGTGTATACACTCGCTTGGGTTATGTATAGGTTGTGTTTGCTTTGTATATAGAACGGGAACGGGAGATATCTGTGTAGTTCTGGCCAAGTGCAGACAAAACGAATGGAACGTGTTTGCTTTCAACGGTTTTTTAACTAGATAAACTTCTTTTTTATTTACGCGTACAAATATATGTATGTATTATTAATAACTGTTCTTACATGTATTACGGTGACACATGTGTGTATGTGTGTGTACATAGTACATGTAGCTATTTAATATTAATTAATTCACATTTAAGGTACACCTGCTAATTTCATCGACATTTATGCCTGCTGCTCTCAAATATTCACAGCATTTTCTGTGCAGTACATAAAGTCAAGCAAATAATAATTGATTGGTAGGTATGTAAATATGAAATCGTATGCTGCTTTCATATTTTTTGTTTATGTACATATAGATTTTATTAATATTATTTTTATATTTTCTGCTATATTTCCTATGTACTTCATTTTTAACTAATTTTACAGTTTCTGTTGTGCTTGAAATTGGTCGAACAAGAATTGATCGAATTGAAGAACAGTTTTTTTGTAATTTTTGTTAAACAATTTTTATATTTTTTATTATATATATATATATATAAAATATTTTAATTTCAGAACTAGAGATGTGGAAATATAACTTTTCAACAAAAGTAACAATATCTAACCATAAATATAATAACACTGAAAGAGACATCGGTTTAGAAATGCTTTTGCAACGAAATCATTTTGAAATGATAATTTATTTGCATTAATTTTGTCTTTGATCAAATCAAAGTCACTAGATAAGTTATATGCTATGTAACCGAACAATGTCATTATTTGAAACTTTTCGCTAAGACTGCGTTCACACACGAAGACTTTTGTTGTCCAAACTGGCAGTTTGTGAAAGAGGGACGAGAAAACACAATAGCGCTCGCTCGTGTGCTGCCAACAAGCTACAAGTTCTTCTTCGAAAAAGTTCGTTACACTTATCGGCATTCCTTTTCATTTTGCAATTCTTTTTGTGGTTGCCTTTGTGAATATTAAATTCGAAAAAATTTGAGTTTTGTCATCCTCTTATCATTTTTTTTGCACAAAAAGCACTGAGTCGTTCGTTTTCGGCCACGAGTTCTAGTTCGAAAATGTTCTTTACACGAATCAGCATTGAAAAAAGTTGAGATGAAACTCATCTTATGATACATATTTTGCATATAGTATGCGAATATGAATATAAATTTCCAAAACGTAATAGAAATATCAAATGGTGACTAATACCTTAAGAATTAAAGAAAAATTGAGTTTTTTATTATTGGTGTAATATATACAAAGAAAGTATCAAAGGATATTCTCTGAAAATGTGTAGTTGATCCGTCCAATTTTTTCGGAGATATTTTTACTTATCGTAATCGGTTCCTTAATGGTTTTTTTCTAAACGCTGTTTACGAAGTTAGTCCCGAAAATTTCTTCGAATCATCTCAATCGATTGACTTTAAAATTTCATACGACCATTTAAGGTATATTTATCAGATAGTGATCGAAGGAATAAGATTAAAAAAAGACTTTTTTCAAAGCCCCCATTTTGTCAAGATAAAAAATTTTGACTTGTCCTTCGAACTTCACCTTAATTCATCTACATATGTATACTATTTTATTTTATTTTTTTGATTTTCGTATTTGAGATGATATTAAGCACAAAAATCTTCTTTACGTCTATTTATCTTTTATCGGAAGTCCTCCTAGAAATCGACTATGAGATCAAGGGTATCCAAAAATTTTCAAAACGAACCACTGATGATTACAGAACTTTAAAATGTAATCAAAAATTATATTTATTAATTATTAAGACTCGAAAATTTTTTTTTTACTTGCAATTGAATATGAATTAAATAGAATTAAATTTTTTAATTTAAATTTTTAAAAATTTTTAATTTAAATTTTAAAAATTTTTCAAGTTAATTTAATTAATTTTTTTTTTTTAAATTTAATTTCATTTAAAAATTTAAACTTTAAATAAATCTTAGAAAATGCAGAAAAATGTCCGATTCGAGTCGCCCTTATGAAAGCAGTGAGCAACACTTAAAGTCAATCTCCCGTTAATGAACAGAAAAGTCTTCGGGTGTGAACGCGGTCTAAGACACTTAGATTACAAATGAATACTATAATATTTTTTTTTACAAATAAATTAGTATAGTTTTATGCTGTTACCGCAAAATATATACATATCTCGACACTCACTTCATGTGCACACATGTACATATCTATATATCTATATATGTATATACATATTACATTCATATAATTACATACTAATGAGTACATATAAGTAACTAATACATACTCATATAGTTTAAATATAAAAATTGCAGAACTTTTACAGTTATTTGTTCCTGATTATAAACACTATCGAAAAGTGAACATTAATCATGTGTTTATAACGGTGTAAGACGTTACATATTTGCTTATATAACATACATACGTATATGATAATTCGCACTTACATAAGTCTAGCATATGCATACATATAAATATTAACTACAGTGTTTAGCGCATAATTGCAATAAAAATATTTATGCCAGTGTAGATATTCACTGATTATGCTATAGTCACATAATCGCTTAATTTCAAAGAGATATATAAACTACACACGAGTAAAGTTATATAATTATATTTATATATGTATAGTTATGTATAGATATATATATAATATATGTAAGTATATGTTTTTTATAAATGTATGTATGTATATTACAGGCTAAATAGCAATAATTAATATCACTGTGGTAATTTTAACAGGCGAGCCATGCGACTCTGATATGTATCGTTACCTTGGTTGTGTCTTATGTTTAAGAATCGTTATCCGCCACAGCGACTTTTGTGAACTCAATCGGCAACATGTCAACTTTTTTAATTGATATGTAGACATGTGCGTCGTATCGTCCCAGGTGCAATGTCGGCTTGTGGCGTCAAACTTAAACTAAACACATAATTGAACTGAGGATTTTTTTGTTTTTGTGTTTGTTTTATTAAACCTAGAGAGACGAACGTGCGCTTCGGTGCGCCAGCAGCACTTCACAATGACACCCGAAAGATTTTTGTGCAACTTTTGATATGTAAGCGATATTGATGCCATGTGGGGATAGTGCTGGCAGTGCAGCACCGAATCGTCAGTTCGTCGTACTTACATAAATACATGCTAATTTTTGTTACTCGTAACTTCCGATTTCAATTTCGTTCTACGCTTTGTCATTATACTAGTATGTCTAACTGGTAATCTTTGGTTTTGCTAGCTTCATTATTTATGTACTTTTCCATATAATCCATATAATTTACAAACAAAAGTATTTCTTTCTTTTGAATTTTTTAACAAATATACCTAATATTGGTTTTGCGGCTAAAATGACTGAAGTTTTCACAGAGGAATCATTAACTTCATGATTAGACTGATTTGTGCCGGGCTATAGCGGAATTGTAGCAAACTGCAGGGCTGATGAACTTACAAGGTTACGAACTCAGTCTATCAGCTGCAGAAGGGAACTATTGAATGGTTGGAACCCAAACGAGCTCTGTGTTGGCCAGATACTAGCAACTGTGTAATCACAAAATTTTTCTGACTCAAGTCAAAACGTAGGTGTAGTGACTGGGCACTGCTCGATCGGAATTCATGCGATAAGATTGAATACTCGGTGGAATGTCCAACGGTATGCGCACCCAAGTGTTTAAGTCTTGAGCACCCATACGCGGAACAATCACGAAGGAAGAATTGAGTTGTTTCCATCTCATCTTCTCCCATTCAGCTTCTGCAGATGACTCATGGATCACTAGATCTCTTGCCATCGATCTTGCGCCAAAAGGCTTTTGTGACGGCGCATATACCGATTGTTTTCCAGTGCTGACTAAGCTCCCGCAAAGTCCAACTATTTAGTGGTAGAACACAAGAGGATATGGGAGCACGAGGTGAGGTTAGGCACACTTCGACCAGTCCCGAACGCACTGTTAATGAGTTCAATGCTAGTATCGCTGCTTTGGATGGATGGTCACTACTCTGAAGGAGGTTGAACTCTGGAGCAGTAAAGCTACTGCTACCTTAATGGCTGCAACCTCGGCCTGAAAAACACTGGAATAGCCGAAAAGTCTGAAACTGGTGTTGATAGAGAGCTCTTAACAATATACCTATTGACCAATCTTCTCCCGAAGCTTTGACCCATCCGTGAAGAAGCTCATTGCCCCACTCCTCTAATGGCTTCTTCCCACTCACAACTTCCTCGCCTGCATGTGGGTAGAGAAGGAGCCGCCAGAGTTCGGCTTCCAAGCCGAAGTGATCCGGGATGAAGTCAAAGTGAGTGAGAATTTCTGAGTGTTAAGACCCTTGGAACCCAGACTCTCTGATGGCAACTCGCTTTCATACATCTTCCGGCGATGTCTACGGATAAAATGTGCAAGATAGCGTTAAGTGCCATTGTTGGAGTGGACCTTAGTGCTCCAAACTTGCTGATGAGCGCCGCCTGTTGAAAGCTTTCGAGTTTCTTTGCAAGTGTGGTCTTTTCTAGAGCCCTCCACCTCATAAAGACTCCATAGAGATGCAATGGAATTAAAAGCTAAAATACTTCGGGCCTCAAATTTTAAAAATCTGGGTAAAATGGCGGAAAGCAGATTTGACATGGGTCTATGGCGTTTTGTCGAAACAGACATATACAGAAGTTCTTATCACAGTGGTTTGTATGTAGCAGTCCAAGTGTGAACCCTTCACAATACGTTAATCATTCCTTTGTCTAAACTTCAGTCACGTATCGTCTAACGAAAATGATTAACGGTATCCTGGTATGTATTTTTGACAACAGTCATACATGGGCATGACACATTTTAGTCATGAGTGCGTCTAGGCTAGGTCCGTAACCAACTAGCCGATGCATTTGTGTAAAATATCTAAATTTTCAATAAATAATAAAAATACTAAAATTTTTTTTAACGCTAAACTGATAATTTGTGCTTGAGAATATTTACTAAATAGCGACGTCTTGCACACAATAACCGTTCATTAGCGCTTCTCCTTCACGCCATACAGCACACGACATAGACTATATATATTGATGCATACATTGTTATTGCTATTTTTGACCTCTAACCCAATTAGAGTTATACCTATATGATAATATAATATATATATTTAACTATTTCCGGTGTATAATACAAAAGTTGTGCCGTTTGCTTTTAATTTCTTAGCTACTTTTGAGATTCTGTTATCTAACTGCTTATATAACTACATACAGGCGTATATTTGTATATGTATGTATGTTGCGATATTTCAGGTGCAACATTATGTACGAGTATCTATGGTATGTATGCCTAGTCATGCGGTTATAGTGTACACTCCACTTGCTCTACTAAATATATGGTCGTTTTTGTTTTTGTTTTTTTTTTTCGTTTAACTTTTTTCACCTATGTGTATAGATATATGTATGTAAGTATAAGTATTATTATTAGCCACAACAACAAAGTACATATTATGTTATTGTAAAATTAACGAAACACGTAAACTATGCGATCAAAGATATAAAAACAAACATAGATTACCGCTAACTTTGTGTAAGACAACATTTTAAAATCCTTGTCTAAATGGATTCGCTGGACCAGCAGGGCCTCTACTCCCGCCGCCGCCATCGTTCATTTGCTGTTGCTGCTGCTGCTGTTGATGCTGGAACGGATTTGCGACGCGTTGTTGTGGAAGATGTCGCGTTTCCTGCTGCTGATAATTACCACCCTGTTCCTGATACCCAGGCTGATATTGCTGTTGATAACCCTGATTTTGCTGATAACCGCCACCTCCGCCAGTTTGCTGGTAGCCGCCATCTTGCTGTTGGTACTCATAGTTTGTATCGTCCACATTGGATTCCTGCTCCTGTTGATACTGTTGACCGTACTCAAGATGATTTTTGAAATCACCATCAATCGGTTTCTGATCGTGCATAACATAAGTTTGATATTCTTTGTTCGGTGGATCTTGCATCAGTATGTTAGCTTCATTTTCGAACGGTTTGAAATCGTAGATGTTGCGTAACTTGCGTAGCACGGGCACATACAGCAGATTGGAGAAGGCAATGATGAAGTTCAGCGCTGTAAAGCCGATCGCCTCTACCACGCCGCCCGCAATGATGGGACCGACTGCGTATGCAATCGAATATGAAATATCGGCAATAGCATAAATGCTGCCGTACACGGACACGTAGCGCACGTCCACCAGGTAGCCCAGCGTTGGTAGGAGCGCGGTGTCGATGAGCGCGATGCCGAAGCAAATAATGCAAATGGGTAGCATAAGCATTTGGTAGGAGCTGGAGAATGGTATTATGAAGCAGGAGAAACCCTCGAGCGCTAAACCTACGGCGGCCATAAGCCATTGATGATGTGGATACTTTTTCGCCATTTTCACAGTGATGACGACACCCAGCACATGTGGAAAGAAGGCGGGCAACCACACCATACCGATTTTCCAATTCTCTGTTGTTAGGTTATCTTCCATCCACAGCGATATGGTGGGTTCTAGGAATGCCAACGCCACATTCGACATAGTCAACGCACCGGCACAGACCGCAATGTATGGATCCATTAGCAAGCGCCATATAGGAATCGTTTGTTGTTGCACCTCTTTGCTTTGTCTTATTTGATCTTTAACTGGTTTCATTACTAGCAATAGCATAAGGCCATCCAAGAGACACACCAACGCCAAAATGAGAAAGGGCACTTCCTTGCCGGCGAACTGATAGAGTGCACCACCGAACGGTGGCGCTACCAAACAACCGAAACTGATGAATGCCAAAGCAATACCCAATGCCTGCGAACGTTCATTCTCCTCGGTAAAGCGATCCGCTATCATGGCTAAACCCGATGTGTCGGCGAAAGCCGAACCCGCACCTTGTAGCGAACGCGCGAAGAAGAGTAAACTGTAACTACGGCCGCAAGCGAACATCGCTGTTGAGAAGAACATAATGGTCAAACCGATCATCATGGGTAAATCGTAGCCAATGCGATCGATGAGACCACCCGAGAAGGGGTTCACCATCAATTGTACAATGGCCTTCGATGCGAATAGTATGCCGGTGGCAGAGTCCTGACCATGATGGTCGTGATGCACTGGTATAATTAGACCAGTGCGATTATCACGCAATGGCGGCGGCGTTGGTGTGTCATCATCGAAGCTACCGATCTCACGCAAATAATCCGGTATAATGGGTACGATTACCATGTACAACATGTTGTCCAAAAGCAGCGCTATCGAGACTATTACTAAGATGAGACGACGCTGGTTAACGGGCTCTTGAATTTTCTCCCAAACGATTTCTTTGACCTCGCGCAGCTCGAGATTGAGCAACGGTATTTGAAATGAACCAGCCATATTGTTAGACTTACGTTAAAGATTTTTAAATGGATTTAAATAACGTTTTTATTGTTGAATTGCTGAAGCTTTGTACTTAATATGGCGTAGCTCTCAGGTGCGCACTTTAATTGTTGTGTCTACAGCTCTGGCTAGACTTCCTTTCGTTCTTATTATCCTTTTTTAAATGATATGCTGTACTTTGTTGTTGTCTTATAATTAGTCCAAACGCTTTCAGTTAGTTTCGGAACTTTTAATCTCATTTTTGTTGCATTTCACCTTTTTTGTGTGCTTCGCAACTTTTGTGGGTTTACTGCTCAACTCAAGTTGGTTTGGAATGTAAAAACTTTTACATTAGTCGGTCTTCTCCGCTGCTTGTGATTTTAACAAATTTTGTTGTTTTACTTGTTCTTGTTGTTGTTGTTGTTACTAACAGGCACATTGTGTTCGTTTCCTTAGTGGTGTGTGTGAGCATGTGTGTGTGTGGGCTTAGTGTTGCTTTCGTTAAACTTCGGTTTTGTGGCCGCTGCTTGTGGCTTGTCGTACATTTGCTTTTCACTCTCCACTCTACACTTGTTGCATGGCATATTTTTGCATTTTAGTAGGATCGTTGGCAACCGTCTGGACAACCTTTAACGACACAGAAACAAGATTTCCATTAGATTTCAATGTCAAGTACTTTTCATTTGCTTTCGCTTTATTGCCTTAAACTCAAGAGTTTTATTTGGATTTCTTCTTCAATTTCTTTTTTCAGTTTATTTGTATATTTATTTTGGCTTTCTTAGTGGAAAGTGCTTTCAAAGTGTTTAGCTTTCTCAAAAGTTTCGGTTACATTCAAAATGTCTGGGTTCCAAAACAACGACTAGCTTAGAATTTTATGATTGAAATGTTGTTTCTGTGAAGTGAAAGGACGTCCATTTTCATGCGTTTCTCTATCCGTTTGTATTGGAATTAATTTATTTGGCTTTCAATGTTTCTGATTAAAAATTTTGCAAACAAAATGACAAATTAGTTAATTGAGTTGGCGTTCTACAAATTGCTAAATTTAATTACACGTAAATGGTGCTGAAATGCGTTGAAATGTTGCGCAGTCCATATGTGGTACAACAACATTGTTACAAAGTTTATTGAAAATTGTTTGTTATATTCTTAAATGGGTATATTCTTCATTCCACTAGTGACACACATTTCAATCATAAAAGTTATACAAACTACTCGCTACGCTTGGATTTCCGACACTGATGAATTTGGGTAAATTTATAAGCAATTATATAATAATTAGCGAAATTGGTGAAAATTCATAAATTATTATATAAATAAGGTACATAAGATGTTTGTTGTTATTTCACTATAAAAATTCAAACTTTTACTCGGAAGTTATGGATAATTTTTTGTTGATTATATAAATACATATACACTTTCTTAGGAAAATGGTTTGAAATAATCTTTTTCTATCACACTTCTTAATACTCAAGTACTTTCGATTCTAGTCGTATGTTGGGTGGATAACCTTACGTAGGCATATAGTTTGAGAGTGAAGGAATGCAGTGCGATCTGTGATCTATTGTGCTCTTAGTAAAGGTCCTGGGATAATGTTGGTGATATTTGCGCGATAACCTGACTCCTTCTAAGTGCATTTGCGGCGCAATTAAGAATTATATGGTCTGTTGTCTTCGTCCCTTTGCCGCAGAGCTGATGCCGATCTGTAGAACAGTATATCAATCTTTGCAGCTGACACCTTAGCAAAGCAGTTACTTATGTAAAATACCACAAGTTTTCTTAGTTTCTCTCTAGGGAGAACAGTTTTGCATTGAATTCTGCAAGAAACATCATCGTTTAACGAAGCCCGGGCATTTTTACCAATGGTGATTTCTACAAGCGCTTCGCTTTTACCGTAGCTCCTATTGCAATGCATGGAGGTCCTATTGGCTTGGCTGCCACAGCTTGCTTCACCAGTAAATTGGAAAGCTCAGTGCCATTGACTCCTTTATGCTCAGGGATCCATTCGAATTAATTATTATTATTTTCCCTGTAAAGGACTTGTATGCACTACAGTAACATTATTGATTTGATTTCTAGAGAGAAGATTGTTTAAAGTGCCGCTTGACTATCATTGTGAATGAGGATATATTTCAGGATCACCTCTACTGCAGCGGTTGGGCACGAGCACATGACACCAGTATTATATGTATATACTTGTACAAGCGTATTCGTCAGCTATTTCTTAGTAGTTGTTAGTTGACCTTAGACATCAAAGATCTCTTGCCTATCATACTCGTAGTATGCACCCACCATCTAGACGGAGTTTGTAAGATCTCACTTTCGTTTAGAGGTAGGCAACTTCCCTGCGTGTGTTGATGTCATTCAGAAGTAAAAACAAACAAATCACCATTAAAATAATAATAAAGTCCTCAAATGGCAATATCGAGGACCAGCTTTATCTTGGCAGAACTTGTTTCTTCAAAAAGTTATTATTATGTGTTAGAATTAATCTAATTAGCTTTTCTGGTTACACACCTCGAATTAAAGAAATGCCTTGCCGAGAACTTCGAAGCACTTGTTAATGCTGTTAGTAAAATTTCTGCTGAAAGTCTTTGTTAGATTTCACAAAATAAAAATCTATTTGATTGATGTAGTTGAAAATTAGTTTATTACAGTTCGAAAATTAAAGAGAGTTCCTCCGTACACAAATAATGACTAAAGCTACAATATTATTGGCAATACCTGATTCACATTTATTAAAAATCACTGAGCATATGTGTAAGTAGGTATTTTTTGTCGTCCTAAACGTAGTATCACTGTGTAAACTGACGTTGAGTAATATCAAAAGTTCCATCAGGATCGGGAAGAACCTTTCCGAGCCGTTCGATACCAAACAAGGTTTCGGACAAGGCTTCTTCAATCTAACTTTGGATGAAAACACTCCAACTCTTAGAGTATTTGACGCAATACTCGACGGGGGAAGCAGAAGAAAAGGAAGACCTCATCTCAGTTGGAAAATGCAGTTGGAGAAGGAGCTAGCTTTGCGAAGAATCTCTAACTGGCGCGCGGTTGTAAACTCGGCTATTAGTGGTATCTTCGCTAATAAAGAAGAAGAAAGGCAGTTTCATCACTTTTCTATTACATTCGAATTTAGCAAGATTCGATGAAAGAATTCGATCTTTAGTAGGTTTGCAGAAAAACTCTTCTATATAAGAGAACGAAGGCAGTAGAAAATCACCGTCCTCACCTTGTTTTAAGAATGTTCTTTTTATATGTACAATTTATACTTCACATCATCTCATAATTGATTCAAATTCTGATTACAATAGATTGAACGTTTTACATATTTGAAGTGCGTTTTACATTAGCTTGTGACGTCAAAGTAATACCCTCGCGTTGCAATATACGTATGCCAACGTATTTTCCAGTCAAGATAGCACTTTTAAAAATCCTCCGTCGTGATGATCTTTAGAGCTTTCTTTGATTCAGCTTAATTCCTCATTTGAATCAAAACGGTGTCCTCAGAGGGGTCATGTGGATTTGCTGAATAGCCAGAAGTTCCTCGAAGGTAAATCAGGCGAATGCGGTATTTGCGGCACGATATTAGTTCAAAATGTGGCGAAATTATCATGAATAACCAAGGCAGTAAGAGATGGTGCATTATCGCACTTTTTTGTTCAATAAATTCAGACATAGTAAAAATCGAAGAATTCATTTTTAAAACCTCACAAAACGACGCGTATCTCAAGTACTAATGAATATTTTTACGTGAAATTTAGCATAGATGTCACTGATACGAAAAACACGTGAAGTATAAATTAAATATTCACCTTTCAATTTGATCACAGTAGTAAGTCTGAAAACTTTACTACCTTTCACATTATCATGCTTTCTCTTAAAAAGCAGCGTGTAGCAATTTTGTACTCCGTCATTCGACAACATAGAATTTCCACTATAATGGGGCTTAATTTTCGTTTTAATTGCGCCGCATTATAGTCTCCGGTTGTACACTAAATAAACTAGTGCTGCTGCAAAATGTGGCAAACGAGTGCCTAGCCAACCGTGAATCCTTGTGGAGCAATTTATCTAAGCCCTGCACTAACGTTTCGAGAACATGGAAACATGGAAATGTTGGCAATAATAACAACAAGCCACTGAAACAATTTGTGAAAAGAAAATGCGGAAAATGCGAAAATGCCTCAGGATAATGAATGGCGTAAGAGAGGAGTACAGCCGGATATGCTAACAATAAAATGAATACATAAACAATAGCATGAAAAAGATAGTAGGTAAAAGGCCGAGTCGGGCCAAATGCACTTGAATACGCTAACACGCCGCTGAATGCTGAGCCGCTGAAAGAAAAGCGTTTGAGTGTATAATTATATATAAATATAGATGTGTGTGTGTAGCTATGGATGGAGCAAGGACTCGAAAAAGCCCCGTAGAAGTTCTAGCATTTATAGCAGCCAGCCAAAAGCCCTTGGGCTTTAAAGCGAATGTAAAGAGTGTGGTGTAGCGAAGAGATGGTTAGAAAGGTGGAAACGCACAAATGCACTCAATGAGAAAAAATAAATAAATACGCTTAGGCTGTATGTGCGTGCTGTTGTTTTCAGCCCTAATTTCAACGCTTGTGTGAGGATTACATTTCACGAACACAGATCTTTGATGTTGAATTGCTTGTGGGGGGCCTAGTCAGCAGAGTGGGGTGAGTTTGTGCTCACTATTCGGCAAGTTGCTTGAGAAACTTGGCAGGTGTGTCGAGAAAGTAAATTTCATGCTTCCGCTATTTTATTCACTTTGTTAGTTCTATACGAATTCACTTCTCGGAATGTGGCATTTGTACGAATCTTGTGTTTTACAGTTGAGCGAAGCAAAAAATCGATACAAATTTACTTTATATAAGAAATAAAAAAGAGAAATCAATCGGCAATAAGTTTTATGTAGAATGAGTGTATATTATCTCCATGACTGCTGACAAAGATTTTTGTTAGAGCTCTCTAACTAGAAAATTCAACAAACTTCCAGAGGCATCTCTAAGGAATTATGCGAGAACTAATATTGATTTAATTGTGTTTATATATGTGTGTATAAAATTATTATTCTGAAGTGTATAAAATACTGATCCAAAAAGGCATTATAGTTAAGGAACAAAGCGGCCAGTCTGGCGACTTGGCGGATAAAAATTTTGGGAAAATTTGGTAGAAACGCAGCTTGTTTTCTATCCCAGCTGCCCAATGTCTCTTAAAGGGTTACAGGGTTTACGGGTTTTTTATTGTTTTTTTTTTTTTTTTTGTTAATTTGACAACATCTCTAGAATATTGTCCTAAATTTTCAAGTTCATCCGAGTCATAGTTTCGAGGGGATACAGCTTTGAGAACTTGTGCGCTCGAGGCTAGCTAAGCTACGTGTGCAGTCTTTGAACGCATTTTTCTTGAAACTGTGTTTTTCAAATCGGTTGGCAAGATTTCTCGAGAACTACTCAACCTATCTTCATGAAATTTTATACAGGACTTTGAGTTACAATTCTTAAGGGATTGGACTATTTAAAAAAAAATCTCGAAATTTTCACTTAAATCTTAATTTTTTTGTAAAAATGTTTGCCGGTTTTCAGTTATTTTCCTTCGTCCAAGTTCTAAGTTAAGGTTTTAACCAAAACACGTATTTTTCACTTTAGATGATTCTGTAAGGAGTTATCCCGCCAACATAGGCGTAACTTTTTTTTGAGGGGTCACCGGAAATGGCGTCACAATGGCCGAGTATAAAAATATTGTTTTCTAAAAATTTCAGAATTTCTTTTCTAATCTAATATTTCAATTGTTATGTGAGAAAAAAGTTGTTAAAAAGGCTGTTTTTTAACCAAGGAAACCCATGTTATTTGTATAAAGATCGATAAATTCAGAATTTTGATATTCCAGTAATAATAGTAAGATTGCATTATAAAAATGCGATAAAAGTTTCAAGGATGCCATTTGCGACTTTAATGCAAAAATTTTGGTACAAAAGTTAAAAAGCTCTCCAAATATTTTTTTCTATTGCGAATACTGTTTTCGATAACAGTGCTGTCAGCATTTCACTATTCAAATTCAAAACAACTTATCAATTTTTTTGTATAAGAGTATAAATAAATATTATATCAACTCTCCCAGCACACCTGCCTTGTTGCCTTGTTGAATATTTATAATTAACTCAAGTGCATGGCATACGTTGGGGTCGACAAGCTCATTAAACAACAACCACCAAACAACCCTCTGAAAGCAGTGAAGCAGTGGGCAAAAAATGTGCATATGACCAAAAACTCCAAGTGCACAGGAAAAAAGAAAGGAAAACAAAACTGAAAATAACACACAAAGGGAACGCACGACATGGTCATGAAAATTTAATGACGCAACGTCATTCGAGCCGTTGTTGGCGTCATCGCCGCTGCTGGCGTCATCGCTACTGCGAAAGCGCTAGCCGCTAGCCAGCCGCCCACTGCAGAGACTAGGTGGCCTGGAAAGGGAGCATGTATGAGTACATACATTTATGCAGAGCGTGTGTGGACGCTTGACATCACTCGAATGTGTGTTGCGTGCAAGTGAAGTGGACTTCTGTGCCAATGCACGTCTCCTGCTTTAACTGTAAATTATTTTCGCTTTCACCACCTACGCCTCCCACAAGTATTTTACACTTACACTCATACATATTGATATATATATTATATATCACCAAATGCGTCTGTTTTTATACTTTTGTAAAATGTTGGTACAAAGTATAATAGTTTTTTTTTCACCTAACGGTTGTACGTATCATCTAAAGCTAAGCGAGATGGATATAGGGTTATGTATACTATATATAAATGATCGGGATGATGAGACGAGTTTGCCTGTCCATCCGTCCTTGCAAGTTGTAACTGAGTAGAAATCGAGATATCTCTAGATCAGCCATCTAACCTAACCCAACATATCTCGAGATCCACTCGACCGATTTCAACTGAATTTGATATGTGATATTCGGCTCACATTATTATATGATACAATGAAAATGAGCCCAATCGGACTACAACCACGCCTATTGTCCATATAACGAAATTTCCATTTTGATTCTTTCACAGTAATTTCTGATGACTCTTTCAAGAAACAAATAATAAAGCGAAATAAAACCTTGCATGAATGGTGGTTTTGAGATATTCCACCTTATGACTAAAAATTGCCTGAAATGAACCAAAACCTGTCAACCTGTCTCAGATACTGAATATGTGGACCCAGTGCTTATAGTTGACTCTTTACCGAAAATATCTGTCAATGTGTGGGATTCAGAGAAAATCCTTCTTGATAATAGTATGTCTGCGTACTACAAACGCGTTGAATCAAGTTAATACTTCCCTCAGTTCCTATATAACTAATATAAAGATTTTCGAACTTCCAAGATTGTCAAACTCGGCCAATAGGTGATCATAACAAAATTGAGGGAGCGTATTTTTCTTATAACCGTGTTTATTTGTGCTTAGAATGAATATAATCGGATGAAAACGCGCCCTATAGCCCATCTAACTAACAAGCCTTATGTACCTGAAGGCACTCTACTGGCTTTAATCCTTCCAAGTCGCTAAAGTATGAAACGTTTGGTCATACCCGAACTTAACTCTTCCTTACTTATTCAATATCTCTTTGTTGTTTTGAAATTAAGAGCAAATGCAATAATAATAATTACACTTGCAATGCTTAAATCACCTTTTGAAGTGTTCATAAATACGCGTCAGCTACGGTCCATCTAAAAATTCGTTCAAATCTACTTACACATACAAACATCACATACAATTTATTTTATTTATACTTTAACGGTGGTTGCTTGGGCTTTCGTTCGTAAATACTGTGCCACCACCTACCTTTTCATGACACGACGTTGAGTACCTTTTAGATCACGTGCCTGAGAATTGTATGGATTGTTCGAAGATATAATAAGGTTTTCGTATGAAAATATTTATAAGTTTGTGTGTGTGTGTTTATTTCCATAACGATTTATGTGTGCGAGCGTAAAAAATAATTGAATGTAGAATATATTATATAATTGCGCAGAGGTCCTTGAAGGCAACAATGGAAGTGCTACAAACGAAATTGTAATAGCATTGGCAACTTCCTGCTTAGCGGCCGGAGGTGATTATATCGATTTGTGGTGGTATCCTTAGGGTGGAGTTGAGTTGTGCGAGAGGTGAGCACATAGAAATGGTTTGAGTTCTACATTAATATTTATAGTCCTTTAAAGTTTAATTTCGAAGGAGCATAAGTGAGTTAAAATGAAGCTAAATTCTTTTCGCTTATGTTGGTTTTTGATAAATATATATAGATATTCATAGAAAAAGTGCCTTTCAGTTAGTATAAAGTAACAATTATTCTTACGTTTTCAGCTTTGAACATAAAATTTGTTAGAGTTCATACATATGAGTAGAATGCTTCAACGCACTTCTAGGTTTATAGAATTACTTATTCCATGTATTCTCAGAAAGCTTCAATTCTGACATTGTTTAATTTGTGAAATCTTCTTTTAATAAAGACTAAACTAGTGTCTTAGCCTAAAGAAATTCGAATTTTGGGAACTTTTTAATTAAAACTACTTCGTCGAATGTTTGGAAAATTTGAGAGTATATTTATACGCGTTTCAAGAATACATGGGCTTTTTTGTGATAAAAAAGAATAAATATGTATATGAGCTAAAAAGGATGCTCCACTACTGCAGTGATTACGACATTCCCAGTTAATGAAACCGGAAAATTTAAAATTCTTGTTAAACTAGAAGATATTATCCATACAAAGATCTACGATTAAATTAATAATTGACAAATGGCGGTGTTTTAGAAATAAGTTGAATTTTACCCGAAATTTTAGTCGTTTTTGGTCTTCCAAAATTCGATTTTTGATCAGATCAGATCAGATGAAAAATCGATAGGTCATCGAATATAAAATTTTCTATAGAATAAGCATAAAAATTTTATCTGATATGTCTCCGTCTATGAATAATCTGATTTGTCTCCGAGTTAACACTGCAGCAAACTCGAAAAATATTGTTTAGAGAAAGAATGGCGGTAACTCAAAAATAATTTGAGATATCGATATGAAGTTTTAGTAGGATATTTTTAAAGGTATAACCTATTGAAATATTAAAAAACAAAAACGAATTTAATGTCGTTTTTTCAAATATTTAACACTCTCTTAAGAGTGCCTCTTAAAAGGTTACATGGGTTTACGGGTTTCAAAAAATTGAATTTTCTTATTGTCTTATTAAATTCTACATTTCCTCTCGATTATTGTCCTAAATTTTAAAGTTGATCCGCGTAATAGTTTCAGAGAAACAGCCTTGAGAATTTGTGCGCTCGAGACCAACTGGGCTAAGTGCGCCGTCTTTAAACGCGTTTTTCTCGAAACTGTGTGTATTTGAAATCAGTTGGCAAGATTTCTCAAGAACTAACCTACCGATCTTGATGAAATTTTATACAGATCTTTGTGAAACAATTCTTAAAAATTTAGATGAAGTAGTTTTTTTTCGTTTATAGCTATTTTAAAAAAATGTCGTGAAATTTTTCTTTGTTTTTGTAAAAATGTCTGCTAAAAATCCAATTTCAAGTCTTTTTCCCTTCGTTCAAGTTCTAAGTTAAGGTTTTAACTAAAACGCGTATTTTTCACTTTAGATGATCCTGTAAGGAGTCATTCTGCTAATGCGGTCGCATCTTTTTTCTGAGGGGTCACACGAAATGATATCAAGGATATTCTGTAGCCGAATTTAGCGTTTCTTCTTGTTTTATAAAGCATATTTTCTATGGTTTGGGAGTTCAACTTGAAGAAAATGCTTCTTCTTTTTCAGTTTGAAAGTAGTCGTGGTCTTATGCCTCAAATACCATTATATTTATTCAGAATTAAGAATAATATTGTGGCGTGATGGGTGGATAAAATTACGAGCGGCTTAAGAAAGTTTGAATTTGCCGCAAAGTAAATAATAAACTAGTTTACTTTATCCTTTTACCTTCGACAAACTTGTACCAAAATATTAGAGTAAGGAAAGTACAATTCCTCTCACAACTTTTACATTAACGTCAAAGCAAATATAAAGCAAACGGATCAGATGTTTGCTGCATAATGGGAAGCAACCAACTTTGTTGCAGAAAAAACTACTGACAAGCCAAACAAACAAACGCTTGCGAAAACTTTCGTTGCGTGCAGCGCAATACTGACAATGCGAACATAGAATTGAACGTGAGTAATGCATACATACGTACAAACCAACATGTTATTCGTGTAAAGATGTGCACGTCAACGAAATTGTGCTGAAGCTATAACTTTGCGAGGAAATAAAATTTGCGCCGTAGCGCTAAGAATAAGTCCTTGTATTTTCCTTTTCTTCAAACGTAATTTTTCGCTTCCTTCCTACAGCGCGAAGCAGCATGGCAGCGTAGTAAATGGCAGAGAAGGCAGCATAGTAGTCTTGTAAGAATTGCGTGCACATGAGTAAAAGGAGAAAGAGGCTTACCCCAAGGCGTGCGTTGTGTCTGCTGCAAAAGTTCTCACAGCGCGGCACAGCCGCACCTTTCTTCAACAAAAATACGACAAAAATTGTTATGCCAAGGTGTGCGAGCGTGTTTATATACGAGTATAGTAGAAATAATACACGCAAGTATATATAAAATATTGTATTACAGCACTCCTTCTGTCTGAAAATCTCTCTTACAGTGCTGGGGAAAAGCATGCGTGGTTTTGTTTTACACATCTCTTTTAGCATTATGAAAAGAATTCAATCCAAAAATGTTCGTATATGTGAAAATATATACATATGTATGTATGTTCATCCCTCTGTGCGAACTTATTAAAGAGATATATCTACTAAATTTTCAATTCGATTTGTCAAAAAAACTAACTTTGTGTGAGAAATATTTTATTAAAACTTACATACATAATGTTGAGGGTCCACATGTCGTATGAGTGATTTTTGTTTTTTACTTTTAACAGGAGAGAGAAGTATATGTACACAAGTAACACAACAATAAACAAGTAATAGCTTAATTTATTTTCTTTATGGAATTTTTTATTACTTTAGTATTAAGGGATATAAGTTATAAATAGGTAAGTGGATTATTTTTACATGACGAGAAGTTTTCTCATCATTGAAATGATGCAAACTCATTGCCAGATATTCCCTAAATTGAATTAAATGAATGCTTGTATTTAACATTAGAGGGAATTTGCTGGCGAATCGATTTTGTGCATAAATTTTTGCAAGTCTGAAAACTGTACCTTGTGAACAAAAAATATTGTTTGGACAAATGACTCTGATATACCTGGAATGTAAATATTTATGAATAAAGAAGTTTACTTAGAATTAATAGGAGTAAGTCTTCATAATACACTGGTAAGTTTGCAATATTATCAACTGGGCAAGCAATAGTTACAATGATTTATAATTTTCAATGACCAACTGATCTTTTCAATTGAAAAGAGGGGCGTAGGCCCATTGTGCCCCCGTGGTAACTAAGTCTTATCCATAAACTCAGTTGATTTAGTAAAACCCCTGATTCTTTTCTATCCCAGATGACCAATGTCTCTTAAGCGATTTTTTTATTCTCTTATTAAATTCTAAACACATCTAGAATATTGCTCTAAATTTTCAAGTAAATTTTTCACAAGTCTTTGAGATACAATTCTTAAAGATTTCTTTTCGATTAAAACCCTTTGAAAAAAAATCTCGCGAAATTTTGCATGTCATTTTCATTTTATTGTAAAAATGTCTGCCAAAAATCCAAATTTCATTTTTTTCCTTCATCCAAGTTCTAAGTTAGGGTTTTAGCTAAGACGCGTATTTTTTCACTTTAGATAATCCTGTAAAGAGTTATCCCGCCAACTCAGATGCATCGTTTTTCCGAGCGTTTGAGGAAAGGGCGTCGCAATGAGTTTAAGATATTTTTTTCCAAAAATTTCAGCATTCTTTTGTTAATAGTGTATGTTTGTATTCTAAAAAAATATTTCATTTTTTGTATGAGAAAAAATTTTTTTGAAAAAGTCTGTTATTTACCCAAGAACCCATGTAATCCTTAAGTTGCAGGATTGGAAACCACGAAATATGTACCGCTTCATCCGGTTGAAAACTGGGCGTTCTCATAAATAATGTTCCATCGTCTAATCTGCCTCCGCGAATGCTTTGTAATCCGCCAAATCCACTTTTTCCATTTTCGGAAGGTGGGCCCTGTGATGACTCCTAGAATGTAACTAAGTTCATTTTTGTCTAGAAGTAGCAGCTTTTTAGTTTCTCCACCATCAACACCAACCCAAAGTAACTTTGTGGTATGCCCGGTGTTGCTTTTGTTACAAGACCTGTCGTGTTTCTCAGGGGTCCTTTGCTTCAACGTACTCTTAATGTAACTATGATAGTGTGGCTTGTGGTATACTTAAAGTAACTGTGCCGGCCAACTCGTCTGCTCTTCATTTCCTTCTATTCCTATATGGCCGCCACTTAAATGATATTGATAACTGATTTACCTAATGAGAGTCCAGTTATTGCGTGCTTGCATAACCTAACGCAGTGACACTTATTGTAGTATTGTCGCTGCGGACAGCCCTAATTGTCACTGGATTATCTACTAAGTGGTTAATGGACTTGTTCGTTAAAGCAGGAGCCCACTTGGAACCTTCTACTTAGCCCACAATTTCGGAATGAAAAACTAAATTGTAGTCATTTAAAATCGTATCTTGATAATACATCTTTAGATATATAGATGAATTTATATTCTGAACAGATATAAATCACGCGAAAGATATCAGTGTGTTCTTTAGGTTTTGAGACATCGAAATGAAATTTTACACATTACTTGTTTTCAAGAAGCTGCGTATTTGTGGAAACCGCCGATATAGATCCACTATACCATAAAGTTGGTATACAAAGTGAACTATCAAAATAAAGTTTTTGCACCGAAAACTTTTGCATTTCATGTAGGTCATTATTCAAGGCAACGCCACAATCTTCAAACATTTTGTACAGATCGAATAACCATAGTCACAAATAAATAAAAAATGCTTATTAGACGTCTTGAAGAAGTAGAAGAAATCAATTATTTAAAATCGATACTAATATATGGGCTCAAGATGGTGTGAATATTTGCCTACCGTTCACAGTATGAATATTTGGCAAATACTTAATCACAAATCTTGACTCCTGGAGGTCAATTATTCGCTGAGTCAAATCAGTTCTGAGGTTCAACTTTACGTCTAAGGGGCAACTACACTTCCGTAAATTGGTAAAACCTCTTGTTATTTCGGTTATGTTATATCATTATACCAGTCCATTGTATTTATACCAGTTGCTTGTTCGATTCGCCATTCACAAGCATTCCTATATATTTGATATAATAAAATAAATATTATCAATAATAAAACCAATAAAATAATTTAATCTTGAAAGTAAAGTTTCGTTTTTCTATTCACACATTGACTAATAATTGAAAGAAAGTTTGCTCTGTGCGCTGGTTGCCAAAGTAATTGCATGTATAACTAAATAAATATAGTTCACATGAACGAGCACACAAACAAATAAATGTTTTCACAAACAAGCCCCCATTCGCTGGCACTTGAAATTTCTACTCAACTCAAATGTTGTGCAAATATCTGCTCGTGCTCGCATCTGTTCGTACAAGTTGCCGTACTTGTCTTTTGGATACTGTCTACTTCTTTATTTGTCTACCATTTGCTCGTTGATCTAAGCGTCAACATTGACATTCGCGTCCTTCACTTTTACATAACGGTATAGCAATGTGTGTGCTTTGCATTTCGCTTACTTTTACATTTATGCCTTTGAAGCATTTCAGCTTCAAGTTTCGCTTACTTGGTCCCAGCTGCTGGATTTCGACTTGTTATTTGGTTCAAATCTTTTCAACGTACTCAGGTGTTTTGTATTTTCAGTGTTTATCTATTCGAGCTTACAATATTTTTGCAATCAAGTGCTCTCTGCTTTCCACACTCGTACGTTGTTGCGTAGCTTGCGAAAATGTCAAGTGGCAACGTGAAGCGTGAGTGTTGTTGGTCAAGTGCACGAAGCTCGAAGTATTGGCAATACCATTTGAAATGCGAAACGAATTACGTAATTGAATTTGTTTTACCGTAACATTATTTGTCAGCGTTCAAATAAAGGTTCGCTCTTATTGTATAACCATTTCAGAAAAATTTTATTTGTCGAATTTTTATTAGATACTCGTATTGTTACAGCACAGCATAGCAAAAACTGTTTTTAAGATAGTCTTCACGTCGGCGACTAATCGGTCAAAAATTGTCTACATATGAGCGCATTTTTTGGAATATGGTTTCCGTCTTGTATTGATTTTTTTTTATGGCAGAGAGTGGTAAAATAACAATTATTGTAATTTTTCTATTAAATAATTATAAATATTCAAAATAATTTGAGACTTCTGAAAATTTGTATTTTAGAAACAATAAACAATAGATGAAGGGTATCCTCATGTATAGCATAACTTTTAAACAAATAATAAAATCAATAGAGCAGTAGAAATTAAAGGTGAGAACGCTTCTTTGTAAGCCAACACACGTGGCTAATCTCCCACTAAGCACTAAATTGTCAATTAAGTTAACCCACTTTCACCGTATTGGCGCGTGTAATCGTCTGCTTTGAATTGCACTTGAAATTCAAATACAAAGACTAAATGCAATAAAACGTAGAACAGTAAATTTAACACCATTAAATGACCAGCTGGTGGGCAGCAACTCATACCCTGTTGGAAAAATGATGGCCAGCAATTACCGAAGAAATTTTTTATCGTCAGTAGGTTTAAAGAACTGTAATCAATTTCTTAAATCATCTTAAAGTTCTCCCTGAATATTGGAAAATTTCTTTAATTATATCAAAATTTAGTTTTAAGCTACATATGGGGTATTCCATACCAAATCGACCACTTTTGAACCCGACCCCTTTAGATTTTGCTGAAACTTATCCATCCTTTTCTACCCTTTGAAAAACATTTTTGAGAATTTTTTCAAAATTTTTTCTCCAACTTCAAACCCTTTGAAAAATATTTTTGAGAATTTTTTCAAAATTTTTTCTCCAACTTCAAAAAAGTAATGAATTGTGCTATTTTTTGCTAAAAAATGGCTTTTTATTTTCAAATAGCCATAACTTTTGTAGAAATTGACTTTTGGGGACCTTTTTTTAAATTTTTGTTTTTGAATGAACTTTTCGAAAAAATACGCGAAAAAAATTTAACACGATCAATTATATAAAATAATCGGTTTTTGTTTTGTTTTTTTTAAGTTCGCCATTTTTTTTCTCAAAAAAAACTTTAATTAATTTGAAAACTATCCCATATGCATGAACACAGAACCGGGCTTGGGCCAACTTCAAATATAAAAAAAATTAATAGCGGTTCTCACTTAAAATATTTACATCCCACGATAGTTCAATACATTTTTCTACAATTTTTGAAGTTTTAATTTCTGACTTTATCAAGTTTTAAGGCGATCACAAACTCAAAGTAGCCAGGTAATTTTCGAATAAGAGCTTATAATGAACGAGGAAAGCATAAATAAACTTTTTGAAGGATTTTTAATAATTATACGTATGTATGTATATTAGAGTGCTTCGAACATTTAAAAAAATTTTTTTTTTTCAACTCTTACCCCCTCAAATGTTAGTGATTGACAAAATAAAAATCCTTCCTCAAGCCAGGCGCTGTAGCTTAACTCTAAGGGGTCGCTATTTTTTTTGGGTTCCCATTCAAATTCAAAATTTTTTTTGAAGCACCCTAATGTATATGAAGGTTTAGGGTAAGCTCTTTTTGGAACAAAAATGCGTCACAAAATATAGGTTTTTATATACTGAAATGGGTATACCATTGTGGGCAAAAAATAGTAAGACTTTTTAGTTTACATTTCGCGCGAAAACCCATATTATTTATTGAGTTGATATGACTGTCAATGACATCTGTGCCAAATGTCAACATCAAAATTATCATTACTAATTAGTATACGCTTGTCTCTTAGAAATACATAAAGTGCATTCGGCGATTTTTACGATGAGTGAAATTATTCAACAAAGAAATTCCATTTTGTGGGCGGTATCAAATTTCTTGAGCTTCAGAATGTTGGAGAAGGTCTACGGTGATAACTGTTTGCCGCGTTTTTGGTTGGTACAAATTATTCAAATAGAGTCGAGAACGTGTTGACAAGGAACCACGTCCGGACTGCCATCAACGTCAACTGATAATCAACACGTCAATAAAATAAAAGAATTGGTGCTTGAGAATCGACGATTATAAGTCAGAAATTAAGAAGGATTAGTAAAAAGCATTTTGAAAGATCATTCGGGCCTTAGAGAAGTTAAACCACGATCGCATTAACGGCTGTGAAACTATGCTTTCTGACACCAGGATATCATAAAACAGATTATGCCGATGAGTCTTGGACCTATCCTTGTGACCCAGAAGCAGACGATCAATCGGCCGAATATTGTGGCAAAGATGAGCCGAAGCTGACAAAATAATGTCAAAGCAAGTCAAAAATCATGGCTATGTTGACCGTTTTCTTCGATTATCGAGGTGTGCTGCACGCCGAATTTCTTCCGACCAGCCAAACAGTCAACAATTAGTCATTTGAGTGAAATGAATCGTTTGCGCGAAGCTATTTGTGAAAAGACGCTGGATTTATGGATCGACAACTCTTGTTTTTTGCACTACGATAATGCACCGGCATTGATTCTTCCTGTGATTTTCACCAAATTTTCAACCAATATCGTGTCGCAACCACCTTATTCGCCTGATTTAGCTCTGTGTAACTTCTGGTTATTCATAAAACTCAAACGACCACTCCGAAGAAACCGTTTTGAGTCAATTGAAGACATTGAACGTGAATTCTTATCCGCATTGAAGGCTTTCCGGAAATTGAACTTAACAACTGTTTCGAGGTTTGGAAAAATAAGTCGGCACAATTGTATTGGGGACAAGGCGAATTACTTTGAAGGGGCGACATAAATTTTGAACAATAAATTAAAATTTTAACATTATGAACTAAGTCTTACTATTTTTTATTTATAGTGGTATTAAGTTTGCCAATAAGTCGGAAGGAAATGTCAGAGACCCTTTAAGTATATATGTATATAGTATAAATGATCAGCCTGACGAGCTTAGTTGGGTTAACTACGTCGGTATGTCTGTCCACTTTCTTGTATATATGCAAATTAGTCCCTCAGTTTACAAGATATTGATATGAAATTTTACACAAGATGTTTTCTCTATAAGATGTCGGTTACTTGTCAAAACCGTTTATATTGAATTACTATATGTAGCTGCCTTACAGAGTCTTTGTCTGGAAAGTTTTTTTTACTTATTTCCGTAATTTGCGATAGATTACTGTTCAAGGAAACGTTACATTCCCCGAAGAAAGTGTTCAATTCGGATCACTATAGCATACAGCTCATCCCCCCATTCAAAGTCAAGATAAAGATCTTCAAAAGGGCAAAAAAGAATTCGACTTGAAGGTTGTTTATATCAAAGGTGACAAGAAAGTACTATTGAAGCGATTTCCGTTGGATGCAAACCGTAAGCCGGTTACGCTTTCAAAAAGCAAGCTGGACTTGGATAGTTGAGTCATTTGAATTTTCCTGCCGGGTAGCGCACACATTCACAACTATTACAACTACGGAGGCTTTGAGATTCTACTTTGTAATTAAAAAGCTTGTTAAGCCAAAGTCAAAAATAGCTTAACCCATGCTTAAGGGTAATTCGTTGAATACTTGTACATACATACCAATGTAACAATATAACTAATACACTAGCACATATCAGAGGTACAATGCCAACAAAAATAAATACATAGCTGTAGTACAAGCGCATTTGAGCCACAACTTGTTGAAGTACTAAGCATACCGGCTAAATAAAGCTTAACCTATGCTCCCAATTGTGAAATACGAACACAATGCGGAATGAACGGAAATTTGTGCCGTTGTAAATAAATACCGTTGTGAATATGCTCGACATTGTCAAGTGCCTGTGGAGGCTACGGAAAAGGCATTGAAAAATTAAGCGTGCAAAAATAGAATACAAAGCGAAAACAACACCAACAAAACAAAATGTAGCAAAAAAAAAATTAAGCTTGAATACAAGCAAAGAGCAGGCGGCCAAGTGAAAGGGATGTGACTGCAATAACTGTGCTCGTTAAGGGGGATGCACTCGAAGCAAACATACCGAAGAATATTGTAAAGTGGTTTGACGAACAAACACAAATCCACACGCACACACGTACACTTGTATATAATTGTGAAGAAATATTTCAAAAAACAAAAAAAAAACTATGAAAGATTCAAGGTTAAGGGGGCATTATGCACGCCTACGCTAATGAGCTACCAAGCGACGGATGGCGGGCGGCGTACATTCGTTGAAGGGTGTTGCTCAACACGCTTGAATGCACAATTGGAAATAGCAAATTCGAAGGTATTTCGTTAGGGGATGCTTCTGCATTGCCCACTATTTACTATAAGCGGAGTTTAATATGGAAACAGAAAAAATGCTAAAAGGATTAGTTAAGCATTTGCTATTTGCAACACTTGCAACACTTGCCACACGAGAATAACTATGGAATTTCTGCAATTATGATAATCTCACCAACACTATATGCACAGCTCATTACACCCACATTGAATGGCTTTTCGATTTGTTCCGAATCATTTGTAACACTAATGGTTAATAGTTATACAAGTACATGGAGGTTCGATAATGATGTGGCACTTTACGAGAGTTTTGGTCACGGGTGTGAAATGAAAAATATTCGTAGTATGAATAATGTGTAATACTGAGTGGCCTAAAATATTCAAGAGAGTTAGAAAAAGAATAAATTATATGTTTGAATGACTTGTGACGAATGTATTTTGACGAATTGTGGAAATCTTATTTTTGAAGTTAACAAGCTCTAACAGTTGGCAAGAAAATTTTCCTATCAGAATCAATTATTTCACAGCATTTTTTCAACAATATTTTTCTCATATAAGAAATTAAATATTTTATTATTGCAAACATACGCTATTAACAAAGAAATTATGAAATTTTTAGAAAAAAATATTTTTAACTCGATCATTGCGACGTCATTCAAGGAGACCCCTGCGATTGCAGGATAACTCCTTACAGAATCATTTAAAGTGAAAAAATAGATGTTTTAAATAAAACCTTAACTTAGACATTGGACGAAGACCTTGAAAAATGGATTTTGGCAGTCATTTTTACAAGATAATGAAAATTTCTGTGAAAATTTCGCAACATTTCTTTTTCAAATAGTTATAATCGAAAAAATTTCTTCGTCCAAGTCTTTAGGAATTCTATTTCAAAGACCTGTGTAAAATTTTATGAAGATCGGTTGAGTAGCTCTCGAGAAATATTGCCTACTGACGTCAAAAACACAGTTTCGAGAAAACCCGTTTAAAGACGACGCACTTAGCCTAACTAGCTTCGAGCGTTCTCAAGGCTGTATCTCTGAAACTGTCACTTGGATCAACTTGAAAATTTAGGACAATATTCTAGAGGGGTTGTAGAATTTAATAAGACAATAAAATCGAATAGATTTTTTTGAAACCCGTAAACCCATGTAACCCCTTAACTAGAATTACCCATACCTATTTACCCATTTTAACTAGAATTGGGAATTAGGGGGGAAAATACGGCTCGTCAGTCTATTTTAAAATATACTCTCAACATTTTTTATGAATCATATCAACCAAACTTGGATGACAACTATCTCTTACTCTACTCAGACTCGTTAAAGAAAATAGATAACTAGCATAGGCTCGAGTTTTTCGTTCCATTATTTCACTCTGAAGTCTTATCGACAGTCATCTGAGTGGACTGCACACCATCTGCGTCTGTATTTTGTAAAGCACATAGAATAATTTTTATTGACTATTGTGAAAAAGGAAGAACCATCAACAGCGACTATCACATAGCGCTATTTGAACGTTTTATGATTAGATCACCGTCCGTGTATTTGAAGAAAAAAAAGTGCTGTTTCACAAAGCCGATGGACCGTGTCAAGAGTCATTGAAACGATGGCAAAAATTCATGAATTGAATTTCGAATTGAGTTCACATTCACCATATTATACAGATCTGGATCCCATCAACTATTTTCTGTACTCAGATCTCCTAAGAAGGCTCGCTGGGAAGAAAATTTCGTCCAATGAAAAGGCGATCACCGCAATTGAGACCTTTTTTGAAGCAAAGCACAAATTCTAATGCAAAAATGGTATCTAAAAACTGGACGGGCGGTATAATCAGTATACCGCTCTTGAAGGAAGCAAAGTTGAATAAAAAAACGAATTTAGCAAAAAGAATGTGTTGTATGTTAGGCCGAGGAGTTTTCAACTTACCTGTTAGCATAGTGTTAGGTAAAAGTCTCCCGAACGATTAAGCGAAAAAAATATAAGATTATAGTTTTGAAGTGCAAAAAGTCATTTGATCAATATTGTCTGATATGTGGAGAGATTTTAGATAACTTTATACCCTGAATTGGATATAATGAGTTTGTAAAATCTGTCTGTCTCTATAAATATACGCGAACAAGATCTCCAGTTCTTGAAATATCGATTTGAAATCTATCTCACCTCATTTTCACGTCAAGATTATACCTATTTGTCGGAATCGCCAATATCGGACCACTACAGGACATATCTGCCATACGAACTGGTCGCTCAAAATTAAGTCGTTGTTCGGAAACCATTTTTATTTGACAAGATGTCTTCATGAACACTTCAATCCTGAGAAAAGTATTCAGATCGAACTACTATAGCATATAGCTGCCCTACAAGTTGACTAGTTAAAGTCAGGTCCTTTTATGGGAAAGGTGTTTTCTTGGCAACATATTTTCGCAAAATTTGGCATTCATTATTTTTCAAAGCTGTGGTACAATCTCAAAAAAATTAGTCAGATCGGAGCACTGTTAGATAAAGCTGCCATACAAATTGTTGGCTAAAATCTAAAAGTAATTTGTTAGTGAAAGTCCACCTTCAGTATAACTAAATTTAACGATTTTTCTTGCCTTGCTCCCAAAAAAAAATTTTCAAAACCAATATAATTTATTTAAAACTTTATTAAGGGCTTAGTATGTGCTAAACTTTTCCAACTTCACAAGGAACAATTTCAGCTATTTTGTAACCAAATACATTAAACACCATGTTGGCATTGGCTAAGCACGCATGTTCTTATGTAACTACTGCAAGTATATACATATATATATTTGTTTGAAGGCAGAAAATGAATCTTATCGCACCTAGCGTGACATTGTAATTTAATGCCTTGAGTTCTCGCTCTTTGTGAATTTTATTGATTTATATGCGAAATACACATGCATCCTTGAAATGTGATGCATTACGACGGCTGTCACTATCAAATCCCAAAATCAACACGTACGACATTGTACAAAAATAAATTCATGCAAATACATTCATATAAACATACAAACATATATGTATGTGTGTATGTAATTGTCTTACATGCGTGCGTGTAAACGAGCAGGTTTTCTTGGGATTCTCAAGTCTTTGCCGTAGAAGAAGCCTTGGCAGCAAGCTAATAAGTAATTGCAGAAGAACTCACCGTAAAAATAACAACCTACTCAGCTACTCATGCACACGCTATGTCCTTGGGGGATTCAGAATGAAAATCCATTACCTTCCACCCAAAGAACGTCACATTGGGAGCTACGAGTTTTTTTTATGTTTTCAATAATCTAACAACATCACATTTATGTTGTATATATGCACATGTGTATGTGTAATCAGTTGCATGTATTTGTTGTGTTTCCAAGTTGCTTCCTGTTTTGTCTAAAATGACATAAAATTGTAGCGAAAATAAAAATACATTAAATTGATTCCCAGGAGAAACAGAAGCACTTAATTGAGAATTGAAGGAAATGTAAAGTGACAACGGGTAGAAGAACTGCTGTCTTGGAAGGTGTTAGGCAGGCATGACATTTCCTCCCGTATAAATATTGCGTAGTCGAAAAAAGTCTTTTCGTATTTTGTCAATAAATGTCGTTGCGGTCGTATATCTCCAGTGGTACAAATCACATTATGTCATACTATATAATGTTGGAAGGTTGAGATTTTAAGCTTCATTTAATAAAAATAAATGAAATTCGATGAATTTAAAAAAAAGAATGAAAATAATGAAGAAATTCACTACATGAAAAAGTCAATGCTGCTTCAGTTCAAGCAGCACAACAGTGGTTTGCTCGCTTCTGTTCTGGAAATTTCGATGTGAAAGATGCACCTCGCTCTGGTCGACCTATCATTGAAAAAATTTATGTAATTTGTAAAGATTGACCAGGACCGGCTCATAAGCAGCAATGAGATCGCTACGGAACATAACATTCATCAACAAATGGCTTTGAGCCATTTAAAAAAGGTTGGCTACAAGAAGAAGCTCGATGTTTGGGTACCACATCTGCGATTCTTTGCTGAAACGAAATGAAATCGAACCATTTCTGAAGTGAATGGTAACAGTAGACGAAAAGTGGTTTAAAAACGACAATAATGTACGAAAAAGATCATGGTCCAAACGTGGTGAAGCTCAACAAATGGTTGCAAAGCCATGATTGACGCCTCGAAAGGTTATGCTGAGTGTTTGGTGGGATTGGAAAAGAATCATCCACTATAAGCTGCTCCAACCTAATCGAACGATTGATTCTATATTTTAAAGTCAACAACTGATGAGATTGAAGCAAGCAATCGGAAAAAACGGTCAGAACTGATCAACAGTAAGGGCTTCTTTTTCCATCAGGACAATAGTAGACCTCACACATCTTTGATGACTCGGCAAAACTGTCAGAGCTTGGCAGGGAACTTTTGATGCATCCACTATATAACCCTGAACTTGCACTATCGGACTACCATTTGTTTCGGTCAATGCAGAACTCCCTTAATGGAGTAAAGTTGGCTTCAAGAGAAGTCTGTGAAAATTACTTGTCGCAGTTTTTCGCCGAGAAATCATAAAAGTTTTACACTGATGGAATAATGTCAATAGCGGAAAAATGGCTAAAAATGGTCAACCAAAATGGTACACATTTGGTTCATTAAAGTTCATTATAAATATAAAAAAAATAAGTTGAAGTTTGATTAAAAATACGGAAATAGTTTTTCGACTACCCATTATGAATGTTCAAGGTAGCCTTGTTCCAGAACTTCTAAATTCTTTATCAAAGTTCTTGAACAGTGATGTTGCTATTGTAGTTACTGCGTCACTATAATTGTCCACAATTAGTAGGAAAACTAACATATGCTATAAATTCCTTATAATGCACTCTCGTTGATATTCGTACGTTTCAACAACAAGCCAATTACGTATACTGAAATTCACGTCAAATATAGGATAATTTAGATTTCAGCATAAATTTACATTCTGATGAAGTTTATTAAAAAAATTTAACGAGAAAAGGAGAGAGAATACAGTTGCAGTTTCTTGCCATAACGAGCAGTTCTCTAGGGTAATTTTAAGGGAAATTTATATGCAAATTGACTAAAGTTTATAAATCAAAATTAATGCTTTTGACCCAAACTACCCTTCCTCCTAAGGGTGTAATTAAGTGCGCATTGTGCTATTTTCTATACAAACACCACTGGGAGTTAAACAGAAAAAATACAAAACTACATAGATACAAAAAACATTAAACACTTAATACATAATGTATAGAATTCCTAGGAATACTATAATTTTCACTCGGAAATTTGTTCACTTTTTTTCATAAGCTATGTAAAATCGCGAACAAAAATGTAAAATATCGTAACAACACTATACATAAATTTACAGAAGAGTGATATAACGATACAAAATAGAAAGTCCTCATTTTAAAATATGCCTTGAATTTTGGTATAATTTGGTTATATCTGATTGATATCTAATGACAAAAGTTCAAAGTCACCTAAAATGCAAAATAAGAAATCATCAAAAATATCGAAATTTAGTTTTTTATTGCTTACGATTCGTCAAAACATATAACACAGTATATGTAGCATAAAATTTTCAGCTTCCGATGTCAGTTATAACCAATATATAACCAATATATAACTAATATATAACCAATACATTACCAATATGTAACCAATACATTACCAATATATAACCATTTTATAAACAAAACTCAATTTTTTTTTTAATATGAGTGGTTTATATTATATCGATAGTCCTTTGCCTCTAAACTTATGAAAAGTGATTTTAGGTTATTTTGCATTTTAGGCGACGATGTGTAAGATGATGTAATCAATAAAACTTCAAACTTGAGTATATGGATGTTACGTTGCTTTGCATTTAAGATTAGAATAGATATTAGGAATTTAAAACTAACAATATTTCTCACAAATTACTCACAACACTAGTATTATGTATGTCTTATTGTGCCTAAACCACAAATCGACTTCCGGCATCTGCCTTAGTATCCGGTCGTGATGAGAAAATGCGAATCACACATACATACATACGTGTATGTATATATCATATAAATATATTTCATATTAAAAGAAACTTGCGGAACTCATAAGCGCTTTCATTCGTGTTTTGTTGCCAATCATCAGAACCATTAACACGAAATGGTGCAAATGCTTTTTGCTGTTACGCTGATGTTGTCCAAATGTACGACCACGTTGAGAAAAAATAGAATACTAAGCGAAATCCGAAAACAACCCCACTGATTGCGCACATCTGCATGCAAACATACCTACGTACATACATGATGTATACTTTGGTGTGTATGCGTGTGTCTTCGGGACAGCCCGCCACGCCTGTCATGCCGCAAGGAAGGAAACAAATTTCCTTCAGGATAACATTATCAACCAGCTTCTTGCAAGAAAAGTGCGTAAATTTTGTAGACCCCTGCCCCGGCACACTCTTCCACATCCATATGCCCCTTCCATAGGGTATTTATGCCCCTTTTGTTTTGACGTGAAACCGCTATGAACACATCAAGATAAAAACAGCATCGCAAACACCGAATGCCTACAAGCAAATAACGCTGGTAATGCGCCAGTTGGTTTATCCATTTCGGCACACTATTATATACATACAAACATACACACCTACACGAAGGCGCATAAATGGCTAAATTTTTCTGTTTGGGGGGTTGCGCTAAGCCCAAGCCAGCTACTTGTACGAGTGCTGGTAATGCTAATGTTGATGCTGTTCTTCACGCTGTACGCAGCGGTCGTGTGTTCGCCCTGATTGTTGTTTGCTGTTGTTGTTAATTTATGTGGTAGTGAAATTTATATTTATTGCCTTTGTCATTTCGAACAAAATTGAGTTGTTAAGGCCTAAGAGGCGTTGTGGGCCTAATGGTTTTGTGGGAATTTATATTCTTACAAACAATCAAGTGAAATACATATGTACATATAAGCAGGCCAACTGTATGTACATATCAAAATATAATTAGATATTTGGTAACATTAGTTCATTAGATAACATACACATACATACTGTTTGTTTACAAGTTCATATTCAAATTTTCTTGTGGTCTTGAATTCTTAGGTCTGACGTATACGAGAGAGGATCTTAGAGTTACGATCAATCTGCTTTTATGAAAAGAAGGTAGCTTTTTATACCCATGCAACATGTTTCTACAGAGCTTTATTCGCCGAACGGTTGTAGCATTACCTAAAACTAAGCAAGATTAATTTAGGGTTATTTATATAAGTGATCAGGATGACAAGACGATTTGAAAGTCTATTTGTCTCTCCGTCTAAGCAAGCTGTAACTTGAATATGATAACGACATCTAATGAAACTTGGTACACATTTTCCTTGGCAAAAAGGTAAGTCGGAGTTTGTAGATGAGCGTAATGAAACCACTGTCACGTAATGGAAACCTATAAAGTGCCATAACTAAGCACTAAATTAAGACAAAACTGTATATTAATTTAGCACAGAGGACCGCCGTAATAGACAGCTTTGTAAGAGCCAGTGTCAAAATTGGACTAAGAGCGTGGCACTGCCTTCTTTTAGCTGTAATCCCGTATATGGTCTGCTACACCGATTTAAAGCAACCTCGGTATATAGTAACATTATTTTAACATTTACAAACCCACCGACGTATAAATACGCCTACTTCGTATACAACATATTTTTAAATTATTTTCAATTCTTTCACTTTTTAGTACACAAGTCAAGAAACAATTAATATAACGAGATAAAACTTTAATATTTGGACCCCAGTACCGATAGTTGACTTTTGATAGAAAATATCGGTTAATGTGTGAGGTATATAAATGAAATTCAGGGATATCCCTTCTCTGATAATACGTATTTTAATATTTCTGTGTTTTAAAAATGATTTGAATAGGGTCAATCATTCCCTTTGACCTCATATACCTAATATAAAGATTTCCGAACTTCCAGGATTTTCGAACTCGACCAATATGTGAGTTATCGTAATAAGATTGAGAGAGCGTCTTTTTCTAATAACGGTGAAAATGTGTGCTGTTAGTCGGTAGAAAACTTGTCTTAAAAGCCTTAAAAGTAACCTTATGTACCTGAAAGTATTACCCCAGCTTTAATCCTTTCAGGTGACAAGGGTATGAAATGTTCGGTTTAATCAGCACTTTTTTACATAAAATCATTTTCGAAAGGTTTCCTTAAGGAGTTATATCAACTTGCATGTCAGGCGGTCGTCACAAATGGTGTGGTTCAGGAAACGCAATTGCATCTCCAAAAATTGACCGTTTGGTGCGGATTGCGGTATGACGTCATCATGTCGCCGTATTCATTTCAAAATGAGGCATGTCCTTGCTACCAATAGCATGCGTCATAACACGATGTTACAGTCTTTTTTTCTCGGTATTTGATGAAATCGATGCGGAGTATCTCTATTTTCAACAGAGCGAAACGCAAAAAACGTAACGAAGATTTTTCTTCCTAAAATTATCTCAGAATCAAAAACCCAACAAACCTTTTTTTCCGTAGAAGGATACAGATAATGTCGCGGCGTGATGAACTAGACAAAATTTTGATTTTCGATAAAATGGTAACTTCCTTAGAAGAGCGTTTAATGTTTGAAAGCTGATAGCACTAAGTTAAACAATTGATACAAAAGCACTCATATCTCCGATACTATTTGACGGATCAATTTCAAATTTACAGAAAATATTAAGGGGACTCATAACTTGTCATAACGCATCGTAAAATCATAAAATCATAAATTTTTACTTTTTTTTTAAATTGTTGTTGGGTTACATACAAAAATGAGTTTTCGGTTCGTTATGAGTTATAACCTTATGAAACCATATGAAACTACATACTTATACATATATGCAAAAATCGATTTTTTGAAATTCAGCATTAGATATTATCAATCTTAATGAGAAGTATAAACTTTTTACTTTCATATGTTAAATACTTTAATGACTCATTACACTAGATATGAGTTTATAAAGCATCTTTTATTCGAAAGTGTGGAAAGAACAATTATTAAGACAAATATCCGTTATTATGTCAGTTTGCAGTCAGAGAAGCTTTTCAGCCTAAAACACGTGTCCTCACTGTATAGGTAAAATTTATTCACAATACTAAGAATGTACCTGAAGTATAACTGTTAGATAGTTCGGTTAGCGGACGAAAAAGTTATAAATACTTGTGCTTTGATGAAATTTGAATAAAATAAATTAAGTAGCAGAGATTCGGCATTCAGACATATCGACGAAATATACAGATGTTTATTAAGGGGGTATTCTAGTCTAGAAATTTAAAAAAATCGAATTTTTTTTTTAGATTTTCAAAGTTTAACTAATTCTTAATGTGTACAAGAGGATTTTTCAAAATTCGACTTATTTTCGGAGATACAGCCAATTTTGTGACGTGGCGTCCGTGTTCATTAGAATTGTCTCCTAAACTTTAAATGAGTTTGACTTTTTCGGAACGATGCCCACGATTTCTCAGGTTCTACTGGACCGATTTACTTGACATTTTTACTGAGTCTTCTTTATAGGCTTGCCTATGGTTGGAACTAGTCCCATCCCAAAATTTTTATTTTTATTATTTTTAAAAAATTCGAAATTGTCAGAAAAAGTAATCAAAAAAAAATTTTTTTTCAGGCAATCGCCATTTTGTGGAAAAAAGGCTTCCCACTTTTCCGTAGTTCCGACCATTGCGACATTATTCTAGATTAATAATCTTTTTTTTTTTTTGGTTTCAGATCACGTGGAAATTTTTAGACACCCCCCACTTCCTCAGCTCATAATTTTTGAAATTTTTTACTTTTTTTAGTTTTTAATTTTTTTCTGTACTCTTCAAAAATTAATAAATAACTAATAAAAAATGGATAGTAAAAAAATTAATTACCTTTTTTTTACGACACTTTAAAAATTACCTGAAAAGGAAAACTTCGTTGACGCCAAAATTCCAAAATTCCAAATTCTACACATCAATATCTGCAAATTTTCTAGAAATACAGTTAGTCATTCTTCCTATTTGCTAAACAAAAACTAAACGCGTACTTATTTTAAGCAATTTCGAAGATAACAACACGTGCGTAAATACAGGCGGCGACGTAATAAGTCGTCAACCAAGTCTACCAATTTTCAAATTAATTAATTCCAACAAACCGCCAATTGTTTCCCCTACATGTAAATTCTTACAGTTAATCGAATTACTCACCCTCAAAGTCTATGATAACGAAACTATACGACAATGGTGAGAAGTAATTAAATCTGAAGCCACGTAATGTCATTTGGAAGATTGATAAACGAGCATTCACGTTATTACCATGGAGAAATGCCAAATAATTAGGGCTTTAAATAGACACCTTGATGCTGAGGTCATATTATTATTTTTGTGGAACTCAATTAAATATGATGGTATCGCTGTGGGTTCAGCGTTTTCATAAAAAAATATCACGTAATAAAAATAGATGCATATATTCTAGGTAATATTTTCAAATCTTACTGCAACGATAGAAAAAGTGCTGATATGGTCAATTTGAGCACTTGTCGCAATGCACCTACTGACTCTTAAGCATTTAGATGTCAAGTAGTTTGTGTCGCTTAAGACTCTTGAAAAAATGTCGCGCTAAAATCTTCATCGAAATATAATAAAAGTATAGCTGCAGATCGTTGCGGAAGTGGCCTTGATGGAAACTGTTGACATTATCAGAATAAATGAACATACATATATGTATGTATGTATCTACACTTGTTCATATCTGTGTAGACAAGAACAGACGCCACACCTCAACATCGACGCTGATTCTTTTAGTCTGTCGACAGTACACCTCCATATACAAATGTATACGGGCGCACAAGTGAGTGTTGCCCAGCATTTTTTGGTAAATTTTTTATCATTTCTTATTCTTATTATTTCGTCGTTTGTAAATTTGTAACACTTCCTGTTTATAATGGAGTTTTTTAATTGTCTTCTTATCATATCTGGTTGTTGTTAATGTGTGGCCTACACCTTGAATGCAGAATTTTGATAAGAAACCAATTAAGCTTAATTTCAGTCACTTAAATGTTAACTAAACTATGTTTACTTTGGTAGAAGTTAAATGTGGAAGCCAATTTGTGGTGCGTTTTGGCGGCGTCAACGGTATAAAATGCGCATCGAACTTTGTCGGTGTGTCATTCGCAGTTTCAAGATGAAGGTGTGAATCATCGCTATTTTTATGTGGAAGTCTTGAAATATAGGCACGCAGATATTTATTTTAAAGTTTTCTATTGCAAATTTGCTTTGATATATATACGATGAACGCGATTTTTAATCATTTTTATACCCTGAACAGGGTATATTAAGTTTGTCACGATGTTTGTAACACCCAGAAGGAAGCGTCGGAGACCCTATAAAATATATGTATAAATGATCAGTATGTTGAGCTGAGTCGATTTAGCCATGTCCGTCTGTCTGTCCGTCTGTCCGTCTGTCCGTCCGTCCGTCTGTCCGTCTGTCTGTATATATACGAACTAGTCCCTCAATTTTCAAGATATCCTTTTGAAATTTTGCAAACGTCATTTTCTCTTCAAGAAGCTGCTCATTTGTCGGAACGGCCGATATCGGACCACTATAACATATAGCTGCCATATAAACTGAACGATCGGAATCAAGTTCTCATATGGAAAACTTTCCCATTTGACAATGTATCTTCACCAAATTTGGTATAGATTATTTTCTAGGGCGAAAATGTAATATCCGAAAAAATTGTTCAGATCGGTTAACTATAGCATATAGCTACCATATAAACTGAGCGATCGGAATCAAGTTCTTGTATGGACAACTTTCACATTTGACAAGATATATTCACGAAATTTGGTATATATTATTTTCTAAAGCAACAATGTAATCTCCGAAGAAATTGTTCAGATCGGTTAACTATAACATATAGCTGCCTTACAAACTAGACACATAGTTACTAACAGAAATGCACCTGTGAAGGGTATTTAGCTTCGGTGCAACCGAAGTTAACGTTTTTTCTTGTTTATATATAAAAATCTCAGTTACTTTGATAGTTGGGGTTGCTTGCTATGCTATCTAATCGATAGATCTATAGAAAAATGAAATTTGGATGCAAAAAAATAAATTTGTTGAAATAAGAAAATGTTTAGAAAAATGTTACAAATTATAAATCTTTATTTGTCCTTAAAATATGCCAAGCAATCATTCTATTAGCTTAGTCCTAAGCTTGAAGAAAACTGACTTAAACTATCTGATTTTTTTTTTATTGGCGTAGGCACCGTTTAGACGATTTTAATCTACCTAATAGCAGCTATTTAAAATATATGAATTGATGTTTTTTTTAATACTTTAATCCATTTTATCGATAATCGCAAGTCATCGAAAGCTTTAAGTACATTTTTGCTCTTACTGTGTGATGAAACCACAATGAAAGTGAAACATATAATTCATAATTTTGATTAAAAACTTAAAGGTGCCTTATTGCACAGTTTGCACTTTTGAGTCAGCATCCCGAAAAAAAAATTTAATTAATGACTATGTGCCAAAGGAACTGTCATGAGAAAATGCATAAAATGTTTTTTAAAATGTATATGGTTCAATTAAATATTAACATACTTCTTTACTGCTTCTTTTGAAACAATAACAATTAATTTCCAACTAAACACTCAAAAAAATTATTTATGTATAGTATATACGCAAAATCAACATTTGCAAATTATTAAATTTTATTATCAAAATAATCATTCTCCAACTGCAACTTCTCGTACGTTTTTGGCATTTTATGGTCGTAATAATCGTTCACCTGTGCTCCCTATTCGTCGAATTGTTGTTAATTTCGAACGGACATTTTCCTCACATACGATGAGGCTCACTTGTATATGAGTGATGCGGTAAATAAACAAAACTTTCAATTCTGGTGCCAAGAATCCACAAATTATTACATTCACTTAAAATAGACAGTTTTGTGTGGTTTTTAGTCTGTTGTATTCATCGGTCCATACTTCTTTGGAAATGAAGCTGGTGGCATCGTTACTGTCAAGATGCGGTATAGATTGATGATAACCAACTTTATGGCCGCAATTAGAAGAAGTTGATCTTGACAACATCTAGTTTGCAACTAGACGTTTAACACCCCAATTATTGCGAGAAAAGTTTGGAGATTCGATTATTTCAAGAAATCCTGACATTTAATGACTTCCAAGAAGTTGTGATTTAACACCATTATACTACTTTTGGTAAGGTTATTTGAAGTCATTGGTCTTTAGCAATAAATCACACTCTCTTCAAGCTTTGGAAGTCAATATTAAACGTTGTATTCTTAATATACGAAGTCGTGAAAGCCATTTGAATGATGTTATATTCAAAATTTAATTGTATTGATCGTTCATTGGGGGTGTTTTTTTACGTGGTGGGTCCCAAACCCAGCACACAACCCTATGCAGGGGATGTTTCGCCTTCTCACTTTAGCTCGCCTTCAAACGGATGTTCTTAGGCTACCCAGAGGATACTTGGTCAAAGACCGGAAGTCGTGAGCTGCTTGAGTCATATGTAAAAGAACCGTTTCTGGCCACTCCCAAGTGAATGGCGATCAGAGAACTTTCCTCACTTGCGTGAACTTCTACACATGACTCCATCCTGTATTGATCGTACTTCACATTAAATAAAAAATATTTGAATTTTCTTAACAATTAGTGTGTTCTTTGTTATAAAGAAATCATATCCAATAAGAGTTTGGAAAACTCTGTACATAAAATAAAGCATATTAATTTAAAGGTTTTATTTCTAAGCGAAATTTTTCAAAAATAACAAGAAGTAGCTAATTTTAATTTTTGTTTATGTTAATTTCCCAAATTGTTTTAACCTAGTGCAACTTTTAATAGAAAGAAGTTTCGACTTTAATACTTTAGACATTGGTTTAAATTCTAAATAAAACTCCGGCTTTCATTTTTTAAAAATTAACTATCAAATGTAGGCCTATATGCACATAACCTGTACTTTTACACAAAATAAGCGCATTTCTGGTATTAATCCAAAAATTATCTGCTACAAACCTCTCAAACTTAGTAAATTTTAATATCTTTGCATAAAAGGCTGCAAATCAAAGCAAATTTTAGAGCAAATTTATATCGTAAGTAATATTAACATTCTTATATGGATGTCAAAATCTGTTCTTAGAAAAGCCATCCACAAAATTAAAGTAATGATTGGAATTTTTTTATATATATATGCGATTAAAAATATTATAAAAAATACTTATTACTCCAAAATGATTCTCAAGACAAACTTTTGAAATTGTTTTAAAATTACATTATCTCATTTCATTGACTCTGATTTATAATATATCTTTTATAATTTTATCACTATCTACTTATTAAAGATATGTTCAGAACAAGTAGAGAGAACCAAATGTGTTGAGGCAGATAATGAGTCTAAACAAAATTTTTTATCGGACCCTTAAGAACTCAAAAACACAACATAAAACACGAATCTTTGTTAGTCGAATTTTCTCAACACAGGTAAAATTTGTTTCAAATTATTACGTAATATTTTGCTATCTGTCTGTACATACAGATTTCGGATATTTTCAGCTAAATTCTATTCAAAAAGGTAGAAAGAAGCAATTATGAAGTTGTATGAATTTCGTCATCCTTTCACAAACAGTTATTTTTAGATTTAATTTTTAAAAAATCAAAACAATTTTTCCAAACTATTTTGCTTTCAGTTTTCCAAATAGTAAAGCAAATTTTGAAATAAAAAATTTTTTTTGCGCATTCACCGTCTTCAGATTCGAGCTTACATAATCGAGCTTTAGTTGTGTTGCCGAAACACAAATTCAGCCAGGATTTTCTGTGTATTCCGCACAGGTAGATACATTTTTATACGAGTACTACCACCACTGCTACGCAGCACATAGACGGGCATTCGTATTGCCGTACACACATACAAAGGCAGGTGAGTACAGGCACACACATTAAAATGTAGGGATATATAATTTTCAATTAGCGCTGCAATCAGGACTATTTGTAACGATCACTATGGAATTAAATGCATTCGTGCGAAACGCCGAAGATATATGACTTCATACGCAGCGCAGACCACGAAGCAAATAATTAACACTTTTATGTATGCACGCAGATACTATATATTATATACATATATGTTTGTATATATCGCTATTTTTCGCTGTGCACTTTACGGCAGAGGCTAGGACTCACCTGTATCGCTCGGTGTGATATTACTGAGGCGATGCGTTAGATAACCACGTAAGTTCGAGACTACGCGCTGTGGCGAATTCGGGCCACTGCCGATGGAAAAGCTACGCAGTTTGGAGAACAGTGCGGCCGATTCACCACTTGTGCCAGCAGCACCATCAGCTGCACTGCCTGCAGCGCTATTATGGGTACCCTCGTTCGACGCCACTGTCTTGCGGATTATAGCGAGCTGATAATGTGCTATTTACTATTTATTTTTTCTTAGATGATTTTTTTTCCTTTTTGAATTATTATGGAATTTTTAACAAAGTATTATAAACTTATGCTGCGTGTTTTGTTAATTTTAATTTTTTTCACGAAATTTGCGTCCACACAAACATAAGCGACAGAAAGTTGCCTCAAACCATGAGCTCACACCGTTGCGATTGATAGCTATTATATATTTTTTGTGGCTTTTACATCACTTTTTCACATTCGTTTTGCAAAAAAATAAAAATATTTTTCTTTCTCACTTAACCACTGCAGTTCACGTTAACAAAATTTGTTTCAAAATATTACAAATACACTTTTCCATGAATAGCCAACAATTGTTGGTGTGATTGAAACACAATTTGTTTAGTTAATTTATTTAATTCTTCAAATTGTATGCTTTTGTGAAAAAATCCTGCACACACACACTTGAAATGTAGGGAAAATTTGCTAAACCAGACGACCACCGTGCATCGTCCAGGCCAGAGCAAAGGTAACTTCTATCTGGCAGCGCTCGCCTAGCGCATACCCAACATGCCTATGTATACCTTGGCGCTTGTACTGCTATTCAAGCTGGCATTCCAGTGCCTGCGTTTGCTCCAAAAGCCAAGAGCCAGCGCACCGACCTACCACCCACCCACAGCGTTACTGCCGCCCACCGCGCGTATCCAGTCGTGTCAGGCGACTTTCCAAGGAGCGCGTTGCACATTCACTCACAAGCGCGCAGGTATTTGTGGCATTTCCTGCATATTACTTGCTTGCGTGTGTGTGTGTTAAGTTCTGCCATCCAGCATGTCGTTCAGGTTGTTCAGCATTTCATTTGCGCTCACTTCTATGTATTTTAAGCACTTGCTCGTTCGCTCTCTCGCTGCTTGCCGCGAGACATGCGCATCCTGGCGCTTAGCTTTTTTTATTGCTTTTACTCAGAAGACGGCAAGCGGTTGAGTGTGTGCGTTTGTGTGTGTGGGAACTTACCATGCGTGCGTCCACCCAATTGGCTTGCTTTTGTGAGTGCACAGCCGTTTTTCCCATACACACATTACTTGCGCCTGGTTGAGCACATTTGAATTGGCATAGATTGCTCAGGCTGAGCGCTGTTTTGTTGCTTACACACTGCTCATATATATGTTTATATGTGTTTGTGTGTGTAAGTTATTACATGACTTGCATGTATGTATGTGGCTGCATGGCGTTGGTGTTGATTATATCGAGGTTACGTGTGTTGTTGCAGCCGTTAATGTGCTCATCAATGGCTGAATCCTGCTTCCATTTCATACAATTCGATTCAGAACGATTGAAACCGTCCGTCTCGATTTGATATATTTCCCTATGTGCGTATATTAATTTATTCGCATATATGTATATATTTATGAGTTTGTAGTTGTGACTGTAAACACATAAATATTATGACACACACAGATACGTCAATAAAAGGCACGTAATACTTGTTTATGAACTTTTAACACTTTTTATAAATCTCCATTTTAATGAGAGAAGCGCAATCGTAATGCACGAAATCACGGTATTTATTCTTTTTATAAATATTTCAATACATTTTGTTGTGTTTCGCATTTGATATAAGCATTCACTTCCCGGCGATTATATAAATGTATCAGTAATTAAATAATTCAATTTTTTGAAAAGGTACTCACACTCCCACACTCAAACGCACAGTAGTTCGAAGGCACACATAAGCCTGGCTTATCCGCTCTGCCTTCACTGCTTACACTGCTCTTTGCAATGAAGCACTTATGCTTAAGCTTTCTTATCAGCATTTGATTATGATGAATACAAAAGGACGTATTCAATGAAGAACAACTTGAAAAAAATAAATAAATATATATACTAAATACATGTAATACATTACGTTACACCTAGCTTTGCTTACATACTCGTACCTCACATACGCATTTGCACATACATACATACATACATATATACGCATATTATAAGTCATTCTTAGTATTTATTTTGTATAATTTTATTTGCGCTTTTCCACTTGCCCAGTGGACCGACGTGCCCTATTGCCTCGCTTGACCATGACTCGCTTGTGCTTGTGCTTGTGGATTTGCACAAATTGCACTACAAATGCCCCATAATTTGCCAATTCCGGTGTAATTTGTCACTTGAGTAGCGTTTGTGACAACATTTGTCATGATTAGATTTCCTTCTGGACCTTGTGATAAATGTTTGCTGAATTGCTGGCTATTGTGTTTTAACAATTAGGTATCAATTCTCAATTGTTTACTAATGTACTGATTTATGTTTGTGTGGATTGCGTGATTGAATAATTTAGCTGCACTTAGTAGCATCTTAGCGTTTCTTATAGCTTCATAAGAGCGTTTATTCCACTCTCGCAACATGTTGCAACAGAGAGTATAATAGTTTTATTTACCTAAAAATTGTTTGTATCACCAAAAATAATCGAAGCAGATATTGAGTCATATACTATATAGAAATGAACATAATAATGAGACCAGTTTAATTCTGTGTGATTATCTGTGTCTTCGTCTATCAGTCTGTCCATGCAGGTGATAACTTGAGTAAAAATTAAGGTATCTTGTTTGTACACGTGTTCCTTGGCTCCCAAGAGAGGTGGGTATCGCAGATGGGCGAAATTGGTACATTACCACGGCCACAAAACTCGGTTAAGCGAAAACATACCTATAAAATGTATAACCAAAAAAAGAATAAAAACTGTAATATAGTATGGATATGAAGGAGTATGGAGGATGAAAGTAGCTTGGTACACCTTCGGTCTAAATTTTATTATTATTATTATTAAATACACCAAACATGCTGAGAGCAAATGCTCTTAGAAATCGGTAAAATTAGATAATATCCACGCCAACTCCTCACATAATCGTTATGTTTTTTTTTTTTTTTTTTTTTTTTTTTTTTTTTAGGCCGTATTACAGGTCAATTTCTGCTCTCTCTGTCCAGATGCCTACGACTTTGTAGCTAGCTTCAAGCTATTTGGCTCGTCTTCTATTGGGAGTTTTTTAGTGCGTAGACGTAGAACATGTTCCACGTACGAGGCAATTATTTTCCAGTTTTCGCTGCCTTCTCTCCTTTGCGAGAAGGTCTATTGGGATACTTCGTTATGTTGAAAACTACTAAAACTGCAATAATTCACTGAAGCATTGAATTTCGTAACCAGAATGATAGGAAAAGGCTTTACAACTAAGTGCATAACTAAAAATCGGATAATGGGCGTGGCACCGTCTAACTTTAGTTCAAATTTTATATCTCACGAACTACTTGACCGATAGCAACCAAAATTTGGTTGGTCCTATTAAACAAATACATGCCAGCCGCGCCTACTTGCCATTTAACAGATTATTTAACTCCATCTGACTCATTCACTTTACAGTATACAAATAAACATTATACAAATCAAACATTAATGAAGTTATCAGAGTAAAATTTAATATAAATAGTGAGAATATTCTCATGATATTTCGTCTTACACCCAAAAATGCACCACAGCTTTTTAAGGAAAAAGATATGCGCTTCAGTGCACATGGCCGATTTTTTATCGAACATATCGGTCAATCTATAAAGTATGGTATTGAAGTTTGGTGAGAAAATTTTTGTGATGATTGCATGCCCTTGTGCCAAAACTGAGAAAAATCGGATGTATACTTTCCTCAACACTCATGTACCTAATACTTGTATAAATATGTTCTAATTTTTAGTTGGCTTTATAGCGCATCTATCGTTCAATATGTAAGATATTGTAATTGAATACAGAAAGAACTTCTTTCAAATAACAAATAATAATGCTCTTGTCTAAAATGGATGATATTAAGACATTACTTCCCTAGCCCCGTGACGACGTTGGCGAAATTTCAAATCGATATATTTCAGTGAACATCTGAGGGACTTCTTGCTCAATGCAGTGGATGCCTTCCTCTTCCTCTGCTTCCCCAGGCGGGTACAGTGTCGAATACTTTAAGAGTTGGAGTGTTTTTATCCGATCATAAATCAAGAACCTTTCCCTCAAAAACTCATAACGTACATAGATTTTGTCATCGTCCATGTCTCTGCACCATATAGCAGGACGGGGTCTTTATTGGTGCTAATTCTATTTCCAAGATAGACGAAATTAACTACGACTTCGAAGTTATGACTCTCAACAGTTATGAGGGAGCCATGTCGCGAGTTCGACGACTGTTTGTTTGATGACAGGAGTGACTAGTTCAAGTAATTTCAGTCAGACAAATGAGTAGACAAGCAAATGACTAAATCGTGCGAGCTTGTCACCTTGACAATATATGCAGTATATTGTAGTTTATATCTCCGACGTTTTTTTTCTGGTTGTTACGAAGTGTGCGCCGAACATACGATGTGTACGACTATATTCTATATATTTTGTCTTAATTACCAAGTTGTAAGTAAGTGGTTTTGCAAAATTTTACCACACACGCGTATCAATCTCTCAGTTCGTTAGTAAATTCAATTAGGTCAGAGAAAAATATAGAAGTAGAGAAATTAAAGATTTGTGTAAAAGATATAAAGACTCTATTTCGAGAACTTTTAAAATTTATCCTAATTTTCCTTCGTTCTTGAACCATAATTCTAAGTCCGAAAAGAAAACCATGGAAATGGCACATTTAAATAGTCGAAATTATATAAAATATAAGGAATAACATTTTCCTTTATAATTTTAATCCTCCAGCTCCTTAGTAAATAAGAGCTGTTTACTATGTATTATCACAGCATTTCAACTAAACACTATTAAACGGTCAGAAGCTATGAATTTATGGTATATTACCTTTTTTAGACAAAGCGGTAAATTAGTGAAAAATTCACTGGATGTTAATTTATTCATAACTAGAGGACCCGTCCACGCTTCACTGTGGCTGATACATAGATAATACTACCACTACCATCTATATGATTTCTATTAGTTGGATTATAATTATTAGTTAATAAGATATAGCATTTCTGTGAAACAACTTGTGTTAGTTTACAAAAAAATGGATCATAGAGCATTTCGTGTGTTAATAAATCATTGCTTTTTGGATGAAAATACTGTTGAATTTGGGTTCAGGGAAATCCACCGATGAAAAGATATTTGCTAAGCTTAAAGAGACGAAAGCTCTGTGCAAAGCGGGTGCCCCACATATTCATAATCCAAAAAAAAATACGAAATAAAGCCGAATTTTTGAGTCGGTGATAAAAACATAGCTCCATCATTTCCCACTGGAGTCCAATCGACAGTCATTCTAGTGAACTGCACATGAGCAACCGGTTCTCAGGCGTGGAAAGACGAAAAAGGCGGCTGGAAAGGTTATGACATTAGTATTTTGGGATGCACGTGGTATATTTGGTACATATTTGGTTTCTTTTCTACTATTTCAAATACTTAGCAATTGTATTATTTTTGAAGAAGAATCTGTTTAAAATGGTACGCATATATTCAAAGGATTTCTACAATCATGAATTTTGAAATTATTATGTTTTCAGCCAAATCGGTTCAGCCGTTCTTGAGTTATAAATGGTGTAACTAACAACAACTTTCTTATATATACATATATATATAATATATGAGGTTGTTTTTATTATTTATTTATTTATTTATTTTTTTTTTTTTTGAAGAAATGAAATATTCCTACAAACATGAATTTTGAACACATGCTTATGATTTGAAATATAATTTTTGTATTTATGAGTTGTATTAAATTTTGACATAAAGAGATAAAAGGTATCCTATGTCCTTACCCTGGTTCTAAGCTACCTCTCCACCAATTTTCAGCCAAATCTGTTCAGCCGTTCTTGAGTTATAAATGGTGTAACTAACATCAACTTTCTTTTATATATATAGATATTTTTGATTTTGCCGTTGTCTATCATAACGCTTTCACATAAAAATTTTGCCATAAATTATCTGAGCCAAAAGCTTCGTTGTCAATACATGCTTTATATACTGCGATTTTGTTATTTAAATTTTATCTTTTTCATAAACAAATTTTAAATCGCCAAAATGCTTGAAAATATTACCACACGATCACAGGTTCAACACCTCAACACATCAATGATACCATTCTGCCATGTTACGAAAGTTGTAAATAAATTATTGTAACTTTGTGTATGAAATAAAAAACTTTAATTTATGTTGAAGCGAATAGCAACATTATAAAATATATACACATGTACTATACATATAGTATATGTGTAGATAAAATAAAAATGTATTCACTTGAGCCCAGCATGAATGTCCATTTGCTTATCGCTACCGAAAATTGGATCGATATTCAAAGGACATTCATGCCAGTCTTGAGCCTTCCGCAAGAGCACTCACAAAAGCGAAAATATTTTTACAAGTTTGTAGTTACGTATGCTCCACTTGGTCAGGTGGTGCTGTTCACATATGTACATGCGCACATACATAAATACACATCTGTGTGCTGTGAACGAGGATGAGAGGGTGAGTTGACGTTTGGGAAAATGTGTGGCATGGCAAGTGGCCGACATTTGGCTAAGCGTTTTATACGTGTTTTTAGCCATTTAACTTGAAGTGAATAAAACAAGGTTGTTTTCTTTTTCACAAATTACAGGTCATAGCAATGAATTTCTGAAGTATTCTTGTGAGCGTAAGAAAAGCTGAAAATATGGTTCAAAGAAAACACTTAGATAACATGCAAGTAGAGCGAGACATTGAGGAAATGTAAAAGTAGTTGTGCATATGTCCTCTCGGGTGTATGTTTGTGTGTGTCTGATAGTATTTGCTAAGTCATTGAATTATTTTTGATTATAAGCTAAGAAAATTAGACACACTCAGTAATTTTCATAATCGAAAATTATGCACATATTATGTTTATATATGTATATGTAGTATATATATTGCGGTTGATTATTCTAGATCGCTCGTAGGATGTACATTTGTATATATTTAGAATAATAATTTAAATTTTTTACATATTTCATATATTCTCAATAGACATTACCATTATCCCATTTCTTCTTTATCTTTTATTATATTTGTTATAACTATTTATGCTCATAAAGTTTATATACATCTTTACTTTTTTGTCGTTATTTAGCTCCGCTTTCGGAGAATCTTGTCTTCAATCTGTTGATAAGGTAAAATTCCTAGGACTTATCCTTTATGTAAAGCTTTCATGGAGACCGAATATTGAGAGATTAAGAAGGCATCGGTTGCTTTATTTTGCGGTAAAGGTACCATGCAGTAAAGGCGGGATTGGTATTTGGATCTATGAAACCGTGGTCAAGCCAATAATGTTTTGTATATAAAGGCGTCCGAACAAAGACACGCTGAAATTTTCTCCTCCTTTAATTACATTCCTGAAAACTACACAAATTACATATTTCTATAATTTGGAAACCTTGAATGGAACTTTATTCAGTGTTCTCAAAATTGCCTCCATTACTTATGTATAAGGTTGTTTAATTTCTCAAATCTGGGCTCCACATTTAAGATGTTCTAAAACAAAAAATTCTATTAAGGTTAAGACTGGGATGCAAGTTGCAGTGCGATGTGTTTATAATATACCCAAATATATTGTGACCAAAGAGCACCCGGAAGTTCGAACAAAGAATTTTTCTCAAATTTTTTATTTCTAAACAAATTTTGTGTGCAGAATTGTTGCGAATATTGGTAAAGGCTAAGGGTGAGTCAAAAGCACAAGTCTACAGGTGGTACAAAGCCTTCAAAGACTGTCAAGAGAACGTTGAAAACATGCCTGGTTCTGGCCTCTTCAACTGATGATAACATTAAAAAAGTGAAGGATATGGTGATTGAAAATCGTCAAGCAAGTGTTAGGTAGATGGCAAAAGAACTCGACATCTCTGGCATGTCCGTTCGAATGATTTTGGTGGATTTTGTGTATGAAACCCGTTCTTGCTCGACTCGTCTCGATAAAGCTGAATGCACTAATGTATCGAGCCACGATTGCGACCGAATTTAAAGTCAAAAACGCAATGAATACCGTCGATTTTTTTCTTGTTCCCTAAACTGAAATTGCCGCTCTATGGGAGCCGTTTTCATTAGATCGAAGAGATAGAACAAAATTCGCTGAAAGAGCTGCAGGTCATTCCAAAAAGTGCTTACGAAAAGTGTTTTGAGAACTGGAAAAATTGTTGGTATAAGTACATTTCATCTGGTGGGGATTACTTTGAAGGTGACAAAATAAATTTTGATGAATAATTAAATATTTTGCGTAAATATCTCAATTTCCAGGTACTTTTTTGTGACAATGAATTTCAACGAGCGAAAGAAAATAAAAGTAATTTCATATTTTTTGACTAAACAACCATTACGAGGGAAGTGTCTGATATATATATATATGACGTAGTAATAGCAAATTTTAGTTTTGTTTGAGGACTACATAAATATACATTCAGTATCGGAGAATTTACAAAATTCAAAATCGTTTAAAGGGAAAAAATCTGATAACATAAAATAATTAGCGAACGAAATTTTTTGAGAAACAAAAACCAAGCATGACCAAATATATTTTAATTTCTCTGAAAATTAACGTTTTTGTTGAAGATTTCATATATGTTATACGCAGTAAGTAAACAAAAATTAGAAGAAAAATCCAAAGAGAAGTATAAACTTGCTATATATTACCTTACCGGACCTTAAATGTAATAACATAAATAGGTATGTCTGTAATATCCATGTTAAATATATGCGTTAAATAGTCTAGACCTTCTTTAAGAATGAAAATCCCCACTTTTTTAACCGAAAAATTGTCTGCGCCTACGAACTTGGTAATTTTTGGTTGCCCGTCACGTAATTATTGCAATGTTAATGCATTTCCTACGCCAATTTTGGCTCCTGCCCATATCATTTTTTTTTTTTTTTTTTGAATTTCCTTACTTAGACCAATTCTTTGTAGTACGTATGCATATGTGTATTATATAGCTTATATTATTTTTCAATTGAAATTTTCAAAAATTTTCTCTTTAATGTCAATTATCTACAAAAGTGTTGTATATTTTCTAGGCTCTTCCAAAGTTGGAGCTTCAAATTATGATTTATTATGCTAAGGACTGATGTTTAGTTTAAAATAGAAAATTTTCTAATAGCTAATTTAGAGATTTTAACAATTTTCTCAATAATATGAAGCGAAACAGTTTGACATGGTCAATGCCAATGAATATCAAAAAATGCAAGTCTGCGTTTTAATTTGAAAAGAATCGCAGTTATTTAAGTATATATTTAGTATAATAAAATTAAAATTTTCCACTACGTTGCTGCTACAACGAAGAGTTAACAATCGTAAACAAATTCTTAAACGCTTTTGATTTGTTAACAACATTATAAATACCACTAAGGGAGTGCAACAACAACACAAAATGAATAATTCTGTTCGCCTACAAAGGAACAAAGTATGTTTATCAAACGCCTACACAAAACCACTAAGATAATTAGTAATTTGCTTAATTGAAACTGTATTTATATTCTATAAGAAACCGTTAACGACCAGCAGTTATCACGTCGTAGCATTCATGCACCTCAGAGGCGTCCGCAAATTAACTTAACCGCACAATAGGCTATAAGAAACAGGCAGATTGCTGTGGCGCTACGATTGTGACGCACTGATGACCAAGACAACTTGAAGACATACAAATATACTACACAAACCACATTTTTAAGCGCAAAGGAACAGCAGAGCTGCTGATTTTGACATCCTGCATTTTTCAGGAAAATCCTGACAGTGGGAATTCACATTTCACTGCTTTGCTAGCTTTCTGAAAAACTTGCGAACAAAACCTGCGTGGCTACAGCTTCACCAGCCGCTGAAATTCTAATTTAACTGTGTTTATTTTCAATTAAAATTTTCCTGTTGGCAAGCCACAGCGACAGAAACAAGAGGAACGGTGTTGACAACAGAGTCGAGTTTAAATGTTCAGGTATGTTTGCGAGTATATTTAATAAAGTGAAGCGAGAGTCGTCAAGTATTCTGGCAAGACCCGCCACCTGACCGTGGCTCAAGAAATTTTCCACAACCAAGCTACTCCCCAATCAATCCGTTCTCTGTAACCAAGGCATAGCGGCGTTGAAACAAAACCGTTAAGACCGTATACAACAAATAAAACAAAGCTGCAAAATGTGCGCTGTGAGCAGCAAGTGAGGTGACGTAGTCTAGAAGGAGCTTCGTGCTCCGCAGCGCTAAGAAGGTGAAAGGTGAACAAGGTGAGGCGTTCTGGCTAAAGCGCGCCTTTTGGCAATTAACGTTGTAAACTGATGAGTTTGCCACCCCGTCTTTCTTCGCCCGTTACACTCTCCACCATCGTGGCAAATACTACGCTGTTTGTTTTGTTACTGTGGGTGTGTACAATTTTCCTATAACCCTGTGTGTGTGTTTGTGCTTTTATTGCGTGTTTCACCTTTCACGCTGCGCCCACCTACTGCTGCATATACACAAAATTGTATGTAAATATATTTACACCTTTGTATATACACAATTACCTCACACCGAAACAATTTTACATTGTAACTACAATAACGGTATTATCGCGACGGTCGAAAAACAAACATTCGAATCCACGAAAAATCGATTTTTACGAAATTAGAGTTCTTTCCATTCGCGTTTGTGTGCATGTGTGTATATGTAAGTCTGCCCGAGTACTTCGCAGTTTGCTATTAAACTCGTATAGGGTTGAAGGTTTCACATCAGGTAGTTCACGCCTGATATTCAAAAAAAAAAAAAAATAGTTTCATGTCAACTCAATGTTTGTTGTGCACAGAGGTATTGCGATGGCAAATGCTTGTGGATAGGTGTGCTTAGATTATACTATGTAATCTGTTTATTTTTAGCATTGAGCAAATACAGGCATTTATATACGTATACAAAGTATGTTTATGGGAAATACAGACATATACATATATAAGTTTGTAGAATATATCTGAATAATTGCATTCAATAACTTGGTTTTGTGCTGTTAAAAGAAAATATTTACATTTCTATTTATTGACCTGTTTTTTTAGTTGTTTTTTGTTTATCAATGGACTATATATGACTTTAGTTCGGCTATTATATCTAGCTTTAAATTTTTTCTAATGCATGCTTAGTGAAATTTACTGAAACTAAATAATATTTACCGGGTAGCAATGCAGTACAATACTCAAAAAGTAATGGAACGCAGGTCAATTTCATATCCGCTTGTAAATTTCAAAAATTTGAATTCTTATTTATATGTCGAAATTTCAAGATATTTCCGAACATTAACGTTATTACATGGGTTTCCTCTTGTAAAAAAACAGATTTTTTTCATTTTTTTTCATATAAAAATGAAATATTTTATTAAAATGTTTTATTGTCACAAACATACACTATTAACAAAGAAATTCTAAAATTTTTGAAAAAAAAAATATTTAAACTCCGCCATTGCCACGCCATTTCCGGTGGCCCCTCGGAAAATAGATGTGCCCGGAGGACAGGATAACTTCTTACAATATCATCTAAAGTGAAAAAATACGTTTTTTAGTTAAAACCTTAACTTAGAACTTAGACGAAGGAAGAAAAAACTGAAAATTGGATTTTCAGCAGACATTTTTACAAGAAATTAAAATTTCAGTGAAAATTTCGCATCATTTTGGTTTTAAATCATAAAACTCGAAATAAAAATCCTTCGACCAAGTCATTAAACATTGTATCTGAAAAACCTGTGAAAATTTTAATTAAGATCAGTTCTCGAGAAATCTTGCCAACTGACTTAAAAAACACTGTTTCGAAAAAAACACGTTTATAGATGGCGCACTTAGCACAGTTAGCCTCGAACGCACAAGTTCTCAAGGCTGTATCTTTGAAACTATTACTCGGATCAATTTGATAACTTGGAACAATGTTCTAGAGATTCTGTAGAATTTAATAAGGCAACAAAGAACTTCGATGTTTTGATACATCGGTAAGAAAATTTCTCAGAAATGGCCGATGCGATCGTTTTGAAATTTTCGCTTAACCTTCTCAGTCAAAATTTTTTCAACAAACAAAATTTTGTTTAGTTCTTCGATCATTACATACATTTATCAAAAGTAATAACATTTTTTATTTTTGGTTATTGGATTTGATATAATATTAAGCCATATTTCGGAGATCTTCCTGGAGAACGACTATGGGTTCAAGGAAATCCATATTTTTCAGAGTTAATCGTCGATTAAAGTACACTAAATTCTGTAAATTTTTATTAGTTTTTTTTTGTTTAAAAAAAATCACAAAAACGTGTTATTTTCGTCTTGTGGATATAACTTCTTCATTCTTTTGTGAAACAGGAATATGAAATACCATTAAATTTAGTGGAATTGGACTACAATATAAAAAAGTATAATTATTTTATATGAAAGATATTGTATATTGTATAATATAAGATTTGTAACAAATATAAAACACTGTTATTTTTGGAGATTGTGAACCTATTTTAGAGACTTCCTACTTTCCACCCCTAAAAATAAGAATTTTATACGATGTTTAAAAAACTTGAGAGTTGTTTTGATTGTTTTTTTTTTTTTTTGCATATTTCTTACGAACTTGAATGTGCTGAATGTTGAAAATTGCTTTTTTCTTAGTCATAGATCGTCATGTGTTCTGACTACGAGTATGTAGGTATCTACACAATTCATAATTTTAAAATAAAGGATATAATACTAAAATTTTTTTTTGCGTAACAACACTTGTTTTGTTATGTAAAATATATTCTTTAATAAGTACTAAACACATTTATTTTACTCAGTGATACCTCTTTTGCTATATTTTCGCTTGTAAGAAGCATCAGGAAGGTTGCTCTGACCTTTGTTCAATAGTAGTCTGACCTTTGTTCAATAGTAGTCTGCCGTCATTTACAAGCTCCATGTTCCCCAGTGTCATTCTCCCATCTCTTTAATATTTTGGTGAAATCGGTTATCTTGCTCTTCGTTCACATCTTTAAAATTTTTCGCAAAGTAGTCGAAGTCTTTGAATATCCGTCATGGTTGCGAAAAACTGTGAATCAGCCATGAGTCGTCGAATATCTGCTGCAACGAAAACACCTTCCGTCAACTTCACCGTCAAGACCAAGAGACCTTCAAACTTTAACACTAAATTTTCGAAGAAACTTTCTTCTCTTAGAAGTGACTTTACAAATTGCTTTTTCAATGCCAGCCTTATGTGAAGCGGTGGTAAAAGAGCTTTATGCGGAGGAACTACAGTTTCATGCACAACATTATTTTCGCCTACTTTAAGCTCCCTTTCTGGACCACACTTTTTAGTCAAATGATTTGTTGAGTCTTTACTAACCCCTAAACATAAAAAGCAAGAAAATTTGTTAAACCCAGATTATTATTTGAGCAACATGTCTAATATTTTTAAATCACTCCGCACAAGCCGAACATAGTCTTCCAATTTCTTAAGAACCCATTCCATGTTATTATACTCGTATGTAGGTTTCGTTGAGGTGTACGGAATGACCGGCAGTCATAAAAGCCAAGAAACCGCCTTTGTGAAGCAGAACTGCTTTAAAGCTTATATTTAAAGAATATATGAAATCCGTTCTTGGTCGTATTAGATCTTAAATGTAGCCATCAAATATTCAATAATGTTACAAAGAACTGGGAAAACAATGTCGAAATGTAATCATTTACAAGTTCAAAGCTTGACTTCTCATTGGGCTGAGATACAGCTCCATTTTCGCAGAATTTAGAATTTTGAATATTTAAGAAAATAATTGATGTTGCAAAGGCACCTCTTATTTAAAAATATAGCTAATTTTCATTAAAATCATTTTAAACCTGATTATCTTCACAATAGTATTTTAAAATCGAGAATAATCAATCAAAAATCTCACATTGTAGAAGAAAAATACATATTTGTGTCTCCAACAATCAGTATTAATTAGATAATAGCAAAATCATAATAGTAATAATTTACTTTACAAAATTCAATATTTTTTATTATTACTGCTTTTAAGGTTATGCCACTTCTTCTACACGTTGACCTAAGTCAATTCACACCGCTTTAATTAATTATTAAATAGTTTCATTTCAAAAAGGTGGAACAGATTTCAAATTAAATGTACAAGTCATTTGATATGCCTTAAAATTTTCTGACTGTGAATGATATTTCCCTTTACCCCACCCCCCATCTTTGCATGAAGTATTTTGATTTTATTGAAAATGTGCATATAACTGTAAATGCTTTTTCATGTAAGCTGTCACAGCATATATCTCTGGCATTTATACCAAATTGCCTTCTTAGACAAACTGCGCGCTGAACGCGATTGCGTAATTTAACGATTGATTTCAACATTCGTACGCAAATATGTGTAATTTTTGCTTCAGCTGGCAATATCACTAAATAAACATTTTTGATTGCCTTAGAAAAGTTTTTACCAAAGATTGCACGTTTGACGAACATTTGTTAAACTTTCTATTTGATGCTTAGTGGGTAACAAAACTTTTTAATGGAACTCTAATGAGGTAAATAATTTTTAAATTGTTTTAGAAGCACGCATATATTTACTTTTTTTTAATGCCTGAATACATTTTTTGTCTGACAATGTTTTTGAGTTGAGTCATTTTACGAAAAAAATCACAACCATTACATTCGTATGAATATCTTTCAAACCCAATTTTTGTACTTAAATCTGATTTTGTTCTCAACCACTCGGTTTTTGTCGAATTGTGTAATAATCATTTAAGTTTTTGCCTTAAAATTTTGCATAAAAACCAAAAACCTTCTTAGGTGACTACACGTCGTATACGTAACTTTTTAAAAGTAGACAAGTGACTCAGTATTTTGATCATTTCATTTGTTCTCTTCTCTTCTTATATGTATATATATTTACATATCTACAGATTGTGGAAAGGAAACTTTTCGAAATATATCTGATTAAGTGACACACCTACAATCCAACCATCATTGTCCTGAATTAAGTTGATTTTTGGGAGTTTAAAAAAAAAACTACACCAATGAATTTTTAATATCTTGATAATGTATTTGTACATAATTATTGACTATATAGACAAAAACAAAAAATATAAATATTCAATTTAAAAAAAAATCGAATTTTCCTCAAAAAAGAGATGACTTGGCCTGCCAAAATTACATTTTTCAAACAATCGCAAAACTGCAGAATTTTTTGTGTAGAAATATGCAAAACAAGCATAAAAATTCAGTCGGTTTAATATTTTGTCTTCTAGTTATAACTGCAACCGTTTTGAAAAATGCAGTCTTTAGGAAAACACCTGAAGCAATAAGCTTTTCTCCACTTGATTATTATAAAATGGACAAGAAATGTGACTTTTGGCTTACGAAATATATTAGTAATCAATATTTGCTATCAAGTATACCAACAATATATAGTATATAGCAAACAGTAAAGAAAACTTTAGTACAAAATTAGTGAATTGATTTCAAAACTCATCATTACCACCTACTCTGCTTATATTTTTAATCGATTGAAAGCATGTCAAACAATGATGCAATTAATTACTTGGTTTTTGGCTCCTATAAAAGCATTAATTAATATACAGCGTGGCAATTATATCAACAAAACTTTATACCTAAAACTTTCACAAAAATATACAAACTAAAAAACAACTTTGCAACTACAAAACTTCGACAAGCCATTTGACATAAATTATGTCAGGCAAGAGGATTCAGAGCAAATTGAGGTTATATTAATCGGCATATAAAAGAATATATTAATATAAAATGTCTGCATATACATATATATTAAAGGGTGATTTTTTAAGAGCTTGATAACTTTTTTAAAAAAAAAAACGCATAAAATTTGCAAAATCTCATCGGTTCTTTATTTGAAACGTTAGATTGGTTCATGACATTTACTTTTTGAAGATAATTTCATTTAAATGTTGACCGCGGCTGCGTCTTAGGTGGTCCATTCGGAAAGTCCAATTTTGGGCAACTTTTTCGAGCATTTCGGCCGGAATAGCCCGAATTTCTTCGGAAATGTTGTCTTCCAAAGCTGGAATAGTTGCTGGCTTATTTCTGTAGACTTTAGACTTGACGTAGCCCCACAAAAAATAGTCTAAAGGCGTTAAATCGCATGATCTTGGTGGCCAACTTACGGGTCCATTTCTTGAGATGAATTGTTGTCCGAAGTTTTCCCTCAAAATGGCCATAGAATCGCGAGCTGTGTGGCATGTAGCGCCATCTTGTTGAAACCACATGTCAACCAAGTTCAGTTCTTCCATTTTTGGCAACAAAAAGTTTGTTAGCATCGAACGATAGCGATCGCCATTCACCGTAACGTTGCGTCCAACAGCATCTTTGAAAAAATACGGTCCAATGATTCCACCAGCGTACAAACCACACCAAACAGTGCATTTTTCGGGATGCATGGGCAGTTCTTGAACGGCTTCTGGTTGCTCTTCACCCCAAATGCGGCAATTTTGCTTATTTACGTAGCCATTCAACCAGAAATGAGCCTCATCGCTCATCGGACACGGACGCGAAACACATTTCGAACCGAACACTGATTTTGGTAATAAAATTCAATGATTTGCAAGCGTTGCTCGTTAGTAAGTCTATTCATGATGAAATGTCAAAGCATACTGAGCATCTTTCTCTTTGACACCATGTCTGACATCCCACGTGATCTGTCAAATACTACTGCATGAAAATCCTAACCTCAAAAAAATCACCCTTTATATGTGCCTGAAAAAATTTATGTAAGCATATAAAATATGTCTGAGTGAATATACAAATATTATACACAAAAGTGCAAATGTTTGCGTTAAAACAGAAAACTTTTTCATTTCGACCATTTTGACACTTTCATTGCGCCGCTCATAATTATGTAAGCATTGCTTCAGATAAAATCTGAGCTGACAATACAAACAAAAACACTCTCTACACACACATATACATACATACAATACATGTAGACGCTTAAGTAGCATACACATTTGTATCCTACCGAAATTCACAAAGCCACACAAACAAAAGCTTTGACTGTGTTGAAGTGGTGGAATTCGCTGCGGCTGGCATTTGGCACTCGAAGAGGAGACACTCTTTGTTCGACGTGCAGTAACGAGTCGGTGCTGTGGAGGCAACCCACAAAATGTGAAATAACTAGTAACAATACCAAAAAAGAAATGAAGTGAAGTAACGGCAAAATGGCTGCTGAGAGTGTGGAAGAGTAAAACTAAAATGGAAGTCATCAATGGCAGCCTGAGGAGCTGCTCGGTTTTGGTTGTCTGTGTGTGAGGGTGCTTGCTAATGTTTGCATATTGTAACAAATGCGTACATACATATAGATATGCATACATGAAAATATATCTAAAACATTTAGCGCTATATATACATGCACATACGTAGTTTTGTATGTGTGTATTACAAATACAGAGCAATAAATTTTGTCTTCTTGCGTCAACCCTATGGCACAATTCTCTGAATATTCTTTTAGCAATAATCTTTTACGTGCAGGGGTTTTAAGAAGCCATCATAAGTAAAATATATACATACATACATACATGTATAGTAGTTATTGATATAATACTAATGATTAATAACGGGAAAGTATGCGTTGAATATTAATATTTATTATATGCTACATATTTCTCCCCAAAAAGGTATGTTTGAGTTTGTGGAAAGTATAATCAAATATTACTAAGTACTAAGAATATATTCTGTATACAATGTACGCGGTAAGATATACATAAGATATGTATATAGACATATTTATGTTCTATTGATTTTTATGTTTTATACAATTGAATTTTATGGTTACCGATTGCGTAGCTCATCGGCGAAATCTTCTCTAAATTTACATAATGCTTCTCATGGCTCAAAATGTGGCTGCGGCATTGCATTTTGCTGGAAGGTTTGTTAAGGGGGTATTCTAGTCTACAAATCAAATTTTGGGCAGTTTTTTGAATTTTATTAAAAAAAAAATATTTTTACTCTCCATTTTTTTATGGTGTTTTTATTGATATCTTAAGAATACAGAAAAAAATTTTACAAAAAAATATTAAAAATTAAAATAATTAGACGGGGGAGAGACAGGTGTAAAAAAAGGCATATCCTGGTGACATTGATCTTGACTCTCCTGGTGTTTTGAAAAAAAAATCAAAAGAAATTCTTAATCAGTAAGGATGCTGTTATAGTCCCTACCTCAGGGAACACGAAAAAATGAAATTTTGAAAAATGGCAACTGCCTGAAAATAAAAATCATTTTTTACGCTTTTTTTTTTTAAATTCCTGAATTTTTTTAAAATATTGAAAACAAAAACTTTGACACGATGCTGTTAGAAACGATAAAGGATTATATAAGGAAGGTTCTCACAAAATTTCAAGTAAATCGGTTGAATAGAACTTGAGATAATGCCGGTACCGTGAGGAAAAAAGTAGTTTCGAGAAAAACGATTTTAAAAAATTCGATACGGCCGAACCGGGCTAGGTACTGCGTCACTAAAGTAACTGTAGCTCTTAAAATAATTTTAATTTTTAAAAATTCTTTGGAGGATATGTTCTTAAGGGTCTAAACTTTAAATATATGAAAAAAATCGAATTTTTCAAAATTCTAGAGTAGAATACCTCCTTAAATTGTATATTTCAGTGTTAGTGAAGTTTTTATATAGGTTACACCTTAATGACAGAAGCTAGTAACTGGATGCCTCCATTGATGCTTTTTAACAGAAACGAAGCTAACCAAGTATCGAAAAGAAAACAAACCACCTTTGTTAGTTGGAGTGTTGAAATTATTGCCTGATCAGGTTTGCAAACACTTTAATTAATTTTTTTTTATATTTTATAATCTCAAATCAGTATTAAAATGTTAAAAACGTAAACTCAAATACGGAATTAAAAAATAAAAGAAAAACTAATCTCAGAAATCAGATTATAAAAACAAATAAGGAAATAAAATATATTAAAAATACCAAATACCGGATTTAAAAATAAAAAATAAAAATGTTAACCCCAAGATTTTAAATAAAAAAGAAAATGTTTGGAGCCATCATCTTCAACACTCTGGAGCACTCACTCAAATTAAAAAAAAAATTAAATTTTTAATCTCGAGCATCTTGCATTAAAAATTAAATTTTTTATTTTGAAAACTTAGTTTTTTTTATCCCATCGTCGGTATTATCAAAGAAAACTCTTAAACTCACAATTTGGAATCATCAAAATCACAATTTGGCCTTGGCGGCTAGCAGCACTATATAGCATTGTATTGTGCATGAATAATTTACTGTGCATTTCACATGACAAATGAAGTCATAATCCTTTTATGTCTTTTTATTCAATGAAAGTTTTCGCCAAGGATATCAACATTGCAATGAAGGATAACGTGACAAAAAGTTAACTTGCTAGAGAAAAGACATCAAACAGCTGGCAGAAGCGATAGAAAGCAAGCAGCATGTTGAGTGGTTCAGTTATTAATGTGGCCTCCTCTACAGCGGTCTCTAAATTTCACAAAAGTCAGAAGTTAACGGGGTAACCATGATTTAAGGTTGGAAGGAAGCAGGACATAAATGCGGACATAATGGCAAATGTAGAGCATATTTTCTCAATGGGCAAATATTTGAGAATTGACGCTGAATCTATAGTTGAGAATTCGCAGAACTCTGAACCAAATAATGGGAAGATGCTACGAACACCTTGAACGCGTTTGTTTGAAATTTTGTTTTCCAATGGTTTCACGTTTTCGGAATCGTTGCAAATGTTGCAGACATTTTTTGGGGAGTTTACTTCGTCAAGAAGTAATTTCAGTGTCATAAAGCATATAGTAAGGGTCATGAACTCATCAAAAACTTGTCTCATGTGAGTTGTCCATCCACCTCGGTTAATGACGACAACATCGTAAAAGTTAAATAAGCAGTGCTTGAAAATCGTTGTATTGATCAGAAAGATAGCAGAGGATCTCAAGATTTCTTATGGCTTGATTTAACTCATTTTGATCACTGTTTTGGAAATGAAACGTGTCAATGCATGACTAGTGTCAAAAGACCTAAATTGTTTGTAAAAATGATGTCGAGTAGAGGTCGCAAAAGAGAAGCTTGTCAACGTAGTTGGGTACTCTGCATTTATTAAACGCATTATTATTGGTTACGAGACTTGGGTGTATGAACATTACATGATGCTCCAAAACTTACCCGAAGCCTAATGAATAAAGCCGCTGAAAACTATCCCAGTCGAAGCTAGTAGACTCCTTTATTTGAATTTCGCCCGAAACTTCCAGATTGTTGGAAAAGGACTTCCGTGTTAATTGTTTGCACCGAGCAAGTATTTTTGATTGGTACAAATTATAGAACACGTTTCCAACGAACCACATCGAGGACGGCCATCAACTGATGATCAACACATCAATAAAGTAAAGAAACGGGTGTTTGAGAGTCGACGGGCAACAGCCAGAGATCTTACAGGCATCGTTAGGATAAGTTAAAACTACTTGGAAACATCATTTGGGTCTGAAAAAAATAAATGCACGATTGGTTCCAAAATCCTTGATTTTTTCGAAAAACAAAGTCGCATTAACGTCTGTGAAATAATGCTTTCCGACTCCACGATGTCATGAAACGTATTATTGGCGATGAGTTTTCGATCAATGGTTACGACTCGAAAACACTTCGAATATCTCCCGACTCGCCCACTAATCAACATACTCAAACGACCGCTCTGTGGAAACCGTTTTGAAGGCTATTCCGGAAATTGACTATAACAACTGGTTCGAGGACCACGGGTGATTAGATAATTATCTATTGAAAATTTCTATATATCACTATGATACTGTTTGAAAATGGAAAATCTACATCATTAGGGTTATATGAGATAATTTGACTTTACAATTAAAAATCAAAAAATATAGTTTGCTAATATGCTAAATAAATTTACTCATATCTTCTTCGTGAGTCCTCCTATAATTTTACAATGTTTTGCAATGGATTTCTTAGTAAAAATTCAGCTCGTAATTTGTGATGTTCTCATCTGCTTCTACTATATTTTGTTGAACTAACCAAACAATATTGCAATCCTTAGTACTTGAAATTATATGATAGCAGATTCTAAAATTATACATGCAGAATAAATTTTAGTCAATCATATCATATATACTAAATAAATTTATAAACATAAAAACTAACAAATTGCGGTGGGAAATTTGATAGTTGTCTATTAATTTTAATTACTCTTAAATGAAAAATGGCAATAGCTCAACGAAACCCCTGTCAGAAATGTTTTGCGAACTTCGACATGAATCCTTAATGATTACGTGCTCACGCACATGCTTACACACATTTGCAGTATTTATGTAGAGAAAATTCCATGAATAGACAGTGCATGTAATACAATAACAACGCCTGTGTTAATTTGGGAATGCAACTTCTGACATTTCGATGACCTTCTATCGTGTTACTTACAGCAGCGTGAGGTATGTACACATATAGTCACGCCAGTCCACCACAGTTGCACACCTATATTTGTGCCTCGCCAGCAGCTTTCAATCCTCGACGTCATCGCCTACGCACAACCGCCATAACTACAAAAGCGAGGCGCGAGAGAGGCTGAACACTGAATACCAAGTGCAATGCAAAAACAACAGTAGCGCAATAAAGTGCTGTGAAATGTTTTTTTTTTTTGTTGGTTTTTGTTGTTACCACAGTTGCCTGGCAATTGCACTCTACATGACGGCTTCCACCAAATAAAGCATTTTTCACGCTGTAAGCTGCAGTGCCGCTGACATACCATGTCCTTCCATACTGACAATTGATTATAACGGTAGATACATAAGCATAAAGGTACGTTTATGTACTGGGTTGGGTATACATTACATATACATATGTAAACTGTGATAACAACAATGCCAAAGGATGTAACCTAAATTTGTTGCAATGGCGTGGTTTTGTTTGTATTTGTTAGACAGTTTTCAGCAATTTTCACTTGCTTGCCTTACCAATAATTTCCTTCCAAAAGAATGCGCTCAGAAAAACCGAAAAGCACAAAGCTAAGGTGCGGGCATAAAGCGACGACTAGAAAGACCAAAAGACAAGTGTGCTCAAAAATATCGACCGTGTGGCATGTCGCTTCCTTGACGCGTCTCCGCCAACGCCGTTGCTATCCACAGCGACGACGACGATGACGACGACGACATTGAGGGAATCGGACAAAAATTGAGCAATTTCACATTTCATTCAAATATGGCTGCGTGGGAGTGGTCTATGCCCAGTACAACAATAAAATATTGAAACACTCATACATTAATGAGCTGACACTAACACTAATAGCGCGCGCATTTGTATTGCGAGAAAAATAGGCGGAGCTTTTGTTTATTGTATTGACGGCGCACCGACGGCGCACATATCCCCATTTCGTCCTTTGGCACTCAGCTGTGCCTTTTATTTGGGGCTGTTTTCAAATCTTTCCAATTTTCGCACAGAGCTAGAGGTTAAATCGATTCCAGTGGAATGTGCACTCATTGCTGCCTGTGAAAGCGAAAAATTGGCGCTCACTGGAAAGACAAGTGGATAAACGGAAGTGGTGGCGGTTGTTTGGCTCAGTGGAAATGCGAGCGTTAGAAGTGGCGCTCGTTCACTTTCCATTGTAATCATTTATCAGCTGTTGTTGCTGGTGGGTGAGCGGTCGTGCGCGTAGGTTTCGTGTGATAGCAGTGGAAAGTTCAATTTCTTGAATTACCCCTGAAGTGGCGTTATGTGCGCGCCAGGGGAGAATGCTATCTATTGCTGGAAATATAATTTCACCACACACTAAAGGGGTGCGAAGTTCAATGGATCACACGTGTTTTCTAATAGACTTCTAATAGACTATGAATTAAGTGTAATTGACGATGAAAATGTATTTATAATTAATAAAGTGTTAAAGGGAATATAGTATTCGTTGGAAATGAGAGTTAACAAAGAATATATTCTTCTATAGATTGTTCTGGTGAATGCGAAATATTAAAACCAATGAGGAAAATATTTGTTATATGTACATATTATTATTACGTTTTTATTAATAATTATTACAGTTATCAGTTAGGGTTAAAAATTGCATATATGTATGTATCCTCTTTTTCTATGTAAAGGATTATTCATGCATGATAAATGTGATGCAGATCAAGGTTAGGAATTATTTACTTAAAAAGTTTAGGATGAAATATTAAATCTTGGAAATTTGTAAAAATTTGAAAAAAAAAAAACAATTCAAAATTCCATCACAAAATTTAAAAAATTTAATTAAAAATTTAATAAAAATTATAAATTGATGAAATATTTTTCAATCTAAAAATTGGCTTAACAAATAAAAAAATATTTTTCAAATCAAAACTTGGAATGAAAGGGATCAAAAAGAATAATAATATTTCTAGCTGAAATTCTATAACTGAAAATAAAGAAGACAAAGAGTGCTAAATTGTGTTGAGTTTTTTTAAAATACATGCTTTTTAATTTTTTTCCAGAGGTTAGAAGAATTAATTTTTTAATTATAATCCGATTTTTGTGACTAAAAATTTAGTTTTAATTTTTAAGTCGTCGTTAGTGATAGGAAAAAAGTACCCGGAAATTGTAAATAAAACGCAAAACATTTAATTATTCATTAATATTTATCTTGTCGCCTACAAAGTAGTCCCCACCAGTCCTCGAGACACTTATCATAACCTCTTTTGAAATGTCCTTCAGTGAATTTTTAAGAGATAAAACCTCTTTGATCCACTGAAAAAAGATTTCACATAGCGACAATTTCAGTTTGGCGAAAAAGAAAAAACACAAGGAGCCATATCTGGTAATGAATACGTTTTTGGCTTTAAATTCAGTCACAATCGTGTCTCGATGCGATGGTGCATTATCGTCGTGTAAAATCCATGAATTGTTCTGATGCGCCAAACTACGAATATCGAAAAAAGCAATGAGCATAAGTTTGGTTTTAGAGCGGCTTTGGTGCGGTTCACTTGGTTTCAGCTTCTTGTTCCCACCATTTCGATTATTGTTGGCTTGTTTGCATATCAAACTCATAAACCCGTACCTCATCAGCAGTTATAATGCTCTACATGAAGTTGGGATCGGAATTCGCACGTTCAAGCATGTCTAAAGAAACCTGAATAAAGTACTCGTTTTGAAAAATAATTCAGCTTTATCGGAACGAATCGAGCAAGAACGCGTTTTATGCCAAAAATATTCAAAGAAATCATTCCAAATCATTCCAACGGACTCGCAAGAGATGTCAAGCTCACTTGCCATCTCTCTAACGCTTGTCTGATGATTTTCAAGCACCATATCCTTCACTTTTTTAATATATTCATCAGTTGAAGAGGTCAAAAGTCGTCCAGAACGATACATGTCTTCACCGATCTCTCGACCGTCTTTGAAGGCTTTGTCTCACTCGCTGGATTGTGTTTTTGAAAAATCTGAATCACCGTCAGCCTTGTACAACATTCGCAACGACTCCGAAAAAAAAATTTGGTTAGAAATAATAAAAAATTTGAGAAATTTCTTTGTTTGATATTTTTATCCATTGTAAAAATCACAACGCACCACTGAGGTGTGCCGACTTAAGCAGCTGCTGTAAAAAAACTGTTTGACAGCTCGGTCTCATATTTGACGTAGTAGTTAAGAACAGTCCTACCAACTTAGAAAAATTTGTTATGAAATATCATTTACCCTGGGAATTTAATTATAATTTCCGGGTGCTTTTTTGTCACAATGTATAATTGCGACTTCAAGCTTGGTGTGAAAAACTACCGGGAAACGAGCCGGGTGTCTCCAGGTTTTTTGCCTGATAAAGTAAATTTTTTGTGTTATTTTCCTCTATCAAGAGTTTAATATTGAAATTTTCTTTAGTATTTTTCAATAAGTATGTCTTTTCTAAGCATTTAAGTATTCGTGTCAAATTGTTATTTTTCGGCTGCATGGACATATAAGGCTATTATGCATCTTTAGGTACATCCAAGCTGTAAAAGAAATGAAAGAACGTCATTCTGTATAAATGTGGTAAATATAAGCAATTCTGAAAATGCAAAAATAGAATTTCTGTAAGCCAAAATTAAATGCAATATGTAAATAAAAAATTAGTATGTATGTATGCAGAGAAGGACAACAATGTCAAAACATGCATACTTAAGCACATGGACAACACAAGATTTAGCAAAGGACTAAGCCCTCTTTACTGGCAAGTGGACATCGCTTAAGCCAGTAACAACATACTAGAAACACAGGTAATATATTATATACATACATATGTACATACTTATGTACTCCTACAAGCAATTATACGCGTGTAAGTAAACTCAGGCCACACGCCACGCCGATAATTGTTTATTTTGGCTTAGAAGCAGTTAAGTTCAGTTGAGTTCAGCTCAGCGCAGATTTTCATTACAATTGCGTGTCAGTAAGTACTTTGTCCATTTGGTTGAATGTGGCTTTAACAAAACGACATGCATAAATATACATACATACATACATATATAGTATATTTACTTACACTTGTGTAACGTACCATAATTGTGGCCCGTCACTGGGTCTGATGACGTTCGTCCATTAATTGTATTTCTATATGCGGTACATGCAGACATACACATTCAAATTTATATGATTTTTGTACTGAAATCAGCAAAAGAGAGTGCGTAATAAAAGTTTTGTGCGCTATTGCCATTGAATGACTAAAAATGAAAGCCGAATGCTCACCAAGGGAAAGGACGATGAATAGGTTATACTCAAAAGATGTAAGTTCTTTTGAACAAATTTTAGTTTGATTTCAGATAAATATTATTCTTACATAAGAAGGTTCAAATTAAACATAGAAAAAAATGGCCGGCGTAAAGATATGTAAGCTACGCGCAACACTCTAAACATCCATAAGAATGGCTCGAAATATACTGTCCAGAGTTAGGCATAAGGCAACCTTTTGCTGGATCACTGCAGTACATTTCAAGCTGAGGTCTTTGCTGCAGCCAATTTCAGAGTCAACATAACAGTGGAAAGTGTTGCCAGAAGCAAGGAATTTCACTTCTACAGGGTGCCAAGCCACAAAGGCATCGAGGGCAATGATATAGTGGACGACATTGTCAAGAATAGTGTGCGGCTAACATCTGTAAACATGATCAACATTGGGAAACCCCTAAATTGTCTATATAGGTTCTCGACGGAAGCATGGTAAAGAAAATCAAAATCTGATGAATGAGCTTCCAAAATGTAAAACGGTAGATCGGAAGTACACAAAATTCTGATTGGTACTCGATAGAAGAGACTGTAGGAAAATGATGAGAATACTAACTGGTCAACATCTGGTGGTGACACACGACCGCAGAATGGGGCTGACAGATCGAGAAGACTGTAGGAAATGTCTAGAGCAGGGCAACAGGGAAACAATGGAGCATATCTTGCTTACTTGTCCCGCATTGGCAATGCGGTTCTGTGCCCAAAAAATAAGGTTACATTGTATTTATTTTGAAAATTCTTTATTTATTCTTCCAAATCAATTTCATCCCCTTCCAAGTAGTCCCCTCCCAATGCAATGCACTTATGCCAACGGATTTTCCAATCTTCGAAACACTGGTTGTAGTCACTTTCCGGGATGGCCTTCAGTTCCGTCTTCGCTGCGGCTGGAATCTCCTCTATCGTATAAAAACGGTGTCCCCGGAGCGGTCTTTTGAACTTGGTGAACAGCCAGAAGTCGAACGGCGCCAGATCAGGTGAATACGGTGGTTGCGGAACGATATGGGTTGAGTTTTTGGCGAAATGATCACGAATTACGAGGGCAGTATGGGATGGTGCATTGTCGTGGTGTAAAAACCAAGAATTGTCTTTCCACAATTCCGGCCTTTTTAGGCGGATAGCGTTACGCAAACGGCGCATAACGTTCAAATAATATTCTTTGTTGACTGTTTGACCGGTTGGAAGGAATTTATAATGCACAACACCACGATAATCGAAGAAAACAGTCAATATGACCTTGATTTTTGGGCGAGTTTAGCGCGATTTTTGGTCTTGGCTCTCTTTTGGCACGATATTCGCTCGATTGATCGGTTGTTTCGAGGTCGTAAGCATAGATCCAAGTCTCATCGCCAGTTATAATGCATTTCATGACACTCTGGTAATCGGAAAGCATCGTTTCACACACTTCAACACGACGCCTTTTTTCCAAAAAATTCAATGTTTTCGGTACCAGTCGAGATTTGACGCGCTTGAGGCCCAAAACATCCTCATCCTTCAAAATGGTATTGGCTGAGCCTTTCGATATGCCAACTTCATCAGCATCAGCAAGGTCTCTAATTGTTAATCGACGGGTTTTCAACACCAAATCTTTGATTTGTTGAACGTGAGCTTCGTCGGCTGAGGTTGATGGTCGCATTGGACGCTTTTCGTCTTCGACACGTTCACGGCCGGCTTGGAACTCACTATACCACTTGTAATCATTTTTTTAGACATAGCTTTATCACCAAAGGCTTTCTGCACCATGCTCAACGTATCCGCAGCAGAAAATTGATTCCGTAAACAAAATTTAATGCAAATTCTTAGCTCAACAAATTTCGACATCGCAAAAAACGAAAAACTCACTTTTAACAGCTCACAAAACGACACGTATCTCAAACACTAATGAATATTTTGACATAAAATTTGACATAAATGTGACTGACAGTACTACCAACCTAAAAAAAAATAATTCTCCAAATCCTTCGACGCGCGCAGTTTAAATTCAAATGTTACCTTATTTTTTGGGCATCTACTGGTACACTGGTGGAGGTATCGATAATGAGACTATTAAAATTCCTGTCAAGCGCAGGCATCTTATAGGATAAGTACTGCTCTTGGACCTAGGAACTGAACCCCATCTGGTATCGCAAAGGACCAAAACTGGTCTATGCGTGGCTTATTAGCCTACAAGATTAACCTAACCTAACCTTTTCTTACATAAACATTAATGTCATATTATTTATGTAAAAAAATTTTACGAATGGCTTAAACCTTTTTTTCTCAAAACTACATTTTCCAAATTTTTATTAGTGGACAAATAATCCAATCACCTCCAAAAAATTTCTGCATGCACTATACATACATATATAGTCTGCATATAATGACCTACCAGTTTTTTAACCTGATTAAAAATCAAATTGGTAAACCAGAAACGATCAAAATCTCGAGTAAAAAAGTCTACTTTTTTTAATGACGCCATTTCGTCTATTTTTTGTCCTTTATGCTCGTAGCTAAGTCCATGATATTTAACTTTAATGCTCTTTTACTTTTATTATATAAATGTTGACAAAATATATGTATGTATTAGCAAATTGAAAAGGATTCGAGTCTAGAGGTTGCTGGAAATGTGGAAATATACCTTTATATTTGAAAAAGCAGCGTCAATATTTTATAATTTTAACATTTAACATTAATTCACACCTACATTTCATGCAAAATTCCGAAAATTGTCGTTGTAATTCTTAGTTATGCGCATTTATTCAAACGAATATCCTTTATTTTTCTCATATTTAGCTTGTTTGAATACATAGTACGCACATAGAAAAGCATATACATACATGTGTATGTATAAACATGAATGTACATACTATATACATACATAACTGCGCATTTGATTCGCTTTTTTTAAATACCATGACGTCAAGTGCCAATTGTGGATTATGTTGTAAGGTTGCCTCAGTTAAAGGTCGACCCTGCTCAGCATGAACGAAAATCAAAAGAGGAGGAAAACCATTAACACTGACAGCGGATAATATGTGAAGTAATTTCGGTTGCCTTTATATATGGACATACTTATGTATGTACACAAGTAAATTAGCAAAGACACAAGTGTCTAGCACTTTTTGTTGTTCTTGTTGTTGTTGTCATACAAAAATGTCATATAGATTTTTCAGAATATTTGTCAAAGAATACCTAAAATATTGGAAAAGTAGATCGAATAAGTAAGTAATCTCCATTATTTATTTATGTATTAACTTCTTTGATAAAAGGACAGGTAAATACACACACATTTGAGGAAATAATATGTACATTTTGATTATTATTTTCTTGGTATTTCTCAAACAATTTGACAGTTGAAATGGCCTTAAAGTTAACCCACAAACTTCACTCAGCAAAACCGCTCAATAAACGCTCCACAAAAATATCTTTATTTACATAAATGAAAGCATAGAAGGATAATGGAAGTGAAAAGCATGTATTCGTTTATGTTTGTATTTGTACAAATTTACATGATGGAGCTTTATTAGTACATACTATAATGTATTCGAAATATTAAGTATCTAGGCGCTAGATTTCCGCTTCACTTTCGATTTCCCTGGAGACTAGCCGTCAGCTCGTATTTCTATCAATCACCACCTGTCCAGTTTACTGTCAATTGGTGCAGCCATCAAATGACAAATGCGTTAAGAAAAGTTTTGTTGTAACCTAAATGCCATATAAAAATAGATATATACATATATACACACATATATTGAATTTTATGCAAATGTTTTGAATTATTGAGAACATTAATGTTTGTAAATTAATAATCATAATATTGTGGGGTATTGATTATATAACTATTACCGGCGAGTTTAAAATTTAGCTGAAAAGTTCGAGAAGTCGAAAAAAATTGGAGAATTCGTTTTTTTTTTTATAGAACATAGTTGCCCAACCCAACATAAGTTCTACGAACTTTTCGATAATATTTTTGTAGTTCGCTCTTCTACTTCAAATATATCACAGTCTTGGTATATAGTACTCGCATTATTTCCTGTAATAGTTTTTAAATTTTTCTTTATCCTTGACAACAAGTCGCTTAGTGGTTGTACCAAGGACTATGATGAATGCATAAGTCTATTTAAACCAATTTGTTTACCAATTTCACTGGTTTGAGCCGAAGACAACTATGAGTTTGTGTCGCACCCCCTTTTCTAGAGATATTCGAATATAAACAATTTCACTAATCTTTCATCCCACGTTTCCTTACTAACTCGGATAAAAAAAAAACACCTTTTTCCAAAAATTTGTTTTTCATACAAAAATGAAGTATTTTATTAGAATTTTTTATTGTCACAAATATACACTATGAACAAAGAAATTCTGAAATTTTTGGGAAAAAATGTTTTAAATTCGACCTTTGCGATGCCATTTCCTGTGACTCCTCGGAAAAAAGATGCGGTCGTGTTGGCAGTATCACTCTTTACAAGATCATATGAAGTGAAAAAATACGTGTTTTTGTTAAAACCCTAACTTAGAATTTGAACGAAAGAAAAAAACTAGAAATTGGATTTTTGGCAGACATTTCTACAAAAAAATGAAAATTTTGCGTCTTTTTTTTTAAATTTGTAATCGAAAAAAGAAACCTTCGCCAAATCTTTAAGAATTGTATCTCAAAGACATATTTAAAATTTCATGAAGATCGGTTGAGTACTTCTCAAGAAAACTTGCCAACCGACTTCAAAAACACAGTTTCGAGAAAACGCGTTTAAAGACGCGCACTTAGCTTACCTAGCCTCCAGCGCACAAGTTCTCAAGACTGTATATCCGCAACTATTATTCCGATCAACATGGAAATTTAGAACAATATTCTAAATAGATGTGTTGTAGAATTTATTGAGACAATAAAAAATTCGGTTTTTTGAATCTCATAAACCCATGTAACCCCTTAAAGTGTAAGCCACCTCGATCAACAACATTTTAGGGTCATTCAAAATTAAATTGAGGATTTTTTCTTCCGGAACAGTCACAAGGGTAATCCACTATTTTCATCGTCTTATTTGTTCTTATAATTAATATATTATAAATAACTCAGTTGTTTTTACAAAAAATAGTAATATTAAAACATGCAATTTATTTATTATTATTTTTTTAAATACTAGGATTTTATTTAAATTTTTACCAATAATGTGTTGGTAAATAAGTTTAGCAAACAAGAATTTTTGCAAGACAGAAATAATAATTTGATCATTTAATACGAATTATTTCATCCAACAACTACAAAAGCATGTAATAATTTCAGTGAAGCAATTCCGAAGTTTTGTAATATCTTTTTAAATAATATTTTATTTTACATAAATGGTGATGCACACTTTCGGAAAGTTGCTTACATTCATCGGTTGCCATGAATCATCATTGACATTCGAACTGCTTAGCAATCTCCAGCTGGTGCCCTATGGTACATTTAAACGTTATACAAATCACGTTGTTGTTATTGACATTTTTTTATAGCGATTAAAAATCAATTGTCAATGGGTTGTGTGACATTCAATGCGCTGAAGCATCGCAACTTCGGGTTTCCAATCTAAACGCAAGCATAAGCAGAGTTTGTATGTGGGTATTTATGCAACATTTTTAATGGACGTTAATGTGTTTAATATGGATGTTTTTATTTTTGCATCGCCAAATGTGAATGTTGAATATGCGAGAATATGCGTAAATACATATTTCAATGTTAAGTACAATGCTAGGCAAATACTTATATATGTATGTGTGTATAACTAAATAATGTTAACCTCATATATGTATATAAGGTTTAGTATAATAAAACTATATAGCATATTAACATTTAGTAGAATAAACTATTTAAAGTATGTATGTGTAATGTTCAATTTGAAAATTTATTAAGAAATTATTCTCTATTAATTAAATTAAATTAAAGTATTAGGCATTTTCATTCCTCATTTTAGTTAATTTGTAAAATGACGAATATAAAGATTTATATTTGACGAGTAGACTATTTATAGCAGTGCAATTATAATATAATGGCTTAAAAAGCGCTCTACATTTTATTTCTCTCCTCTGCCTTCAATACATATATAGTACATATGGCAATATATTTTATATACACATACGTATGAAACTAAGCATTTTTATACTCTCGCAACAAAGTTGCTAAAGAGAGTATTATAGTTTTGTTCACATAACGGTTGTTTGTAAGTCCTAAAACTAAATGAGTCAGATATAGGGTTATATATACCAAAGTGATCAGGGTGACGAGTAGAGTTGAAATCCGGATGTCTGTCTGTCCGTCCGTCCGTCCGTCCGTCTGTCCGTCCGTCCGTGCAAGCTGTAACTTGAGTAAAAATTGAGATATCATGATGAAACTTGGAACACGTATTTCTTGGCTCAATGAGAAGGTTAAGTTCGAAGATGGGCAAAATCGGCCCACTGCCACGCCCACAAAATGGCGGAAACCGAAAACCTATAAAGTGTCATAACTAAGCCATAAATAAAGATATTAAAGTGAAATTTGGTACAAAGGATTGCATTAGGAAGGGGCATATTTTGAGGTAATTTTTTTGGAAAAGTGGGCGTGGCCCCGCCCCCTAAAAAGTTTTTTGTACATATCTCGGAAACTACTATAGCTATGTCAACCAAACTCTACAGAAACGTTTCCTTCAGGCATTTACATACAGTTCAAAAATGGAAGAAATCGGAAAATAACCACACCCACCTCCCATACAAAGGTTATGTTGAAAATCACTAAAAGTGCGTCAACCGACTAACAAAAAACGTCAGAAACACAAAATTTTACGGAATAAATGGCAGAAGGAAGCTGCATCCAGGCTTTTTTTTTAAATTGAAAATGGGCGTGGCGTCGCCCACTTATGGACTAAAAACCATATCTCAGGAACTACTGCACCGATTTCAATGAAATTCGGTATATAATATTTTCTTAACACTCTGATGACATGTACAAAATATGGGTGAAATCGGTTCACAACCACGCCTTCTTCCAATATAACGCTATTTTGAATTCCATCTGATGCCTTCTCTGTATAATATATACATTAGGAACCAATGATGATAGCGAAATAAAACTTTACACAAATACGGTATTTGAGCAGAGGTATCCCTTGTGGAAAAATTGTCGTGATCGGACTATAACTTTTCAAGATCCCTGATATCGAACACGAAGAACTCAGTGCCTAACCTAACCTAACTTAATTTTTCACCGAAAATATCGGTAAATCTCTCAGATATTTTCATGTAATTCAGAAGGCATCATTTTTATATCTCGTAAGATACGTTTTGCTATTTGTAAAAACATATCTTTAGAATTTAAAAATAAAACATTTAATTATGAAAATATATAATACTTATTACTTTTAAGTCAAACCTGTATAATCTTATTCATGTAAGAAATAAAATGTGCATTAACTTCGAAAAACGATTGTTTTTGTTTTTTTACATAGTCCTCAATACAGTTAAAATAAATGAAAATACAATTCAATACTCAAAGTACACAAATTGATCTAATCTAATTAATTTTACAGCAAAATAAAAAAATATGTAAATGACGGATAATGAAATCTCGATTATCACTTCATCATGCGAGAGTATAAAATATTCGGTGACATCCGAACTTAGCCCTTCCTTACTTGTTTTTACTAATTTTGTATGGCATTAACATAAATGTCTGAAGAGCAATTGAAACGATTAACATTAAACCAACATTTGTGCTAATAATGGGCGTGTTAAGTACCGAAGTATATGTGCTCGTGCAGTATTTTATATATTAACTACATATGTATGTTTTCATATATCTTATACATATGTAAATATTTACATACAGTCATATAAACACATATTTATAACTAAAGTGCACTTTAATTGAACCAAACCCTAAAGCAATCAACCTAATAAACATAAACTTGCTTAACAATCAGACTCTTTATATTGTATGTATGTGTATTATGGTGTACCTTAATCGATATTTATTGTATGAATCCAATTTTCGACGGTTTTCAAGCAGCCGATACTGCTGCAATTTCACGTTCAACATTCGTACGAAATTCATCAATCGCCACTGGCTTGTTAGCGTAGACCATAGACTTGACGTAGCCGCAGAGAGAATAGTCTAATGCCATCAAATCGCCTCGGTGTCAATTGACTGGAGCATTTCGTGAGATAACACGTTCAGGAAGCTTTGTTTTTGTTTAAATTGATTGTGACCTGTTCGAACCACATATTGTCCAAGTCCACATCATCCAATTCGGGCCAAAAGTATTTGGTTATCATTGAGCGGTAGCGATTTTCAATCACAGTAACGCGCTGGTCTTGATCATCACAACCCAATAACGCCGCTGTCCCATAAACCGCACACAACCGTAATTCCGGATCATTTCAAATTGTTGATCAGCCCAATTCGAACATACAATGATTCGGGTGGTCAAGCGGTTTCAGTTCTTGCGTCAATCTGACGACTGATTTGTGTCTTCCTGACGCTAGCGCCAGCAATATTCTCCACACTATGGGCACTTCTTTGTCTCACTGACACGGGAACATTTTTTACTGCCACTTTCCACTAGACGCTCAATTGTAGATCTGACAAAACTATTATGACCACCATAATTTGAAGCCACTGACGCCGAATTTCGGTAGGAAATTTTAATAATTTCGGCTCGTTATTGAATCGTATATCTCGCCACACGATGAAATGGCAAACCTTACATATAAGCATTGCATGCAAACAAATATAAAAAAATTGAATGAAGAGGTAACAGAGATATTGAAAATAAATCCAACTATAATGGTTATGCTAATCGTTAAGACACGGAAAATATAGCATATTCACATTAAATTTACTGAAAATATATTCAAAAGTGCTCTGCTAAATAAATACTCGTATAGTAGACACGAAGTAAATTACTCTTAAATATATATATACTATATATATAAATGCAAATATTCACAGATCTAATTGACATATTACTCATATATCGTACATTTATATGTAATGTATAAATATATGTACCTGTGTGGAAGATAAAGATTCTACAAAGTTTTTGATTGTTACAGAGATGCTGAGGTATATGTCGTTTGACTATACAGATGCACTAACGTTTGTTTTGACTTTTACTAAATTCACTAAAAGATTCTTTCCAAGAGTTGACCTATTTTATTGTAATAATTTTTTTTGTTTTTTATAGAGACCACACTCTACAGTTTTAGTATTTTATAAATTTTAATAATAATAAGTAATTCTCAGCGAGGAAATACAATTGACACTTTCAAGTTTCGTTTTTAGAATCTAGATGTGTTCGCACCCTTTCATTTTACCATCTCTTTTATTAGAAATACCAATTGACCTATTGAATATGTACAATATGTATGCTACAAATGCCAAACGGTTGAAACAAATTGACTCTTGTCAATACTAATTGTACAAGCAACGTTCATTAGTACGTACAAGGATATACCCCAATAAAATGATTGTTCTGCAGCAAGTGTAAGTGTGTTGTTGAATAGTATTGTTATTATTCTTTTTTCACTCTTACTTCATATACATTTTCTTCTTCTTTTTTGGCATAGAAACCGCTTACGCGGTTATAGCTGAGTTTACAAACGCCCGGCAGTCGTTCTTCCTTTTCGCTATTTGGTGCCAATTCGAGATACCAAGTGTAGCCAGGTCCTTCTCCACCTGGTATTTTCAAAGGAGTGTAAATCTTTCTCTTTTTCCGTTTCCGCCGACGGGTTCTGCGTTGAATACTCTCAGAGCTGGAGTGTTTTCGTACATTCGGATGACATGACCTAGCCACCGTAGCTGCTGTCTCTTAGTTCATCGAACCGTTTCAAAGTCGTCATATATCATTCATCGTCATCGTTCCATCGACTGCGGTATTCGCCGTAACCAATGCGAAAAAAGAACCAAAACCTTTCTCTCGCAAACTCGTAACGTCGATTCATCAGATGTTGTCATCGGCCATGCCTCCACATCATATAGCTCGACGAAAATTATGAGTGACTTATAGAGTTTGGTTTTTGTTCGTCAAGAGAGGACTTTACTCTTCAATTTCCTACTCGGTCCAATGTAGCTCCTGTTGGCAAGAGTTATTTTGTGTTGGAATTCGAGGCTGACATTGTTGTTTCTGTTTATGCTGGTTACAAGATAAACGAAATTATCTACAACTTCGAAGTTATGACTCGCAACAGTGACATGGGAGCCAAGTCGCGAATGCCACGACTGTTTGATTGCTCTATTTCCTTCTCCGAAAACCAATGGTTTCGTTTGCAGCTGGAGACGTGTCTTCCGTCTATCGCAACATGATCGGTCCAGTTGGTGGCTTTTCGATCCGGGTACAGCTAGGTAGCTTGGTTAATTTTCCTGTGCTGGAATCTAGTATTACGGATAACCATATATCGTGCCCTGGCGAAATCGATTAGACTCAACTCATTTGGGGAAATTTTATCGAATTTACCGACCGTTTTGTCAAAGATATCTTCTTGTACTACTATGTACCTATTACCATATACAGCGTCTACCAATAGGAATGAGGTTTCACCTTGGTACTGAGCTTGGAAATTATTCAAGATTTTAAAGAAGATTCACCTTCATCGAAAAATAATTTTTTCAGATGAGGTCCATTTCTGATGTCAACCGATAAAATGGTCGCTAATTGCGTGAGTCAAATCCTCATATGGTTCATGAAACGCAATTACACGCCCAAAGCTTGACCATTTGGTGGGGATTGTGGTATGACGGCATCATCGGCCCTTATTTCTTTCAAAATGAGACAGAAAATGCCATTACTATCAATAGTGAGCGTACGATGCTGATCGACTTTTTTCCTCGGAATTCGACTAAATCGACGTGGACGACCTCCATTTCCAACAAGATGGTAGCCTGCCTCATGTTTTACGTCTAAATATGGACACCTTGCGTGAAAATTTTGGCGACTCGTTAATTTCGAGAAATAACCCAATCAAATGGTCGCCAAAATCAAACGATTTGTTTTTTTTTCGGGTGGAATGTTAAATCGAAGGCTTGCATAAATTAACCAGCAACACTCGAGGAACTCGATGACAACATTTGACGCACTGTAGTCGAAACCTCAGCTGAAATGCTACCCTGGTCATCGAAATTGCGGTAAACACGTGGAGATATGCTAACGGGGCGGTGGTGGCCATTTGACCGACATTTTGTTCAAAATCATACACGTCAGAATATTATATTCATCACTAAAAAAAAGACGTACTGTATTCCATATTGACCTAATTTGTGTGTTTTATTTTATTTTAACACCAAGTAGTTCTTGTTGAATGCCATTGATTAATACCATTAAAAGCGTCTATAAATATTTACAATTTAGTAGAATTATTTACTTCAATGAAGGTTAAAAGTATGTGAGAAACATCCGCAGTAGTTTATTTGTCTTAGGGACGGAGAGTATCTGTCTGTATAAACTCAACCAAGATCAGGGGTTATAAACATAACTATGAAAAAAAAAACCATTACGAGAAACAATTTAAAGTTTGTGGTATGCATTACTCATATATAATTACAAATTTATTAAAAGCTTCAACACTTATGTATATGCAATATATACATATGCATATACTCGTACTTAAAAGCAATCGGCCGACAACATCACGTAATAAGAAATTGGTCAATTACTAATATGAAATGTACGAAAACTTTTTAAATAAGCACTTGTATTTCTAGTGTTTTTGTGTGGGTGAAGAAATGGGTAAGAAGAAATGCATAAGTGTGCACACTCTCTAGACAGCCACTTGTAATGGGCACACACACACACATAAGCATATGTATTGGTGTACTCGTTTATAAAGTATGCGCATCAATCAGCCTTTACCTTGCTTTATTTCGCCCAATTTTCATTTCATCATTCGTATTGCGGCTTGCTTGCGATTTATTGGACCACTGAACACGATTGCACTCACAGATGTACATACATACACGCTTAAGTACCTTTGGTCATCAGCAGACCTATGCATTTTTAACCGCACACATTTCCTAACCGATTGCTGGAAAAGAAATAACAAATTGGAAATGATAATGTTTTTCAATTATTTTTTCTTTTCGATTTATTGTCTGCTGTCCAGCTTATGGATCTATAAATACATTACATATTTCTTCAATTGTTGGTTCGCTTGCTTTGTGTTTGCTCAAACGAAATTGAAAATGTAATTGTAATAATATTTGTTGAATTCGGCCTAACCGAAAGCTATATAGGTCAATACCATGTTTAACTTACCAAAAAACGGCAGACAAAATTGTCTGTTACTTTAATTGTTGTTAGTTATTAGTAAATACAGACAGAAAGAAAAAAGTAGTAAAATACAATTAATTCATATAAAATGCAAGAGAAAATGGATATGATGTTTAGAGTGGTTAATTATATAGTGCAGAATGTGGGCGATAATCGCTTTTAATAGCTGTCCAAGAATTCTAATACGTCTAGATAGTGATTATTGAGCTTGAATAGTAATTACTAATAAAATATTAACATCCAAGTGATCATACCAACAACATATTAAATACTATTAAAGAGATATTAATCAAAGCTTTTTGAAAGAACATAAATCTAGAAGACAGTAAATGGTTTAAATATTGTAAAGAAGCTCCTACTTTGGAAACATAGTAAATTGAACCATTGTTCATTGAAATTTTAGCTTCTGCTACAAACTAATATTATAAACAAGTAAGGAAGGGCTAAGTTCGGGTGTCACCGAACATTTTATACTCTCGCATGATAAAGTGATAATCGAGATTTCATTATCCGTCATATACATATTTTTTTATTTTGCTGTAAAATTAATTAGATTAGATCAATTTGTGTACTTTGAGTATTGAATTGTATTTTCATTTATATGTACATATGTATTATACAGAGAAGGCATCAGATGGAATTCAAAATAGCGTTATATTGGAAGAAGGCGTGGTTGTGAACCGTTTTCACCCATATTTCGTACATATCATCAGAGTGTTAAGAAAATATTATATACCGAATTTTATTGAAATCGGTCGAGTAGTTCCTGAGATATGGTTTTTGGTCCTAAGTGGGCGACGCCAGGCCCATTTTCAATTTTTAAAAAAAGCCTGGATGCAGCTTCCTTCTGCCATTTCTTCCGTAAAATTTTGTGTTTCTGACGTTTTTTGTTAGTCGTTTGACGCACTTTTAGTGATTTTCAACATAACCTTTGTATGGGAGGTGGGTGTGGTTATTATCCGATTTCTTCCATTTTTGAACTGTATATGTAAATGCCTGAAGGAAACGTTTCTGTAGAGTTTGGTTGACATAGCTATAGTAGTTTCCGAGATATGTACAAAAAACTTTTTAGGGGGCGGGGCCACGCCCACTTTTCCAAAAAAATTACTTCAAAATATGCCCCTTCCTAATGCAATCCTTTGTACCAAATTTCACTTTAATATCTTTATTTATGGCTTAGTTATGACACTTTATAGGTTTTCGGTTTCCGCCATTTTGTGGGCGTGGCAGTGGGCCGATTTTGCCCATCTTCGAACTTAACCTTCTTATGAAGCCAAGAAATACGTGTTCCAAGTTTCATCATGATATCTCAATTTTTACTCAAGTTACAGCTTGCACGGATGGACGGACAGACGGACAGACAGACATCCGGATTTCAACTCTACTCGTCACCCTGATCACTTTGGTATATATAACCCTATATCTGATTCATTTAGTTTTAGGACTTACAAACAACCGTTATGTAAACAAAACTATAATACTCTCTTTAGCAACTTTGTTGCGAGAGTATAAAAATCTAAATTCTAAAATTTAATTTTGAAAGCATTTTATTCAATTTGGTCAGTGTCAACTTTTCATTATAAAATTTATTTAGTGTACGGTTCAACCCACTTCCATTCCTCCCATACGACGCATTTTTGCTCCTTCTCCATGAATGCGTAATTGTCCGGGCATTGTATGTAATCGGCCTTCTCCTGACCTTCAGGGCAGATCCAGTAGTGTGTCGGGTCGGATATGTCACGGAACATGCGCGTGTGATCGGTTACAATGGAGCAATCGGGTTCGGCGTAGATATCTTGACCATGATAACGCTGTTGAATGTACACAGCGTTGGCAACAGCGGCCAAAAGCAGAACAGCAATTGTTACTAAAAAATAAAAATAATAATAATAATTAATTAAAATTTATTAATTTCATTACTTATAATTGCATACGAATATTCTTACCTTTAAACATTTTTGCTGCGATTTTTTAATTGTTTGCAAATTTCAACAAAAATTGTTTTTAACTTTTTCCTTGCCTCGGCTTTCTATTTATATGTTTGCTCACTCCCCAAATAGCTAGCAAACTTATCTGCTTCTCTGAATTGGTGCAATTTGTGTGATAAACAAGGGAAAGCACTTAACTGAGTGTCTGGCAAAAAGTGCGCTCAATTCTTTAGAATTCGCATGAAATATGCATTTTGTATTGAATGCGTGTGTGTACGGACCTTTTATCAGCCAAAGCAGAAAGTCATTGTGGCACCTTTTTTGAAAGGAAAGCACTGTCTGTTTATGCCAATAATTTTAACTTCTGTTGGTCTTAGTCCAAGACCTTCGCTTTGCTTTCTGTAATATGAAGTTACATATGCATGATCTAAAAGACCAAATAAGAGAAAGGAACATATTGGCCGCGGCTACGTCTCAGATGGTTTCGACTGGCAACTGACGAATGACACGCGTGATGTTTTGCCTGAACGCACAAATCGAAAACGAATTTTCCGCATAGACTTTAGATTTTGCGTATTTCCACAGGAAAAAGTCTAACAGTGTGATATTACATGATCTTGGTGGCCAATCGACCGGCCCAAAACGTGAAATTATCTGCCAACCGAAATGTTCTCTCAATAAATCCATTGATTGATGCGATGTGTGGGAAGTGGCGACGTTTTGTTTAAAGCAAATACCGCCGAGGTCTGAGCTTCAATTTCAGGCGAAAATTGTCAGTTATCATGGCGCGATAGTGGTCACCATTGACGTTTACGTTCTCACCGGGATCATTTTTGAAGAAATATGGACCTATAATTCCACCGGCCTACAAACCACACCAAACTGTTGTTTTTTCTGGATGAAATGCCAACTCATGAATCTTTTCTAGATGCACTTCGTCCCAAATGCGGTAATTTTGCTTGCTTATATACCCATTAAGCCGTCGGATCTTCTTGGAACTTTTTCAGAGACCACAGAGTGAAGCGATTGCTTTGGAAGGTCGATCGGCTTCAGTTCTTACACCAGCTGTATTTTCTACGCTTTAAATTTAAGATTTCGACGTAAAATGCGACAAGTCTTTCCGTACGTAATTTTGAGTTGCTGCGAACGGTGCCGAATAAACTCTCCATAGTCTTCGTGTACACTCTCAGCAAGGGCTGCTATATTTTCTTCACGGCGTGCTGGACGTGATCTATTCGGCCGAATATTATCCAATAATAAATGCTGGGTCTCAATGTGGGTGATAGTGTTGCGAATAGAACGCACTGTAGGCCGATTACGTTGACCATACGTTGAGCAAAGTGCGCGAAACACATTCTTTACAGAACGTGAATTATCGTAATAAACTTGAAGGATTTGTAAATTTTGTTCAGGCGTAAGTCTCTTCATGATGAAAGGGCTGTCGAGGAAAGGCTATTGAAAAAAGTACTTATACTTGGATCACCTGTTTTATATGTATATGACAATTTTATTTATTACCTTAAGTAAACTCTGTGAATTATTCAACAACGCGCTACTCTCAAGCCATACTAAAATCTTATCTAAGTTCATCATTTATAAGTTCACAAATGTAAGTAATTTTAAAAGTTTTCTTATAAAATATTGCTTAAAAGTGATTGATATTGATTCAAGTAGCCCCTACTGATATCATAAACCAACAAAATCATGAGGCTTTAATACCAAAATATTCCACGTGATATAAAAATGATGTGTGTCATTATGTACTTAACTAAAAATTGTGCTGATCGATTTGTTACACTTACTTAAGTTCCCTTCTTCCTCACATAACATTTCGCAGGAAAAAAAACTTGGCAAAGCTCAAATTTTGCAAATGTCATCATCATTGGCAACTGATTGGCTACGTTTTGTAATAACAAGTGCTTCATGCTTTTAACTGTGTAATGACATATGTACATACATATGTATGTAGCTACGATCAGTTCACTTTCACGCTCAACATTAATGGACCATGGAAGCGTTGGCGGTTAGTTGGTTGCTACCTTCACACTTCCAAAGCTTCGCCCAATCACTTCAGGCAATTAACTGCAACTCGTGTGGCGCTGCTTCGCTGAAAGGCGTTGGAAATATTCGTAATACTTTGCTGTACTTAATTGTTAAAAAATATTTTGTAACAGTTTTTACTTAACATTAGCCCATCCATTGCCTACTGCCAGCGTTGCTTCAACCTCTCACGCTTGTTTAACTGTTTGCTTTACTAGCGGCCATCAGCATGCAATGCTAGTATCTTGGTCAAGTGGCTAGCGTTTTAGAGCCACTTGAGGCGCCGTGTTGATGCGAAAAAGTGGCAGAAAACTATTAAACAAAAAATTATAGTTTCGCCAAATACACATAACATTTATGCAAATTATGCTTTTATAAATGCTATGGTTATGTAGATCGAAATTGCCGAGAAAGTCGGGAAAAAGCAATGAATAAATTTAGTTGACTTATTTTTGATAATAAAATAAAATATATGGTATTTCTCGCCAAGGCATTTTATAATAAAAATAGACAAAAATTTGCTTCAATTAAATTTTCTAATTCCAAAAATTTTTTTGGGAAGCAAACATTTTGAACAATTCATACACCTAAATTTTTAAATCAGGTAATTCGTATAAAATAAAAAATATACAATATGTGTACATATTTTTTGCAAAATCAAAAATATGAAAGCATAAAAATAACATAGTCAATATAATAATTTTAACATGCTACCACGTTATTCAATTCAAAACAAGCAGATACATATACATACATATAATACATACATAGATACATATACATACATATATGTACATATAATACCATGTGATGTCCGGACTGAAAACAAAAAACTACAATTTTACGTATTTCAATACAAATATTTATTTTCGTCTACATAATAAGTTTCTGAGTCAATACAAGAATATCAACGTTAGTTATAAGCCACGACCTGGACGATCTTCAGTGCCTTCAGTGCCTTGAGCGATTTTTGGGTTTTTTGTTTGCAAAGGATTTCGATATTTTTATACAAGTTGACTAAGATATGCTTCGTATATCTTTAGAGCCATTGAGTTCCTCTGTGTTATCTTCGAAAACACAAAATTACAGTTTCAAGCAACCTAGTTTTTCAATTTCATTTTCTTTAGTAAAAATTCACAGACGTACTTTTCTCGTCTCGGTCAAACACACACTAAATGACATATATCACCTGTCAGAACATTTATGAACAATAGCTAGTTTACTGAGAATGGAGTTCTGCCAATAGCTTGGTTGCTAATGGATTGGCCAAAGTGTTTTTTTTTTTTAATTTTGCAACTGAAAGAAAACTGTGATTAGTACATGTAATTTCTGTCCCTTATTAACTAAAGTGTGACCCATTTCGAGGTGCCCTACTTTTTTAAAGAAAAAACACAGAAACTTCAAATTTAATGGGGAATGTTTATTTTTATCCAAAATAATATTCTTTGGTATGTATTTTTTTAAGGATTATCTCTTTCAAATGTTGGCCGCGGTTACGTCTCAGATGGTCCACCAATTAAGTCCAATTTTCGAAGACATGTTGTGATGTTTTGCTTTAAGGCCTGAATCGAAGCAGGATTGTTCACAGATTTAGACTTTACATAACTCCACAAAGTGCAGCGGCGTGATATCATAACGTTGGCAGTCTCTGAGATCAAGAGCTTCAATTTCCAGCATCAAATAGTCGGTTATCATGGCGTGATAAAGATTGCGATTGACATTTACGTTTTCACCATTTTTGAGAAATGGACCGGTGGCTTCACTGTTCCACACCACACCGTTTCCACATCGTTTTTTCTGGATGAAATGACAGCTCTTGAATCTCTTCAAAGTACTTTTCGTCTAAAATGCGGCAATTTTTATTGTTTAGACAACCTTTGAGTCAGAAATCTTCGCTAAACAAAATTTGGCTCGAAACCGTTGTATCTTCTTGGAACTTTTGAAGGGACCATAGAGCAAAGCTATGACGCTTGGGAAGGTCGAGCGGCTTCAGTTTTTGCACAAGCTGTTTTTTGTACGCTTTAAATGTAAGATTTCGTCATAAAATGCGTCAAGACGTTCCATATGTCAGTCCGTCAGAACGACGCCGAACCAACTCTCCACGATCTTCGTGTACACTCTCAGCTACTGTTGCTATATTTTCTTCACAGCGCTCAGTAGGCTTATTATATTGACAATAAGTTGAGCGTGGGGCGTGAAGAATCCAAACATAAAGCATACTTAAAAGTATATAGTATAGAAGCATCTTGCAACCCGCAATAATTTGCTCATAAATGAACGCAGTTGACATTGCACGCGCAAGCACCGATATCAATTTATTGTACTAAATGCTTGATAATAATTCAACAAGTCTTTTAATGTTCTACAAATGGATATCTAGTGCTGACTAATGTTTTCAAATTACACACTTTTTATTATCATTTCATTTTATTTTTGTTATAAAAATCAGTTTCGCTTATATAAAAGCCCAAGTGCATACTTAGTCAAGTATTGTATTTTAAACGAATCAAAAACACGCTTCGAAAATGAAAATTGGTAATTAAAAATAATATTCAATTTAATATTATTAAATATTTTTACTTAGTAATCACCGTGGAAATTTGAAATACTAACATTTACTTTCCTTTTTCAATACTTTTCCGTACAGCTCTCTGTTTTGTACTTGCCGTAGCGCTTGTGGTCAGCGTCTCTGCTGACGCCGGTCAATCTGCTTGCCGGGATCCTGTAGAAATTGGCCAAACCTACCAACATCACTTCGATCCGGCCAAGTATTGGTATTGCGAGACCCTTGGTGAACCTGCTGTGGAGAAAGACTGTCCAGAAGGTATGGCTTATATGCACTTGCTGAAAGAATGCATTCCATGGGCCAGCTATCAATGGAAGCCACTTGAAAATCCACCAACCTTGGCATAAATGTATTGTGAAAAAAAAAAATAAAATAAAATTGAAAATGTTAAAGTTTTTTCGCATGAGGCGGGCATACACTATATGCGAGAGTTTAAGCTTTATTTTTAAAAATTTACTTGTCGTAGGTTCCTGATGCTAAAGAAGCTGTGTATGTGTGGCAGCACTGCATTATATTCGTACTTGTATCTTACATTATATCCGCGGCTCTTTACATCTCGAAAAATCGATCTATTCTTACACCAAAATTAACAACAAAAACTAACATATGTATATATGGTATATAAATGCCGGCGTTGCGACTTATACTTACCGGGTCTAAGTTGAATACTTTATTTTATGTTACACAATTGTTCAAAGCAAAACGTCTAAAAGTTGTTGAAGTATTGATTGGTTGACGAAAGCGTGGTTAAAGATTGATGAGCAGAAAAAATATTATTTGAATACCATACATATATACATATATATGTATTTATGCTTGAAAAATAATGTTACGCCCAAAGCAAAAGTCATCGTTGACCGATAATTTCCCGCTCAATGCAGCGAACACACGAAAATGCTCGTATTTGATTTCACATTGCATTTTTGATTACGCTATCAATTAGTTTCGTAGATCATTAACTACCGTCACCCGTGAGAGCGATTGAGTGAAGTTAATGCAATTAAAAAAACCATATTTTCTTTTATACAAAATTTGGCTGGCAACGGCTTGTCAAACTTGTCATGTTTCCCGCAACAGACTAATTGCTGCGAAATTATTTGATTTCGGAATGTTATTTAATACCTTTTGAAACTTTTTCGAGAAACTTGCAACCAAATACTAATTGAGCCTTACGCAGATGTGTCTTAGCAGAGCTAAAATTGATTTGTAGTAGTTGTAGTATTAGTGGTAGATGACTTAAGGTCACTCAAATATTCCATAAAGACTTTATACACGCGAACGAAATTGTACATTTATATGTATGTATACGTATGTATAAAATGATAAATTTTCGGAAGAGGTGAATTTCTAATCTACTGAACGAATCACCTATAGAAAGCGATAAATGAATCATACAATTTAGAACGAAATTGTCTCAATAATGCAGATAATGTGACATAACTTCCATATAAACTATAAAATACATACATACAAGGGCTGACAGTCGTAATTCTGTAAATAAAGAAAAAGCTGTCAGACATAATATGTATTGTATGTATTATATTATAATCAATAATTCAGTTTTTAGCCACAATATTTGAAAGAAGAGTGCTTGATCGTCTCAAATGACTTATGACAAATACGTCCAACTTTTGATGTTCTTGTTTCGTAAAACGATGTAGAAATGATCCAATAGACCATAATTTCTTTTTTTTTGCGGTGAGGGGGTGGGAAATGCTTTCTGCATCATCAGTCCTTCCTCTAAGTGACCGTAGCCCACCCTGGAACTACATTTGCATTAATCCAGGATGGTGTTACATTTTTCTCATTGAAAGATTTACATCTGCGCATCTGCGTCCAGGTCCCGCTTTTTGCTGCATTACAAGATTGCTGCGAGTTTCTTGATAATCCCCTATTTGCTTCACTCTCCAGCATGCCGCTAATTAAATTGTCTGCGATTATTGAGCTAACCAGGTCTTCTACGACGGTGCGTTTTCGTTGCCATCGCACATATTCAAAGAAAGTGTGTTCAGCATCGTCTCCTGTCGCGTCGTTGTGTAGACACGGCGGCTCTTTAGCTTTTCCCATCCTGCGGAGGCACTTTTTGAAGTATCCATTACCGTATAACAGCTGGGTTATGTAAAAATTTACTTCTCCAAATTTAGGTTTGTCTGCCGCGACTCTCATTCTCCCATATTTTTTGCCATGTATGCATTTTCTTTCTTTATTTGTTTTATTCCGGATGTTTTCTTTATCTCCTACAGGTTTTTCCTTTCGGATACCGGAAAGTCAATTGGGCATTACCGCTTATAACAAATATTGCATCGCCTGCTACTGTTCGTTAGGCCAATACAATTCTAAGGGCACTACCTTATGCCGGTTTACCTTTTTAAGCACATCTGCCCAGATTTCAATTCCGTAAAATAGGACGCTGATTGCCGTCGAAATTCTCTCTTTTCTTGGCTGGAGCCTCCTATGTTGGACATTAGTCTGCTGAGTTGGTAGGTGACTTTCGCTGCCTTTCCTCCGGCGTGCTGGATTTGTACCCAGAAGGTTAGTCTGGGGTCCAGTCTTACATCTGGGTAGTGTACAGCTTTTTGCGTCCATGACAGACCATGATGGATGTCACGGGAATAAGCTTTAATAATAATCTGACTCATTAATGTTCGTAATAACAAAAAAGGTGAAAAAGAAGAATTTCAAGGGATATTTTGTAAAAAGAATTTCGATAGAGGGCTTTAGTAATCTATATCTCTCGTTGTAACGGGTGATTTTTTTGAGGTTAGGATTTTCATGCAGTAGTATTTGACAGATCACGTGGGATGTCAGACATGGTGTCAAAGAGAAAGATGCTCAGTATGCTTTGACATTTCATCATGAATAGACTTACTAACGAGCAACGCTTGCAAATCATTGAATTTTATTACCAAAATCAGTGTTCGGTTCGAAATGTGTTTCGCATCCGTGTCCGATGAGCGATGAGGCTCATTTCTGGTTGAATGGCTACGTAAATAAGCAAAATTGCCGCATTTGGGGTGAAGAGCAACCAGAAGCCGTTCAAGAACTGCCCATGCATCCCGAAAAATGCACTGTTTGGTGTGGTTTGTACGCTGGTGGAATCATTGGACCGTATGCTGTTGGACGCAACGTTACGGTGAATGGCGATCGCTATCGTTCGATGCTAACAAACTTTTTGTTGCCAAAAATGGAAGAACTGAACTTGGTTGACATGTGGTTTCAACAAGATGGCGCTACATGCCACACAGCTCGCGATTCTATGGCCATTTTGAGGGAAAACTTCGGACAACAATTCATCTCAAGAAATGGACCCGTAAGTTGGCCACCAAGATCATGCGATTTAACGCCTTTAGACTATTTTTTGTGGGGCTACGTCAAGTCTAAAGTCTACAGAAATAAGCCAGCAACTATTCCAGCTTTGGAAGACAACATTTCCGAAGAAATTCGGGCTATTCCGGCCGAAATGCTCGAAAAAGTTGCCCAAAATTGGACTTTCCGAATGGACCACCTAAGACGCAGCCGCGGTCAACATTTAAATGAAATTATCTTCAAAAAGTAAATGTCATGAACCAATCTAACGTTTCAAATAAAGAACCGATGAGATTTTGCAAATTTTATGCGTTTTTTTTTTTTAAAAAGTTATCAAGCTCTTAAAAAATCACCCTATATTAGTACGTTAGGATCACCCTATATGACATTAGACACATAATATTTTGTATTGAGAAAACTTTTCGGACCGTTTTGGAATGATTTGACTTAGTATGCTATGGTTTGAGTAAGCGCCAATGATAAACACTCGCCTGGAATTCCAATTGTCAAAATATCGATAAAAGTAATGAAAATCGAAAAAGTACTGTTTCAATTGCCCAGAAGCTAGGCTTTACTCAGCCGGACCGATGAATTGCCGGCCGAGTTATTCACATACGGCAAAGAACTGATAAAGAGCATACTTTTTTGTAGAATATGGTCGGACGGCATACCCGACGATTGGAATTTAAGTGTACATTCGACGGAATGATGAGCTGTACGTGATATATGACGACGTTGACATGACGACATGAAAACACTCCAGCTCTGAGAGTATTCGACGCAGCATCCATCAGGGAAGCAGAAGAAGAGGAAATACTACTCCTAAAATACTTATGACCGAATTTCCATTTGCAAATTGTTGGTGAATTGCCACAATATTGACCCATTACTGAAGTGGAAGGTTACTGCTGGGTGAAACTCGAAGTATTTACAACAACGTCAAGCGAAAATAGTATTGTACTCGTATGTAAATATTGATCGAATTGCGGTGAGCCAGCACAAAACGAGGCCAAGATTGACTGTCAGTAAAGTGTGTAAGGTGGGATGGCAATCATATACCACGAGCTGTGTCCTACGACCAAACTCTTAATTTGAACCTACATTGGACGTTTGAAGGAATAGCTAAAGATTTTTTTTCTATCAGAACAACACCTGCCTAAAAACATCGAAGTGACACGCCAGAAGCCTCAGGAGCTTAAATGGAAAGTTCTTACGCGTCCACTTTATAGTCTGAACCTGACACCAATACACTAAGAATTGTATCTCAAATATTATAAAGATATCGATTTCCTCCGCTACTATGCTCTGAAATCATCACTTTTTGTCTACACATAAATATATTTACAAATATATTTTCCAGTCGTTTGCTTTATTCGTTGTGAAGCGTATGTACTTTTTAGGTAAATATTAAACACTTTAATATTTTCACACCACACCAGCTACTGTTCAATCCGATCACTGCACAATCACTATGCCTCACTTTGATTGGAGTCCAAAGCACCAGCTAATAGGCCACAACTAATAGTCTGATGTAAACTAATTTATTACAAAACTCTTAAAAAAAAATGCGCAAAGATGTTGCGGCACAGAGCATTTAAAAATTTTTATATATATTTGCGCTAACGAATGTGTGTAAACGTGAGTAAAATACAAGTAAAATGTATTCGCTTAAGTTTGAGACAAATGTTGGTAAAAAATTCACAATTAATATCCGTATCCGCCGCTATGATTTACGACAACTATGAGAAAATATGCGCAATCAAAATAATTACGCATCTAACCAAACGTCAACAATTCGGAAAATAGACAACTGAGCACCTGGCAGCACGCAAGCAAAACTTCTCAAAATCGTCTGCGCCTGCGTACTGTTTTAAGCTGATTAATAAGCGCAGGTAAAGAGCACCAAAGCGCCGAAGAAATTAAAAACGAAAACAAACAATTCTTGCAATGAACAACCGTAGATACAAAGCTCATAGAAAAACAAAAACATTTGAGAGTGAGGCGCGGTTGGTTGAGCGCCAGCGCTTTCGGAGCGCCATTGAGTGTGATGCGCATGCGCGGCGAACATCTTTTTAACGTTATATTTACTTCAACATAAGTTGTACTTAATTTCTGTTTATTTGAAGAGTAGGCATATCTATCAACAACACAAAACATAGCCGCCGGCAAAACTGCAGCATCGAAACATATACAACAAAATTATACAATATAAAATTGTAGTAGATTTTGTGGTATGGAGATTTTGGTTGAAAAACAAATTGAAGTTGTATGTAAGTACACTTGTTTGTAAAATGAAGTTGAAAAATATTTGAAAACACCGACACACTCACCATATTATACAAGTTGTTCGTATGAAGTGGTCGTCGCTCAATTGCCATACATACTTACGGCACCAAAGTGGCACTGAGAAGTGTATCAAAGCGTAGCTTGAGAAAATACAAACACTATTTTTCGGTATAAAAATGCAAGATGCGCTCGTTGAAAGTCGCAGTTTACATTCAACTATCGGAATCGGCTACAACTAGTGGTGATAAGCAAACGAGGCGGAAAGTTCTTCATATTTGGTCAAAAATATAAATATAAGCATTAACGGAAACGGAATTGCTGGTTAGTGCTAAAAACCAAAATTTTATACAGGAAAATGTACAAACAAGGATATTCCAAAAAGGATAATGTTAAAACTCATATAGTGAAAGCAAGTGAAATTAAGATTGAAAAATAATGTGTCTAAAAGCACTGAAAAAAACATAAGAAAATGTTTGTTTTATTAATTATTTATTAGTTCAGCGTTGTGCTTTCAAAGGAAAAACCATTTATTGTTTTTTTTTTAAATACTAAGCATTAACTGACAATATAAACAATTTGAAGTAGTTTTTTCATCATTAATGTGTTACATAAGGCATTACGTGTGAAACTTGAACGACTGCAGAGTCCGCGTTATTAATATCCTCTGATACCTTTTGTTGAAAGAAATTATTTAAAAGTTTTATTATAGTGCTCGTATAATATATATCGTCACCTAAAATGCAAAACAACAATGCAAAAAAAAATCGAAATTGAATTTTTTTGACTTACATATATGTAGCATAAAATTTTCAGCTTCTGAAGGCAGATATAACTAATATATAACCGTTTTATAACCAAAACTCAAATTTTGTTTCAATATAAGTGGTTCCTATTATATTGTTTTCCTTCGCTTGTAAGCTTATGTAAAGTGGTTTTAAGTTATTTTGAATTTTAGGTGACGATATATACACTTTAATTCAAATCAAATGATAAGTGTGTCTTAAAACTTATTACAAAATATAAAAATGAGCATTGATTTTCAACTGCAAGTTTCCGTTTTTCAAATAACTGTTCAAAAAAAAATAAGCCGTGATATTTTTTTTTTTAATTTTTTTAAACTCCAAAATCAATTTATGAAACCATAATTGCCAAGGCAGATTCATTAACTAGCAGCAACGAGATATTAATTTGATTTTAAAAATAGTACTGCTTTTACTCATATTCATAGATCCAATATAACTTGCAATTACATATATTTACATTCATGTGTAAACATTAGAGCCCTGTACGATTAAGTAAAAATAATAATAATAAGGAAAACAGGATATTTTCTTATTTGACGAGAAGAAAATAGAAAAATCAGCAAAATTGGCCGAATCGTCTCTACATATAAAGTGACCTAGTTCAGATAAAATATCTGTTGATAATTTTGTCGAAATTATTTAGTAAATGGAGTCATAAAAATAGTTTTCTGGTTCACTCTTTCCTGTCAATCTTAGGATATTTTCTCATTAAATTCTGTATTATATTGTTACTTTGATTTCTGGATCACCTAGTTTAGGTTAGATTAATCTGGTAGGCCGGATAGACCCTTTTGGTCGTTTGCGATAACAGATGGACTTCAGTTACTTGGTCCATGAGAAGTAGTCATCCTTTAGGATGCCTGCGCTTGACGCGAATTTTAACAGACTCTGTAGCCTTCTTATTGATATCGACAAGTGCACAAGAGATGTTTCATTGTTTCCATAGTGACCTGCTCTAGACATTTCCTACAGTCTTCTCGATCTGTCAGCCCCATTCTTCGGCTCGAGTCGCCAGCAGACAGTGACCAGTTAGTATTTCCATCGTGCTCTTACAATCTCTTCTATCGAGTGCCAAAAGTATTTTTGTGTACTTCCGATCTACCGTTTTGCACATGACTTTTGTAGTTTTGCACCTTGGTAGCTCGTTCCATCGGGTTTTGATTTTCTTTACCATACTTCTGTTGAGATCGTCGTATAGACAATGCATGAGTTTCCCAATGTTGATTACGTTTTCAGATGTTCGCTGTATACCATTCTTGGCAGTCTCGTACACTATTTCATTGCCATCGATGGCCCTTGTGGCCTGATACCCAGACCAGTGAAGTTCTTTGCTTCTGGAAACGTTTTCCACTGCTTGAAGTTCTTTGCTTCTGGCAACGTTTTTCACTGCTTCCTTGCTTCCCATTTCTAGAGGCTCACTTAGTTTATACTTTAGGATTAAAAATTAGGAGGAAAAAAATATTAGTATGGAATGCATACGAGTATATACCTATATATCGTCAGCTTAAATTCAAAGCCAACTCATCATTCACAAAATCTTGTTACTGTATTTTTTATTGATTACGAATAAGTAGTATGATGCATACCATCTGACCAAATATGCTCTGAACTGACTGTATTTCAATACAAATTTCACATTTTACGTCTTCAAAACAGACTCCTGAGCTAATGCAGACCAGTGCTTAAACAAAATTTCCATACACTTGTTATAAGTCTCGGCTGACATGGCCTTCAGTGCCTTCAGCGGATTTTTTTTCGGTTTTGGCTACATTGTGTCATTTGCTATATTGTTGCACAGTTTCGTCTTCGTATTCTTATGTAATCCTATGTCTCGTTACCAATAATTATCTACTAAATGGTTATAGGGTCGGCAGGGTTGGGAAACATATCTTTTTCAACATCTTCTCGACGTGGTTTTTGCAATAGACTTAAGTTTTTGTTATCAGTCATATTTCATATCAAAAACGTTAACCAAAAACAGTGGAGTAGACCCATTAGTTATGTTGATATTGTCTGTTATTTCTCTAGTGCTAACAACGGCGAGTTTAAATCATTGTTTCTTTGACATTTTTGATGTTATCGTCATTAGCAAAGTTGGATGGGCGACGTGTCTGAGACAAATTTTTTGCCCTCTCTTGTGATCGTCATAAGGATGGCTCCCCAAAATACTTTTACGATATTTTAAACAATAATTTCATTGAAAACGTAAAATTTCAAGCAAACTCGTTGTTTAATAATATTAATTACAGTCATTTTGCGACTGTGTTGTTAAAGGCTATTTTTGATAATTTAGGGTTGGTAAGAGAAACATGATAATAAAAGTTCCTAACACATAGGACTTTTTGTGTTGTAGTCAAAGGGTGTAGGGCTTAAACCGTCATCACCTACTAAAGTGACAAAAGTGGAACATTTTTGTATTCAATCTCGTAATCAGGACACCTCAAATACCCAGGACCTCTTAGCAGTGTTAGCAGCTTATATCTTTGCGTTTATATATTAAGGGGATATTCTAGTCTAGAAACATGAATTTCAGGTAATTTTTAAAGTGTCGTAAGAAAAACGCAATTAATATTTCGATTATCCATTTTTTTATTAGTTATTTGTTAATTTTAGAAGAGTAGAGAAATAAATTAAAAACTAAAAAAAGGAAAAAATTTCAAAAATTATGAGCTGACGAAGGGGGGGGTCTCTAAAAATTTTCACGTGACCAAACCCAAGATTTCAACCCTCCTAGTTATCTGACACCAAAAAGAAAAAAGATTATTAATCTAGAATAATGTCGCAATGGCCGGAACTACGGAAAAGTGGGAAAAAAAAAAATTTTCAAAATGGCGACTGCCTAAAAAAAAAAGTTTTTTTGGATCACTTTTTCTGACTATTTCGAATTTTTTAAAATAATAAAAATAAAAATTTTGTGATGGGGCTAGTTTCAACCATAGACAAGCTTATAAAGAAGACTCTATAAAAATTTCAAATAAATCGGTCCAGTAGAACCTGAGAAATCGTGGGTATCGTTCCGAAAAAGTCAGTTTTGAGAAAAACGCGTGTAAAGTTTCGCGTTCCGGCCGAACTAGTTTGGATGTCGGGTCAGAAAAATGCCTATATCTCCGAAAATAATTTTAATTTTGAAAAATCCTCTTGTACACATATTCTTGAATAGTTAAACTTTGAAAATAAAAAAAAAATCGATTTTTTTTTTAATTTCTAGACTAGAATACCCCCTTAAGAGGTAGTTAACATTCGTAACATCCTAAATAAGCTTTTAAAATGAAACATCTCTAAAACTGGTATCCAAAGCTGCAACACAAATAACAGCTAATTTACAGTGAACGTTATGCATTGTCACACATATGTACATATGTATGTGTACTTATTTTCCGACACTCATCCACACATAAGTTGACTTATTGGAAAGTTTGCTCATAAAAATTAAAACATTAATAAAGGGACTCGTAATGCAATGACAGCTAAAATTAACGCCAAGTTATGCAACCGAACGCGGTTGACTAACGGTTGTGTTGCATGCATCAGTTGTGAGCTGACAGCAATGACAGCGGCGAGAGCGCTGAATGAGTCTAAAGAATAACATTGAAAACTGAAAATACTGGCATTTCGTTTGAAAATGAAAACGACAACAACAAAAAAGCGAAACCCGAAGCAAGCACGAAAAAAACGAAAGTTAGTCACAACACAAAATGCACTTGCAACCGCAGTTGTTGACAACGAAAATTGAAAAAGCGACAGTCGCAGCAACATTTGATGCCAGCACAAGGAAGAAACACTTAAATTTTAACTGTTTTTCCGACTCTTTTTTTCTCTCTCATAATTCATTTTTACTTCACTGTTGTTTTCGGCTATTCAAGGCATGAAAAGACAAACACCAACAACACATGTGAGTAAGAAAATAAAAAATCCGAAAATGCATTGCCACACAATGAAGAAGTAAGCGCCGCAAAATTGCATTCAACGAACTTTGTCAGCCGCCAAACACACTAATGCTATTGCCCCCACCGCCCCGATCCGTTCATATGACCTCCCGTTATTTGGCGTGCGATATGAGTATCTGTGCCACTTAAAGCCCTGCTTTGCATAATTTTTTATATTTTTTTTCATAGTCAAAGTTTACGATGCCTCAGTGTGCATGTGGCATATAATGTGGCTCAGCAGGCGGGTGTGAGGCTAATGGGGCGTTTGCGCGCTAACAGAATTTTTGAACTGATGGATTTGCCCACATTAACGACCAGCATTTGATGCAGCCGCCAGCGGCAAGACGCACTTAAAGGCATAAGTTGCCTGGAGAAACTGCGTATATCCGTTGTAATGTCACCATGAAGTTAAACGGCATGGAATTTCAATGCAAACTGCGGCGTGTGGAGGAAGGCGGAATTAATTTTTCAACTTTACGTGCGGTTCGTGTAACTGTGTGCGCATGTGCAGCACGGCTAATATTGCATTATGCATGTAAATGCCCTTAAAGCCAAATTCGTTCGGTAAATTGATGTTGGCGCGTGGCTTAAGTCGCGCTTAGCGCACAATTTTCAGCAAATCTAATAAATCAATATCACGAGATTTACATCGTAATTCTAGGATTCAATTATAGCCGCACTTTAACTTCAATATAAAGTGTTTGTATGGACATATTTATTTTTATACACCGAATAGGGTATACTAAGTTTATAACATACAGAAGGGTATATAAATGAACGGCGTGACGGGCTGAGTCTATTTATCGATGTTCGGTTGTAGATGCGTTTTCGCTATTTTCATTCCAATTAGAGATTTCAAGTGAGCCAGATTCTTCTCCACCTGATCTTTCCAACGGAGTATAGGATGTATTCATCCATTCGTACGACATGACCTAACCAACTTAGCCACAGTCTCTTATTTCGCTGAACTATGTCAATGTCGAATTATATTTCGCACATCTCATCGTTCCATCGATTGCGGTAAACGTCGTTGCTGATGTGCAAAGGGCCATAAATCTTCCTCAGAACCTTTCTCTCGAAAACTCGTAACGCCGTTTCATAAAATTTTGACACTACCCGTCCCTCTGCCCCGTATAGCACCATATAGCAGGGATGGTAGTGACTTATAGAGTTTGGAATTAGTTCGTCGATGGAAGACTTTACTACTTCTCAGTTGCCTACTCAGTCCGAAGCAGCAACTGTTGGCAAGATGATGTTAATGCTTTCAAGAAGTTAGATAGATGGATAGATGGGCGCTGCTGAGGTGATGTGATCCCTGTCCACGAAGGTGGAACCTAGGGCCTTAAGCCTGCTTTTGCAAATTGCTGGAAAATCCATAATTAGGTGTTCTGGAGTTTCCTGTTCCCTGTCGCGAACCGGCAATTTGCGCAAGAAACTAGGTTGATTATTTTCTTAAACCTTGAGAAGTTATAAATTCTGGTTCTTTCGAAGTTATGACTGTTAACAGTGACGTGGCAGCTAAGTCGCGAGTGCGGCGACTGTTTTTTTTATGACAGGAGATATTTCGTCTTGCTCCCGTTCACAACTAGACCCATACGCTTCGCTTCCTTATCCAGTCTGAAGAAAGCAGAACTAACAGCGTGGGTGTTGAGGTCAACGAAATCAATATCAACAAATTTCGGACAAGTTTTTTAGATCGGATTTTTTTAGCATAGATTTACCCTACAAACTGAACGATCAAAGTCAAGTTTCTGTTCGGAAAACTTTTTATTTTTAGAATACTCTACATTCTAGCTACGTTGCAACCCAACTTTTCGTCTTATCATGCTTTTTATACCCTGAACAGGGTATATTAAGTTTGTCACGAAGTTTGTAACACCCAGAAGGAAGCGTCGGAGACCCTAATAAGTAGATATTTAAATGATCAGTATGTTGAGCTGAGCCGATTTAGCCATGTCCGTCTGTCCTCCGTCCGTCTGTCTCTCTGTACATACACGAACTAGTCCCTCAGTTTTTAAGATATCGTTTGGAAATTTTGCAAACGTCATTTTCTCTTCAAGAAACTGCGCATTTGTGGGAACTGCCGATATCGAACCATTTTAACATATAGCTGCCATACAAACCGGACGATCGGAATCAAGGGCTTGTATGGAAAACTTTCACATTTGACGTGGTATCTTCACGAAATTTGGTATGAGTTATTGTTCATAGAAATAATGTAGTATCGGAAGAAATGTTTCAGATCGGCTCACTATAGCATAAAACTGCCATACAAACCGAACGATCGGAGTCAAGTTCTTGTATGGAAAACTTTCGCATTTGACGTGGTATCTTCACGAAATTTGACATGGATTACTGCCTAAGGTAATAACATAATCTGCGAAAAAATTGTTCAGATCGGATTACTATAGCCAATAGCTTCCATACAAACTGAACATATAGTTACTAAAAGAAATGCACTTGTGAAGGGTATTTTAGCTTCGGTGCAACCAAACAAAACGTTTTTTCATGCTTTTCTTAGTTTCCATTCTTTTGCGATTTCGTAACGCCAAAGAATTCCATATTGATTTCAAATTGATTTTTCAAGCATCAACGTCACCGTCAGGCCGCCAAATACGCAAAATGTATCTAAATATACAGATTCATTTGTACATGCAGTCGGTGGGTATATACACATGCGTACATAAATAAATTTGCAATTGAAGTTTGTAATTGCATTCATTGCGCATGCGCTTGTGACTGAACACGCGCTCATTGTTTGCGAAATCGCATTTGGCGCCCGTGCGTATGACGGCCAACGCAGCATTCGCAGTGGACTCGAAACCGTTCATTTGCGTAATGCTGCCATTTGAAGTTTCTTTATTTCGCTTGATTCTTCCTTCGTCTGTAATTTGCAATGTTTTCTTTGAACTTCGCTATAAAAGAAGTAGTGCAAATTTGTATTACTTCATGTCTATTTACACGCAAATACAGAGGTAAACATTTATATAAAAAAATTATATGGGTTATATAAGGTGTTGCCACCTTAAAATAAATAATAATAGTGAGTATAAATTAAAAAAAAAATAAGTTGAAGTTTGATTGGAAACACGAAAATACTTTTTCGACTACCCAATATATGCTGCCAAAGGAGTATTTCTGATGAATACTGTTTGAATTTTTATTTTTTAAATATCTAGATAACCTACAAACCGCATAGATCGATGGGAGCTTTTAAGGTATTATCAAGTTCATATTTATTTCCAAGATACTTTTAAAAATGTTTGATTTCTTTAAATTTGCGAAATAAATCTGTTTCAGGGAAGTTTTCTACTTATCTGCATACAAATGAACATATAAGTTTGTATCTACATATGTATATAAACTCTTAATTCACATACGCAACAAGTCATGCACGAAGCTGTAGTTGGTTACAGTTACAGTCTTCGTTGTTTAACATAAAATTCGACATGGTTTTAAAGATAATTGAAAACTCATTCCAAATAAGCACTAAACATGATCTCCAATGCAAATGTGCACATTATATACACTTAATACATAACTATAGTATTATAGTAGTGAGAGTTGATTGGAGAACAACCTCACTTGTCTAAACTACAAATTATAAATACTAATTCCTTCAAACACCTTCATATTTCGAAACCTTTCAGAATGTAAACTAACCCTTTCTATTTTACTTGCAGATTACATAAAGTAAAAGTTTCAGCATTTCCCTTGTAAGCCGTTGCCAATATGAAGCTTTTTCACTCCACAGCAAAAGCTGCAACGGTACGTTTATCACTGTATATTACATAGACACATACATTTACTGAAATATTTATAAATTAACGCTTTCCAATAAACTCCCTCCTTTCTATTTGCAGCTGATATGCGTTGCGCTCACTTTTGTCAATGCAGAGCCTCCAGTGAGCTCTTATTTGCCACCAGCGTCGGGACCGGCTACGTCATACAGCGCCCCACCACAAAGTAGTTATGCCCCAAGTGCGCCCACCGGTGGACCATATGCCAGTGCACAAGGTCCACCAAGTTCAAGCTATGGCGCACCACCGGGACCAGCACCACCACCACCCCAGCGCCCATCTACCTCATATGGTCCGCCCAGCAAACCCGCCCCAAGCTATAGCGCACCACCGTCGCCTAGCTATGGCGCTCCACCCAGTCCACCAAGCTCTAGTTATGGAGCTCCACAGAAACCTCGACGTCCCGCTAAGGTGCCTGCTTCAACTTACTCTGCCCCACAGTCACCTGTAGCCTTTTATGGACCTCCAAAACCTTCGCCACCCGCACAACCATCACCACCAGCTTCAAGCTATGGCGCTCCTCCATCTCCACCATCATCCAGCTACGGTGCCCCTCCATCTGCACCTTCACCCAGTTATGGCGCACCTCCGTCAGCCCCAGCAACCAGCTATGGAGCTCCTCCAGCTCCTCCAGCACCTCCAGCATCTAGTTATGGTCCTCCTAAGAGTGCACCTCCATCACCTAGCTATGGCGCTCCTCCGCCACCACCCGCTTCCAGTTATGGTCCTCCTTCTCGGCCTGCTCCGCCATCTCCCAGTTACGGTGCGCCTCCTTCACCACCAGCATCTAGTTATGGCCCTCCATCGCGACCTTCACCACCAGCAACCAGTTATGGAGCACCCCCATCACCACCAGCATCTAGTTACGGTCCTCCATCCCGACCTTCACCACCCGCATCCAGTTATGGCCCGCCAAAGAGTTCACCACCATCATCCAGCTATGGCGCTCCACCTGCACCTCCAGCTTCTAGTTATGGTCCTCCTAAGAGTGCACCTCCATCACCTAGCTATGGCGCTCCTCCGCCACCACCCGCTTCCAGTTATGGTCCTCCTTCTCGACCAGCTCCACCATCATCGAGCTACGGAGCACCCCCAGCACCACCAGCTTCCAGTTACGGTCCTCCTTCACGGCCTTCTCCACCATCATCAAGTTACGGCGCACCTCCACCACCACCAGCTTCTAGTTATGGACCTCCTTCACGGCCTTCTCCACCATCTTCTAGCTATGGTGCACCACCCTCACCACCAGCTTCTAGCTATGGTCCTCCTTCTCGGCCAGCTCCACCATCTTCCAGCTATGGAGCGCCTCCTTCACCACCAGCTTCTAGTTATGGTCCTCCTTCTCGTCCTTCTCCACCATCTTCCACCTATGGCGCTCCACCTGCACCTCCAGCTTCCAGTTATGGTCCTCCTTCTCGGCCGTCTCCACCATCTTCGAGCTATGGTGCTCCTCCTTCGCCTCCAGCTTCAAGCTATGGCCCACCATCTCGGCCTTCGCCGCCATCATCCAGTTACGGTGCACCACCGTCTCCACCAGCATCTAGCTACGGACCACCAAAGAGCTCACCACCTTCATCCAGCTATGGCGCGCCACCACCAGTGCCTTCATCTAGTTATGGGGCACCATCAGCACCTGCTCCACCATCTAACTCATATTTACCACCATCTCCCTCAAGTTCAAAACCTTTTGCTCCATCAAAACCTGCTCCACCCTCTACATCGTATGGTGTTCCAACCGGCTACAGTGCACCTGCACCAGCACCTGCCCCGATCCCATCGTCTAGCTACGGTGCGCCTTCCAGCAGTTATGATGCCCCCGCTCCGGCTCCAGCTCCAGCCCCATCACAAAGCTATGGAGCACCACCATCAGCACCCTCTTCTAGCTATGGCGCTCCAAGTGCAGGTGGTAATGGTGGTGGATTTGTTCCTTCTGGCCCTTCTTCTTCATACAGCGCGCCACCAGAATCAAGTCTATCCGGCGGTAGCTACAGTGGCCCAATATCAGTGCCAGAGACCATACCACAAAGTTACTCTGCCGATGGTGGTTACAAGTATCGCAAATAGACCATTATCACCTTGCAAAAAGACCCTGTCAAGAGAGGCGCATAATTTTTGACGTAATCCAAATGTTTCTGTTGTCACTTTCTAAGTGATCGGCGCCATCTCTGCCTCGACTTAAATCACATTTGAAAATTATTTAGGTTTATATGGGTTCCTTCCAAAAACTCAGCGTTGCCATTTCTTCGCCTGTAATGAAGTTAAACATACATACACACATCTCTCATTTCTCATTACAAGCTCATGTAATTCGATGTTCGATTTGTTTGTAAACTATACTCTAAGTTTCATATATATGTATGTGTTCTTACATATGCATAGGTATTAATACTTTCCTTCATTTTCCATCTTTGCATTTTTTGTAAAATATTTGTGTATTACTTTCATAAAAAATGTCAAAAACATATCTTCATTTAAGTTTTGAATATTTTTAAAATAAATTGTTAAACAAAAATGTATATGTTCAATGACTTTTCACTTCACAAGGGCTCAAGGTATCATGCCGAACGAGTAACCAAAATTGCGAATGGGTTAGATAAAAGACACGAATAATAAATCGTTTAAAGAAAATAATAGTTAAGTGGTTTTAGGGGTTTCAAAAAATCGAAGTTTCTTCTATTGTCTTATTAAATTCTATAATACCTTTAGAATATTGTCCTAAATTTTCAAGTTGATCCGAGTATTAGTTTCGGAGATACAACCTTGAGAACTTGTGCGCTCGATGCTAGCCAGGCTAAGTGTGCCGTCCTTGAACGCATTTTTCTTGAAACTGTGTTTTTGAAGTCGGTAGACAAGATTTCTCGATAACTCCTGAACCGATCTTCATGAAATTTTACACAGGTCTTTGAGCTACAATTCTTAAAGACTTTATTGAAGCATTTTTTTTCATTTACAACTATTTGAAAAAACAAAATGTCGTGAAATTTTCACTGAAATTTGATTTTTTTGTAAAAATGTCCGCCAAAAATCGAATTTTCATTTTTTTTCTTCGTCCAAGTTCTCAGTTAATGTTTTAACTAAATCACTTTTTTTCACTTTAGACTATCCTGTAAGGGGTTATCCTGCCAACGCGTGCGCTTTTTTCCGTGGAGTCGCCGGAAATGGCGTCGCAATGGCCGAGTTTAAATTATCTTTCTCTAAAAATTTCAGAATATCTCTGGATGTTAGTAATAATAAAAAAATTCTAATAAAATATTTAATTTTTTATATAAGAACAAAATTGTTGGAAAACGCTATTTTTTATCCGAGGAAACTTATATGACCACTTAAATACGTTAAATTATGAAGAGTGTTAGTAGTTAGTGTTGGAAAGTGTAGTTAATATTCTAAAAATTAACAAAAATAGTCGTTTTGTTACTATTTCCAATCAAGCCAACAAGATTGGAGTAAAAATATTTGAGTAAGGTTTTTGAAAGCCGGTACGTTTAAAATTACTTTTTTGCAACCTCATTAAGTATCATTCACGTTCGGAGTTCACATCTGTGCCAAACATCTACTTGAGCATATCTTCCTCTTCGAAATGCAGAATCCGCTGTTGTACCAAACGGACGAATAACGTAAAACAAGGAAGGCTCTGCAAGTTTTAAGCATAAATTCCCTCCTCCCTCCGAAATGCTGATGCGTTTTTCACACTCATTACACCACAATGCCATATCACTTGCAACATATCTCTTTACAAATATTAAGTAATAAATATATTGTTTGTAAACAACCTAAACTTATTTGCCAAATCTGACGCGAAAATCAGTCTACAATTACATATGTATGTATTATATATTTTTTTATGCGCATGCATACCAAACATAGAAGCCTACGTAAATTCGTGCAAGTTGACAATTTTGAGACAATGGTTTGTATGCCGGTATCTTCAACGCAAAATTCCCATCACCAAAATCAGATGTCGGGAAGATACGGTAACGAAATCACGGTGCTGCACAAAGATAATCACACGCAGGGCATGGGAATTTCTGGCCGCTGCAAGTGCGGTTGTTTGTAAGTCATGTCATTAGGTTACTAGGAAAATACTTTTATTGTAGCTTAAAAATACCCACAAGCTCATAAATGTTTGTGTGCAGCATTATATACAATTACAAGTAACATAAACATATCTTTCCAACTAAATGCGCGTAAACTTGTAAATAATTAAGAAAAACTATTGCAAAACCATTTATATACATACATATGTACATATATACATAAGTATATATGTATAATAACTTAAGTTTGCGACCAACACTTTCGTCATTCATCTTGCAACAAATTGTGCCATTTTCCATTATGAACATTAAAATCGTTATGTGGCTTAAATATAACATTTTACATCTTGATATAAAATACTACGTGAATAGCAGCTCAGCCATGATCTCTCACTAAATAAAACCCATAGATAAGTAGTTGCATGACTTAGGAGCGGTTAGTTGGTTGCAGCTTTATTTATTACTCTTTTATTTAGCTCTTAAGCAAACTGTATTACGCCCTTATGGTAATTGCTGGTAATGATAAATATGCCAGAGGCGGTCAAGTTCACATTACATACTCATTAATAAAATCGGAGACGCGTCGCCATTACGCACTACACTGCTTTTGGTTGCAGATATCTATCTCTGCACCAAAAAAATTTCCAAAGCAAAAAAATATTAAAGCTGTATTATTCAAGTAAAAAATAATTCCAAGTAAAAACCTTAATAAATAACTAGGCATTTTCTAAAAGAATTTGGTATCCGCGCAAAACTAATACGGCAGTGTAAACTGGCGTTGAGCAAGACCAAAAGCTCCGTCAGAGTCGGGAAGGGTCTCTCTGAGGCATACTACAGACGTTTCAGACAAGGCGAAAAAATAATCCGAGCTGCAAAGTCTTTTATAAAGTGTACAAGTGCTGGCGCACGCTGATGATATAGATATCACAATGGAAGACGAAATATCACCTGTCATCAAACAGTCGTGGCACTAGTGACTTGCCTCCCACATCACTGTTGATAGCCATAACTTCGAAGTCGTAGATAATGTCGTCTATCTTGGAACCAGTATTAGCACTAACTACAATATTAGGCTCGAAATCCAGCGCAGAATAACAGAATAACCGGTGCTACTTTGGACTGACTAGGCAATTGGAAAGTAAAGTCATCTCTGGACGAACAAAGACCAAACTGTATAACTAAGTAACTCATTATTTCCGTCCTGCTAAATGGTGCAAAGGCGATGACAACATCTGAGGAGTTGACGTTACGAGTTTCCGAGACAGCGACAGCTTGGCACGAGTCACACGTCATTTATCAAAAAAGAATTCAATAAAGAACCTTTACTTGGATCACCCGTAAAATACATACTACTGTTTACACATAATCCAAAAGTGAGTGAGGTCAACATATTCTGGATTTTATTAGCTGATCTTTAGGTCATCTTAAGTGTCACAACTAATTGTCTAATCATAAACAAACTGCCATTTGTTATTCGTTAAAAGAAAACCAACGGCGTATTTATAGTTTTTATCGTTTATTTAGTACACTCTGCTGTATTTTGATATACATATGTAAGTGTATAATTTTTAAACCATAATATTTCGTGTTTTCGTGTATTCTCTATATATTTAAACATTGATATGTATTTATATTTACTCCTTATCGTGTAACACAAATATACTAATTGAATTTTCTAACTTTTATGTATTATTAAAGTAGCTTCCAACTTTGTCTATTTTTGGTTAAATTGAAATTAATTTTGTAAGCAAATAGTCAAAAATCGCCAAAATCTGCAACTTCAATAAAAAAGTTTATTACTGTTTTAGGAACTAATATGCGGTTATATTTAGAATAACAACTTATAGAAATTTAATATAAACTTTAATTAACTATTGGTGGTTTTTAGTTTTCATTCATGCGCTTTCTCATCATTCAACTCAAAACTGAGTGTTACTTTACAAAAATTCATACGCAGAGTATCGGTGTCCGACTAATACTTATATACAAATGATTATCATAAAACGTTGTTGCATTCTCGAAATTAACATATTTATAGTTATATGGTTTTTCGGCTTACTCGAAAATATAAATTTTAATGTTTTAATGGCAAGAAAATCAGTACATAGAAATTTGGTGATTTAAAATTATTAAGTTTAGAAGTTTATTAAAACATTGAAAGCAATGTAAGTGAAAGTAAAAATAGAAAAATTTACTAATCATTTGACCACTCCAGCGCCCACTTTTACAATTTTTAAATGAAGGTCATACCTTTGAAGTAGTAAACTAGCTGCAGCCCTATTCAAGTTCGGAGAAAATTAATGCCTTAAGGTTTAACATGGGCTTTTATTTGAATTTATTCACGTTAATCACTTTGGGTGCTGATAGTCATTTGTCTGGCCAATGTCGATTTTCTAGATTTTCATTGAAATTTTAAGATTTCCTTTAACTCTGAAAATAAGTATTGCAAAGACATTGCAAAACAATTACCACTCCCTCCCACCCTCTCCTAACTCACAACGTCTCAATTAGCCCCAGCAAATTGATGAGGTGCTGCAAGGTGCTATTGAGGTGATGATATCCCTATTTGGAAACATGTATCCTATGCGCCTACAGACTACTGTGCAGTCCACTAGCAGGTGTTCTGGTGTTTCAGACTCCAAGTCGCAGAACCGGCAATTTGCGCTAAAAACTAGGCCTATGTTGAATAAGTGCTTCTTGAACTTGCAATGGCCAGTGTAGAAGGCGACAAGTAGCCTGAGTTTTTCCCTTAGGAGATTGATTAGATATTTAAACCTATTGATGTTCTAACCACCCATTAGCAACTTTGCATGGCTCATGCTTGGGAGCTGTTGCCAATGCCTCTCTCTAATCACTGCTTCATCATTACAGAGCAGCTTCTTTATGATGTGGGGACCAACCTATGAAATGTTCCAGTCCTACCATATTGGCGGATGCTGCAGAGCGGGCATGCTCATCAGCCAGTTAATTCCCGGCTATACCTTTGTGATCAAAAACGGTCAAACATTTCACTGCCGTCGGAACAGAAAATGCTTCTTCTATATACATATATTCTTCGAAATTTTAATAAAAAGTACGAAATTTTGTATGTAAATTACACTTGTAACCTTTAGAATATGTTTCAAAACTTTTTAGCTTTGATATTTGTGTGTCAATTAATAGACTCAACCCAGAAAAATTACTCATTACTAACTTAGGATACCTCACCTGAAACATCTTCTTTTTAAATTTATCAAAAAATAGAGAAATTAATGGGATAATCTTTATAATTACATTGCCGAGGGTTGTAAATTTTATTGAGAAAAAAAGTATTTCATTTGAAGCTAGGGAAGTGTCTGTGGAGGATGGAGCCATGCATAGAAGTTCACGCAAGTGTGGAAAGTTCTCTGAGCGCCATTCACTTGGGAGTGGCCAGAAACGATTATTTTACATATTGCTCAGGCAGCTTACGACTTCCGTTCTTAGACCCTGTATCCTCTGGATAACCAAAAAAGCATCCTTTTAAAGGCGAAACATCCCTACCCAGGGTTGTACGCTGAGTTTGGGACCTGTCACGTAAAAAAAAGCGGTGTCAACGCAAATAAAGAAGAAGGAGTCACATAGATATATACATATAGTATTTATGTACATTTCATAACCAATATTTCTCCAAGGCAACCACTTTATATTCGGCGTTAAAACAAACATTATTTTCCATTGACGGCATTTAAATGCTAAAAAATTATCCTTGCCTTTTTCTTTGCCTTCTGTAATAACTGCAAAACATTTATTATAACTTTAAAATAGTTAAAAAATAAACAAATAAAATAATTAACATAACCTAAAAAATTTAAAGAATTTCTCGTTTACATCACTCACATCAGCTGATGCGCTCATAATAATTGTACGTCATACTTGCTCTAATCAATCACACTGCGCACTAAGAACTTTAAATGCTTAAAATCTTTTATTATCAACATTATAACGGATGATTGACGTAGGATTTGAATATTAAAAAACACATTCAGATTTGCAATATTAACTTGTAAACTGTTTTAGTTTATAATAGTTGTTATGAAATAATTTGTTTTTTATTAAAATGGGATAAAATGCCAACAAACTCGACGAAAGTATAACTTTTTTTTCGTAAATTTTAGAATAAAATAACGAACAACTCGCATTAAACGTGGGACATACATATACATATATTATATATAAAGGTTAAATATTTTATCATAGTTCGTTTTGTGTTTCTTTGTATTTTTTTAACTTTAAGGTCGCTACATACATTTTTGTATTTCTTATGTTTACATTTCAAAAAAGCAGTCAACATCTCTTGCGGTCGTTTACAACTTAGTGTGTTTTTACATTTCATGTATATGTATGTATGTACTTGTGTGTATATTTATTATATATTAGAACTATGAAATCCTTGCTGCCTTATATATGTGTGTGTATATACAAACACTCTTAGGTTATAATAAATATTTTTATTTTCATTTATTTTTTATTTTCATTTTTTATTTATTTTTATTTTTATTTTTTGTTTTTAATTTTTATTTTATTTTTTTTTTCATATGTGCGAGTAATAATGCTTGTTCTTACCTAGATTCATATGTAGTCAGCTAGTAGTTTGATTTCTCATTTGTTAATACTTATAATTACATATAGACGTATGTATGTGGGGCGCACAACTCACCCACTCATAATGCTCTTTTGTATACTTCCTTGTAAGTAATTTTAGGTTTGTACAAGTAAACCGATAACAGTAAATAACGTTCAATAGTTTTTTCTTTTCTTCAATAATTGATATGTATGCGTTTCTAGTACATATGTGATTACGAGTATATGGGGCAGACAATGGAGGGGTATACGCTATCAGTTAAAATATTTTAATATATTTTTTCTCTATATTTCAACTATATATTTATAATTTCACTAGTTAGTTTTATATGTATATAATATTATGAAGCTATGACCGTCCAAATAATTGCATAGTCTTTACTTTTTGTGAACTGCAGGCATACTATGGATATGTGTGGTATATATTTATATATAACTAGATTTATATATTTCACTAAAATCAAAAATATATTATTCAACAGATCAATAAAGTAGTTTCCACGAAAAGTATGCTGTGAAACCCTTAAAAAATGTCTAAAGAGCAGAATCTCAACTCTACCTGGCATCTGGAGTGACATTTTTCATGTTTTGTGCCGAAGTTTGTGTCATCTAGCCTACTCTAAAGCAGTGTGTTCCTTTAACGGCATCCTAACTGTATTTCTATAACATTACCTGAAATATACAGCGTCCTGTTGAGTATAACGCATGCTACTTGGAGGGTATGGTCACACCATAAGAACTCGACTATTGAATTGATTGCGTATGAGCTCTATTTCCTTAATTTCAAAAATAGTTAAAGAGTTAGAAAAAGCCTTACTCAGCCACAGCCTATTTTATCGAACCACAAACACAATTCTGCAACAATTCACATCTATACTTAAGTGAAATCTTAATCTTCCGAGAAAGCAATCATTAAAGATCATATGTATATGTTGTGGGGAAGGTGAATACATTTTAACATTTATGAACGGATGCGTCTTATCATTATTAATAATATAATTTCTAACATAGTTATTTGTATGTATATTATTATATACTATTTATATATATATATATATTTCTTCTCACAACTTACATTAAAATGATATGTATGCGTTTCCAATTTGTAGCTAATTTTCAAGTACTTTTATTCAACTAACTGTTTCAACAGATTATTCCATCTTAAAATTGCAGCTTTATCCAATGCATTCGTTTAATATATAGTAGATATGTATATATATTTCTTAAGCTAACACATCCTAAACAACATTAACACCAGATGTCAATGCTTTAATATTTTTTTGAATTATTCCTAAATATGTTTAAGTTCCTTAATTTTTCTTCAATTTTTAACAGCAAACCAACGTTTGCTACTTAAAAGCGTTTCCCATACATTTATATATCTATATTTGTATGTATGTAGAAGAGCGTTTCAAATAATGGAAGGTCACATGACAGAGTTTTGCATCTCACTTGCAGTGCAACAATAGCGAACATACACACTACAAGTACTATAATATATATATTTTTATGCTTTTGCTGATATGTATACAGTTACAAATAATGTATTGCTTAACAATTTGCATCTGGCGCTCAAAAATAGCTGCTTCATACATCTTCTTTGTCTTGGAAAACAAAAAATTAAAAATGTTAATTGTGCACATTCTTGTAAATTGAGAATACTAGAACGTTGCGAAATAATGGTTTGACTTGGTTTAGTTTAATCAAACTGAATGAGTCACTGAGTTAGAATAACATAGATTTTTTTCAATTTTTGTTCGTATTTTTTCCTGTTTTAATTTCAATATAATAATTATAAATTTTGTTCTACTGAAAAAATGATCTTATTTTGCAATTAATTTTAATTTACCTATACCTTGAAAATTATAAAAATAAAGAATTAATCGAATAAAGCGGTCGAAATGATACCATGAAGCAGTTTTGTACCTAAAGATTCGATGTCTAATATGAGAATACTTAAAGCGATCTTCAAATAAAAAAACTTATTCAATGCCAATCAGGGTAGCTAATTTTTTAATTAAAAACGTTTTAAATATAAATAAGATTTTACAATTTTTAGTTCTGATTTTGGGATTCAATTTTTTTAACTAATAATATTTTTTGCTAACACAACAACTCTAATCCGCTTGTTATTTCTTCACCAAACAGGTTCAAATAACCCCATCGGCCTAACTCTAATATTGATAAAATTCCTTTTCATCCATTTTAAATCCCAAATTTCTTGGTATAGAAATTGAAAAAATATTTGTGGAGTAACAAATATAAAAATAATTTTTCAAGTTAAAAATGGAATAAAAAATCAAAGATTTACATATTTCTAACTTAAATGAAGCAAAAACTGTATACCTATGTTGAGAATTTATAAAATATTATCTTTCCTTTTCAAAAGATAACCAAAATACAAGATTGGGAACAGAGCGAGACAGTCTTTAAATGCGTTTTCTCAGAATGGTGTTTTTCAAAACGGGTTCCCATCTCGAAGGAAGAGTTTTGAAGATATCTAGTTCCAATTTGGAGAGAACATTTTTAACGTAATTCTCTATCGATACTTTTTGTTCAAAACATTGCCTTTTTGTCAAATTAGAAAAGAGAAAAAAACTCTACATAGCGCGATAGCGGTTTTCCTACAGATCAATAATCTTTTTGAAATTTTTGTTTTGAATCGAAATTGCGGCCGCAATCGTGGATATCGTACAGGACCTTTTTTTACGTGTCATTTAAACTATTTATTTAACTCTCAAACACTCAATAAATAAACATAAAAAAAATCATTCCGAATTCGTCATGAATAAAAAAACCGGACCGATTAGTTTTTTCCAAATAAAAAAACAAAACCTGAAAATCTGTGACATTTCGGATGGTCACACTGAGATGATCCCTTAATGTATTATTTGCAACCCTGATTACAACTCATTAACAAAAGAACTGAAATTCTCCAGCATACTAAATATATTGATTAATAAATAAGTTTTTCTACTTTTGTTAACTCGGAAAAAGTAGTTACTTAAGATCTAACTCTATAAAATATTTCCAAAACTCCCGATATTGATTTTTAAAAATCTCTAAGAAAACAGATATAAAAAATTTTACAATAAGATCTAGTTTCTGGCTTTTAAAAAAATTCAAAATAATACTATTAATTATGTTAAAATTTTTTTGAATGTAGAAAAAAACTTGATATCTTGCTTTTGATTTTTTGATTGAAAATTAGGGTTTTTCGATATTAAGTCAATATAAGTTGAAAAAAAAAAAATATTTTAAATTAAAAAATTGGGACATAAGAAAACAATTTTCCTCCTAATTTCGTAAATGAAACAATGTATTTGTACAGGATAAAAACAAATACGTGGCTATTTCAATAGTTCACATACATTTTGAGGTTATATTTTTAAGTCTTTGTACAAAAGTTATAGACCTTTTCATTACCTACAACATTGCCATACAACTCTTTTCAATAGCACTCTTCTTATCCCTTAAGAATTCAGACACCCCGCTCCCTTTCCTTTTCTGGCCCTTAGAAGCGATCTAAATTTTTCGCTTATTTTTTGTTATATTTTTTTTGGTTTCCAATGGGTTTCATCCTAATATGATTTTATTAATCTCACAAGTTATCTACCCTGGTCTGCTTAAAGTGGTAGGGATTAACTAATTTGTCGTCGACGTCATCCAACGGAAGGCCCAAGAAACATGCTCTTTTCGGGGTCGGACAAAAGGGATGAGTGGGGTTGGTGGGGCATGCAAAAAGAGGGCCAGTGTCATGTGGAGACTTATTGCTCACAGAACATGTTTTGGATATGTCGGGGTCTATTCTGGATAAGTAGAAGTTTAAGCTGCTACAGTATCCAGAACGAAGATGAGGAAGGGTCACTCTCGTTTCTGGCGGCAACTCGAGCTCTTCGTCTGCAATGGGTGGCGGTTTGTATCCAAGTACTCCGTTCACTGGAAGGGATTGTGAATGGCGATCAGTGCTTGTCGAAAGTTTTTTGCGTCCGAAGTCTCGTCGACGTATTGTCTGATGTCGTCGATGTAGTTCAGGAATGACCTCTTGATGTTCCTAGGAGGCGGTTCCGCTCCAAGCAGGTGACTGCAAGGATGAATTCTGCGAAAACATCCCAACAGGAACTGCATGGAGAGGTGTTCATTATGCTCCTTAACTGGGAGCATACGGACAGGTGCTCGATAGGAAACAGGTCTGAAGCTTTCTCATCTACCCTGTTCTATAATTATGTACGGCATGTTTAAGTACTTTTAACAAAGAAGTTTAGCCATGAATATTCAAGGTATTCCAAACAAAAATTTACCAAACTGAGCAGTAAAGCAATTTATAAACTGTGTATATTTGTTTGTTAAAATAAATAGTTAATTTATAATATTAAATTATTAAAAAAAAAAATAAAATAAAAATATTAAATTAATTTAATTTAAAATATTAATTTAACTTAATTTAAAATTATTAATTCACAGACACACGTATTCACGGCACCTGAGCACTTTGTATATTCTTAAGATTTAACAGTTTTTGTTACTAGAATGCAAATTTCAACAATTAATGACGCAGATAAACTAACATTACATATATGTATGTACCTAGTGTGTGGTAATTAATATTTAAGCCAACAACAAGAAATGTCACTAACTGCGTTTTCTGTGCAAACGTCTTCCTTATGAACTGCTATAGATTAGAATCCGTTGCAAGCAAGCACATAATACATACATAGAACAAACGAACCTATATAGATAATTATAGTTAATTTTTAAGACCATACTGCCTAATACTAATTTCAAATAGAATGTTTAACATTGCATTACTTTTAAAGTTTTTACAATACGCATTATTCTTTAAGTACTTATTAGCCGAAAAACACATTGAACAAAAAACAAAAAGCACAAGCTGTTAACACTGGCAACACTACACAAAAATAGTTTATAACAGCAGTTAATATATGTATATAACTATATGTATATTGTTTTTGTATATTTAGTTTAGTTTTCTCCATCTTCCTTCCGCATTATTTCTGCGTTGATATGTATGTTTCATAAGCTTAGTTATTAATTGCCCTCAAATTCTGTTATCCAACTGCTTGGCAAGCATTCCTCTAAGTGGTTACCAAATATATTTGCATTTAAAGTTATGTTTGTATGTGTGTGTGTGTTTCATGAGCACTTTTGCTTAAATTCTGCTTGTTAATTTTATGTTTTTTTTTTAATCATTTAAGATGATAGCGAATTTTCCTTTCTCACTTTTCAGGCATTTTTTTCCATTATTTTAAATTTCTAATTTTACTTTTGAAATGATTAAATTCAATTTTATAAGTACATATGCACGTTATGAATCTGTATGTGTGTGTTTATGTGTGTATTTGAACATGTGCTTAGAAGGCAGTATTATCATGCTCAGCAGTTGGCACAGCCATACCTTGTCCGCTTAAATTCAGACCCATGCTCACATCACAGCCGCCACCGACTCCGCCTCCGCAATCACTGGCGCTGCCGCCACCTTTACCCGTCGCCTTGCTCAACATTTTCTGCACCTGCGCCTGCGCTGTCTGCTGATTCATGCGTTTCGCCTCGGCCACGGGTAAATCGTCGTCGGATTCGAGCGCCGGATTAATACGTCCGTTGCGCTCATCTTTGCCAGCCATCGTGGCTGCACCATAGGAACGTGCCAATGGACCAGCCATAACAGAAAGCTGCAAATAATATAATGAGAGTCAGTATAATGTACAGAAATTAAACTTTTCGTAATTGTTTGTAGAGGTCAGAGACTCATAATTTATTATTAATAAGTATGGGTCTTTATAAAGTAACGATAATCCAAGTAGAGCATTCATTATTGGGTAATATTCGACCCAATAGACCACGTTCGGCACGCAGTGAAGAAAATATATTAGCCGAGATTAGACGAAGACCGTGGACAGTCGATTCGGCGTCGTTCGCAGAAACTCGGATAGACGTATGGAACGACTTGTCGCATCTTACGTAGAGATCTTAAATTCAAGGCTTACAAAATACAGCTCTTGAAAAGTTCCAAGAAAATTTGACGTTTTCGAGCCAGATTTTGTTCAATGAAGAGACCCATTTCTGGCTTAATTGCCGCATTTGGGACGAAGAGCAACCTGAAGAGATGCAAGAGCTGCCATTTTATCCAGAAAAAAAACAACGGTTTGCCGGCAATAGCGACCGTTATCGCGTCGTGATAACTGACTGTTTGATGCAGAAAATTGAGGATCGTGATCTCGGCGACATTTGGTTTCAACACGATGGCGCCACTTCCCACAGATCGCATTAGTCAACGGATTTACTTTATTTAGCACATAATTTCACGTTTTGGGAGGATCGATTGCCTAGAAAGGGGACATGTAAAGTCTATGCGGACAATTAACGGATGGACTATCTGAGACGTAGTTGCGTTGTCCATGCAAGGACTTGATTTGGATCGGTAAACATTGGTACAATATCGGCGATTCCGATAAATGATCAACTACTTGGCGAGAAAAATATGTGTACAAAATTTCAGAACAATATCTCAAAAACTGGGAGACTAGTTCGCATATTTAAAGACGGACAAGGCTTTGAAGTTTCTTCTTTTCTCGAGTCACTCTTTTTTCATAAAAAAAGAGGCATGAACCAATACAAGGTGACATAAACTTTTCTTCTAGGTTAATCTTTCTGCTTAAACTTTTCAAAACTTACCTGCTCTCCAGCTTCTGAAGGCTCTCCCACTCTTTGTACATCTTCAGGAATATTCACTACACAACGAAAATAGTCGTAATTCGGTGGAAGTTTACCCGATTCAAACATCATCCTATAAATCAAGAGCAAATATAAATGTAAATCATTTCTCTTAACCAACTAAACGCTTGATACATACTTTGTCCACCAAGAAACACCTATCAGCGTGATCAGACTCATTAACATGGCCGTGGTGCGGAAGGGGAATAACTGGGTTTGTGTCTCCTCATCATAGCCGGGGAAATGTATGAGCGGCGCAAGACCAACCAATGCCTCACCACCCGACAAACGAATAAAGAGCGCCACAATGTAGGCAGCTAAGCTACCGTAAGTGTTACAGTGCTTTTTAAAGTGTACGACCATCAAAAGTTGTGGGAACAAAATGACATACACCAAATCCGAGCACATGGACCTGCAATTCGAGTAAAATATAAATAAACTGTTTAATCTGGTTTTATCTGCTGGCGCACTTACCAAAGACCATAGATGGAGGGAATCGTAAGTGCCATTATAGTTGATAGGATACCCACGATTATGATGGCCACACGCATCACCCAAATAATCTCCATCTCGGAAGCTTTTTGACGGAAAATTAACTTGTAGACATTGCGCGCAAACATGGATGCAGCCGAGAGCACCGACGAATCCGCCGAGGACATGACAGCTGCCGAAACGGCGCCAAGACCAAAGAATGAAACGAAGTCGGGTGTAAGGTACTGTAGTACCATGGGTAATATCATGCTAGTCTGCTCGACGGTTAGTGGGTAGGGGCCGGTGTATTCGGTTTCATTCCAAGCTTGAAGGGAAAACGTTAATTAGTATTTTAGTATTTTATTAAAATTATTTTACAAAAACTTCAGTTTACCTGTTGCTTTTGCAATGGCGCCAATGAGTACCGGCGGGATCGCCATGAGGATGCAACCAGCTGCCGCAACATACGACAACAATTGAGCGCGACCAGCTGTCTTGCTGGATAACACGCGCTGGAAGTACACCTGCCACGGGATGCCACCGAAGATCAAAAGGAGTCCATAGTCTATGTAGAACCATTGTTTCACCGGTTCTACATGCCCGATCCAGTCCACCTCCATTGAGGACAAACTCTTCACATGATCATTGGCCCAAGCGAACGGTATACACATCCACAAACCGATAAATATGCAAAACAGTTGTATAACATCGGTGTAAGCGACCGAATATAAGCCGCCGAAAAGGGTGTAGAAAATGGCAATACACGAGGAGAGTATCACCGAAGTGCGATGGTCCATGTCAATGATTACAGACAGCGTAGCGCCTATGAGAATTACACCGTACAATTAGGAAACATTAGATTATTGACACATAAAGCACAATACAAACGCACCCAAAGCGGCTAAAATGCCAGCAGCCCAGAATACCTCGCCACAGAGCGCCGGCAGAAAGAGCAAACCACCCATGCGTTCACCAAAAGAGTCCTGCAGCGGATCCAACATGGTTATGTAACCTTGTTTACGCATGGGATTTGCAAAGAAAATGCCACCTAAAATTAGACATCACACGAGCAATGAGAAAAATTATAATCTTACACTCGAGCACTTGACACGCTCACACTTACCGAAAACCAAGCTTAAGGCATAACCAAATGGCGCCTGACACCACACCAGACCGGATGTGTAGATGGCCTCTGCCGTGCCGTTTATGTAGCCACCACCCACCCAAGTTGCTGCGCGGCAAAAAAGAAAGCGAGTACATTATTTCAATGTCATTGCGGTGTTTAAAAATTCTGGGTGATTAGACGTCACCGCAGCAATTGACCTCCAGCACATGCACAACGTACACACACGCTTACTCACCGGTCATTGTGAATATGCCTACGAAAAGACCAATTGAGCGTCCCGCCAGCATCACCTCCTCCTCGGAATCATTGCCTGCCGCCTTCTTACGTCCCGCCCATATGCCGACGACCAGAATTAGCAGATAGAAGAGCACGATGCTCACCACACCAGCGATATTAATCATGTTGCGACGTGTATTATCTCCAGATTATTGTTTCAATCAAAAATGTGTTTTTAATTTTCGTGTGATTCGAGTGATGACCTTGTCCAAGCTTAGTTTCAATTTTCTATTATTTAGTTTTCATTAGTTTTCATGGACATAGTCGGGCCAAAGGAACACTAGTTGAGTAAAAAACATGTTCATTGTAGATTTATTATAATTATTATCGCAAAGCAGATAAGCTATGAAAATAATTTAGAGTTAATAATAAAAAAAAAAAAATATAAAAAAAAATTATCTTAAAAATATTTCTTAAAATTTTATTGTACTTTTTTTATTATATTATAAAAACATATTTAAATTCCAAAAATATTGTTAAAAATTAATTATAATTTGTTTAGTATTTTCATAGATTACATATATTTTTGATGAAATTAATCGAAATGGGAAATGTTCTAGCAGACAACTGTCTTAAGAGATCATGTTCGAAAATTCGAAAATTGAAATGAAAAGAAAATATTCATTATACTTTGAAAATTGCTGATAGAAGTTTAAAGTGTGAATTTAATCATCAAAGCTATGTCATTCATTTCCAGATTATCGCAGAGTTCGAAAATATGCATCAAAAGTTTCTTGCATTGCCCATAACAGGGCAGCCGAAGGATCGCCTACAAACTTTATATGGAAATTTACCGTTGTAATAACACAACACATAAAGTTATTGAGTAACGGTATACGCAGGTCAGATTAAACAAATAAATTCATTCACAAATGTTTTGACTGGAACTTGGAGCAGCACACAGCCACACACACACAGCTTAGTTACGCACAATTACATTTCTCGAAGCATACTTTTAGGCAATGTTATTTGATTGGAAAGTGACAACGCTGAATTGTTGAGTTAATTGTGAGCGGCAGCAAATCCAGAGAAAGAGCGCTTCTCAACTTTGTGTTATTTCCAACAACAATAAAAAAGGACAAAATTATGTGGTTGGAATAAGGGAAAGAAGTGCTTGCGTATTGTTTGACTTTGATTAATGATTTACACTGCGCCTGTAGATAACAACTGCTTCGACGGAATTTGCGTTGTAATCACAAAATTATGCAATAAATGGAATTTTCCGTTGATAAAATAAATAAAATATATTTCAAAAAAGTGTACACACCTTACAGAATCAGTTTTAGTTTAGATACTGTTTCCAATTGATTTAGAATATTTTATTTTTGTATTTCCTTTTAGTTACTTAAATACTTATGTACTTATTTTATATGCTTCAAGCATGCATTTAATTGCCAATTTATATTTTTTAGATTATATTTATATCAATAAATTGCGAGCACAAATATTTTTGTATTTTTTTGTTAATGAAAATTGCAACTATCGCCCCAGCGTAGGGACGTCTTTTGAGACGGACTATTTCTCGTTTTAAAATGTAACCCGCACATGTGCTCGAACGTTTGTCAATTCACAAAACGCTCGCATCAAAGATGGTATTTGCTATTTCGTTTGACTGAAAACAAATGCAAGTTATTTTCCGTTATTCTCACAAGTTATGTAACATTCGGCTACAGTTTAAGATCTTAGATGTTGCACGTAAAGTGTATGCATGCTCAGCCGAATCAATGATCGCAAACGAAAACCGTTGGTGGCATACACAATACACACGCACTACTACTACTATGTGAACACACGGTAGAGCGCCTTAAAATATATAACTTTCTTTTCAGCGTCCACCTTGACTGGAGACACTAATTGACTGGCGTATAGGTGTGCGCGAAGAGAAAAGTGCGCCTGAACGTATACTTCAGACGACTTTCAATTACGTTGAGAGCAAGTCTTTTCCGGTAGATATTGATTAAAACTCGTGCGACGCTTCTTTTATTAAACAAATTATATATTTTTTTATTTTTATAAGTTATATTGTTATTGTAATTATTTTATTTTTGCTGCAGTCATCACAAACCGGCGCCTAAGTCGGTGCTAACGTTTCGGTGGCAATTCGGTAACTGATTGCCAAAGCCTGGAAGACTTCCTGTGAAGGTATTTAATCGTGCCGTGCGATTTTAGTGTGTATTTGTGACAGAGTGCTTGATTCATTGCTGGAAGTAGTCGGGAAATTTGAGCGGTTGGAAAAATAGGGGCAGCACATTGATGTAGGAGTCGGAATGGAAGCGCAAAATTGTTTTGAAGCCAAGGAGGGGTAATGTGGTGAGAATTGTAATGTCAACATGCGCGTAAAGCGAAATAAAAATTTGTATGTAGTTATAATAGTAAAGTATAGTTAACACAATGTAAAGTGTATTTGGAATATTAAATACTAGTTTTAGTTGAACATTTTTATATAAAATTTCGTCCCTATGTTGTTGGTGTCGTTGTTCTTTTTTATATATATATATTTTTTTTTAATCAATTAATTTTTTACATATTTTATTTAGTTTTTATTATATCTGCACTACATTTTCGTTGCGTTATTATTATCTTAATACTTTAATTTCATTTGTTATAAGTCGGACTATGATTTTGTTATCTAATTAGCTTTATATTTTTAAAATAAATTGCAAATAAAACATATTTAAACAAAAAAAAACTGTTCAATTAAATGTTTTTTAAGTTTATAACAAAAAAAATTTATAACAAAAAAAAAAAAACACTAAAAAAGTAATCTAACTGGCATCATTGTTTACGTCAAGCCTCTTCCTCATGAACAGCTGTGTTTTGGCATCTAAACGTTTAAGTTCTTAATTCTACATTAAATGTTTATTGCATTTCGCGCGCATCAAGGAAAGTTACAAAAATAATAAATCAGTTCAATAATACAACATATATTGCAATTTAAGTCCAGCAAATCCTTGTGCTTCAATCTTATAGTAAATCCTACAACACGGTACAAATTATGGACGAATTCAAGGTTCCACTTATGCCACCAAACCCAACCGGCAAAGTGGAAAAACCCCCAGAAGCACAAACAAACGATGTTAAAGATGTGGACAAAGATAAAGTAAAAGAAATTCCAAAAGCACCTAGTGTCAATGCACCAAATCAAGTTTGCCCTTACAAAGTGCCACCATGGTCTGAGCCGCCACCCGAAACTACCAACTATAAATTTGAAATTTTAAAATCGGGTCAAATAATAAGTGAAATCGATAATTTACAAAAGCAAGCAGTTTGGAAGTTTGGACGTTTACCACCACCGGCAAACGATCTGGAATTGGCCCATCCGACGATTTCACGTTTTCATGCAATTCTTCAGTATCGCCCCAAAAAGGAACATTTACCAACTGATTCAGGGGAAAACGCAAATAATACTAGTGCAGATCCACCAGAGGGTTGGTATATATACGATCTAAAGAGTACGCATGGCACATTCTTAAATAAACAACGTATACCACCTCAGGTTTTCATACGCATGCGTGTTGGTCATATGTTGCGTTTGGGTGCCAGCACAAGATCTTATATTTTACAAGGACCAGAGGAAGATGCGGAGCCAGAGTCAGATTTAACTGTAACGGAATTACGTGAACAGCAAAAACAAAAACAAGCTGCCGCAGAAGCTGATGCGATTCGGAAAAAGGCAGAGGCAGAAGAGCAAGAACGTAATGAGGGAATCAATTGGGGCATGGGGGAAGATGCAGATGAGGAAACTGACTTATCACATAATCCATTTGCAAGCACAAACAATGAAGAATTATTTCTCGACGATCCTAAGAAAACGCTCCGGGGCTATTTCGAACGTGAAGGCCTGCAATTGGAATACAAATGCGATGAAATGTCTGTCGGATCGTTTGTTTGTCGCGTAGAACTACCACTGGATGATGCATATGGCCGCCCCATCATAGCTGAGGTTGTGCATAAAGGTCGCAAGAAGGAGTGTGTTGTGCAATGTGCTTTGGAAGCTTGCCGAATTCTAGATCGACACGGTGTTCTACGTCAATCAAATCAAGGTAAAAGTCTTAAATAAATCTATCAATCTGAATATAAAATATTAACGCCATTTTCTTCTCTTCATTTAGAACCTTTGAAGCGAAAAGTGAAATCTCAAGCAGATTCGGACGATGACGATTTTCTTGACAGAACGGGTGATATTGAACGAAAAAAGTTGCGAAAATCAAATCCTACAACTAATGTCGCCTTGACATACGAAGATTTGGTAAGAAATATATATTTTGTTTTTAACAGAAAGTATGAATAAATATGTTAATATATTTTATAATTTCAGCTAAAGAAAGATTCTGAATTAGTAGTAGAACTACAACGAGTTGCCGATGATATAGCGCGTTATCAAGAAACACAACGACGTTTAAAGGCTTCTCAGTCGAATAACAGTGAAGATCTCGATCACTTCATGGAAAACTTGACCGATGACGCTTCTAACCTGGATAAGACGGAAATACGAAAATTACGGGTAAAATCGTCTACTTAACATTTTCGTCATATGAAAAATAATCATTTACATTTCCTCATTTGCAGTTGGAACAACAACGGCTTAATGTCGAAAAGCAAAAAGTGCAAAGATTAATAAAATTAGCTAAACCAATAGATTTCCATTTAAATAAGCCCAGCGAAACGCCGACGGCTGACTCAAGTACGAAGAAACAGCTGCCCATGATTGGAAAACGCAATCAGTTTAGTAAATTTAAGATAGCCAAGATGGTTACAACTAATAAAAGCGAAAAAGCAAATCACACAAATTTGGCTTCCGATGAAGAAGAAGTAGAGGAGGATAATGAAATCAGTTTACCAAAAAATAATGACGTTGCTAAACCTTCTTCGTTAGAAACGGCTGCTTCTGAAGAAGAAGAGGAAAGTAAACCAATAGCTGTGGAAACAGAAATTTCTGAGGCATCGCAATCAACAGAATGTACTAAAAAGTTATACGGCCCCGCAGTCATCCCTATAACCAAAGGCGATATTGAAGATGATGTGCCAGCTGATACGCTTACGAAACCAATTGACACAAAGTCATCTTCAGCAGAATGCACCCTTACAGAAGATGCTACAGAAGCGGAAAATACTAGAAAAAAGCGAAGACAGCGTCAAAGACAACGCCAAAAGCGACAAGAAATTGATATGGAGGAGCTCGAGGAGCATGAATCCAACGAAAAGTATGCCAAGTGGGTGCCGCCACCTAATCAAAGTGGTGATGGCTATACAGAATTGAATGACAAGTATGGATATTAGGCTTTTTTATTTGAACATATTGTATCATGCATTTTTATAAAAAAGTGTAAATACAATCACAACTAATTTACATTTAACGGGAAATTTTAAATAACAAAGAAACGTAATATTAACTGCCCTTGGGTTTTGCCAGTTCAATAATCCGTGGCGATGCTTTGGCTTTCAGCGCGGCGGGAGAAATTGCGAAGGGATTTTCACGTATATGTGTATTTTCGTACTCCTTCGGCTCAGCCAACTCTTTGATGCGTGCGGTGGGACGTGCCTTGAGTGCATTCGGTGAAATAGAGAATGGATTCTCCTTTAGATCCGATTCTCCCACTCCTTTCTCGCGTGCTGTAGCTAACTCCTTGGTGCGTTTTGTGGCTAAAAGTTATAAAAATATTGAAAATATATTTACATACATATGTAAAAATGTAAGATGTGAAGGCGAAATTGTTGCATTACCTTTGTAAGTTAAAGCAGTAGGGTTAATAGGTATTGGCAAGCTTTGAATCATAGCGGAGTCATCATGCGCTGTTGGTAGTGCCATTTTCTTTATATTTTCCGATGGCTCATAAGTCTTCATGGCTGGTGTGAGTGCCCACGGCTCTTTAGTCGGTTCTTCATGTGTCTTGGGTAAAGCAAGTGCCTTGAATCGGGTCATTTTATCGAGTTTCATCCTTTGGACAGGCTATGAAATAAACAGAGGGTTTAGGTTAATTTCATTAATTTTTGTCATTCATTTATTTTATTTTTTAAGTTTTTTTATTTTTTGAAGTTTTTATTTTTTTAATTTAATATTTTTTAAATTTATTATTATTATTTTTTAATTCATTATTTTTTTTATTTATAATTATTATTTTTTATTTATTATTATTTTTATTTATTATTATTATTTTTTCAATTTATTATTACCAATTTTGGTTGCTTTGGCTCTTTTTTGGGTTTCGCCAATTTTTTCAGATATTTTGTGTGTTTTTTCCATTCAGCCTCATCCCATTTATGTATTGGAACTCTGTAAATATGTTAACACCCATACATACATTTAAACATTTCTTTTTCTATAAGAAAAAAATATTTTACTTTTTCTGTGGCGGTTGTATGTTAGTCAGGCGACTATATACAGACAGTAGGCTCAGACGAATTAAGCGATTTATGCCCAATATGCGCAGAGGTTCAAACAAGTCCTTAACCGTTTCTTTAAATAAAAGTAGTCTTCTGTTGAAACAAAAGAATATAATCAACAAATTTTTCGATGTGCTCAGATTGTGATTTATTGACTTACCGCACTGCCGGTAAAGCCAATTGTTCTGTGCGTGTTCGTATGCGCACATCCCGAACAAACTCTATGGGCTTTTTATATTTACAAGGACATTGTGGTATGAAACGACCTTTGATGGGCCGATTATGCTGAGCGATTTTGAGTAAACGTTTACGTTTCGTAAACATCTGCTTGTGGCGTTCCACTAGCCGATGCCAACTTTTATATATGTCCGGTAGAAAACAACTGATATTTTCGGGCAGATGGTCAAATGTTGGACAACATTTGGAACTTCTTGAAACTTTATGCATTTTTTCCTTTTTTTAATTTTTTTTCTACACAACAAATTTTCTTTCGAACTTTAATATTTATCAAAACAATTTCATATGGTTGTATTTTGAAAACATAATTCCGAATTTCTAGATTTAGAAAAGCCAAAAATAATCAAGAAGCAGGTGGAAAACTGACTCAAGTGAAATGAAAGTCAAATTCTTATACTCAAATCAGAGTTTGCAAATATGCTTTAACGATCGATTGCCTAATGCAGAGATCAAATTCCAAAGTAATATTTGGCGGTTGGACACTGTATTTCAAATCAATCACGACCGATGTAAAATACAATAGCCCACTACCAAGCAGCATCATTTGGAATGAGAACTCGCATTTAACCTACAACTACATATTTATTTAATAAAAACATAAACTTAAAATTTAAATAAAACACATACATAATTTGCACTTTCAAGTAAAACAAATAATGCCGATAAGGCCGAACACTAAAGCATGTACGTCTTCGGCTTGGCCAACTCCCTCAGACGCGGTGTAATTCTAGCACGAAGCGCATTTGGTGATACTTTATATGGATTGGCGCGGGTGTGCTTGTCAAAGTAATCTTTTGGTGTCGCCAGCTCCACTATCCTTTGCGATGTCTTTGCCTTTAATGCATTTGGGCTCGTTTTGAACGGCGCTTCTTTGACTTCCGGTTTGTGTTGATAAACAGGCGGTGAAGCCAATTCCCTAATGCGTTGCGTAGCTGTAAGAAATGAATTCAAATTTATTTAAAATCTCTGAACAGACGTTAAATATTGCTTGTAAATATTGCTGTGATTATGTTTGATTAAACTTTATCTTAGGTATATAAGCGTTCCAGAATAACTATAATTATCTAGCGTGATTTATTATACTCTGATCACATCTTTATAGAACCACTACATATGCTATAGCTGCCATACAAACTAAACGATCATAATCCTGTGCTTGTATAGAAATCTTTTGTATTTGACGGTTATCTTCACGAAATTTGTTAAAGATTAATTTTCAGGGCAGCTATACAATATTCCAACAAAATGTTCATGTCGGACCACTATAGCATATAGCTGCCATACAAACTAACCAAACAAAAAAACAAAATCAAATTCTTGTATGGAATTTTTGTATTGTGAAGGCTATTATAGCTTCGGCGCAGGCGAAGTTCACGACTTTTCTTGTTTTTTGCAGAAAATTGTCCATATTTCGCATATGTTGTCTCATATTAATTAATTTTTTTTTTTATTAAGTATACAAACCTTTGTAGTTGAGCGCCGTCTCCTTCACACGGTATACCTCCTCTGGATCAAATACTTCGTAAATACGCGGTTTGGATATTTTTAAAATTCTATCGGAGGGCGTGTAATATTTCATATTGTTGGTTAAAACCCATTCTTTGGGTTCATCGCTTTCATATTGTCTTGGTTTCGACAAATTTTTGAAACGGCGCAGTGCCGAACCTGCACCCTTGGGTTTGACCATAAATCCGTAACCCTATGAAAATCGATATATTTACATATTCAAATAGATATATTTGTTCGAAAATATTATCTTTGTTATTGGGAGCAGATGTAATACCAGAATTTAAGTCAGTACCTTCGGTATCTTTTTTTGTTGCTTCGCTTTTTCTAGCTTTTCCAGCTTAGCTGCCTTTTCCTTCTTCTCTTCCTCTTTGTTAATATCAACTCGTGGTTTGGCAAGCTTCTTCAAACGTTCCTGCCTCAGCGTCTCTTCAGCGTCAGTGAGCTTCTTCGGTTTTTCTCTGTGGGAAAATAAAAGTTTCAATCAAAACAGGTCGTACAAACTACATAAATTACTTTATACAACTTACTTTTTAGTGGGTGGTTGCTTGTTCGACAAGCGGCTGTACAAGGATAACATACTCTTACGTAACATGCGATTCACAGTGGACTTACGTTGATTGCTGAAACTCTTAAAGGAGTCACGTTCTTTCAGTTGCATAAGTCGGCTGTGTTGTGTCATAATGGTTTATCAAATTGTAGAAGTAAAAGTGCGATGCAAAAACTTACATAACAGGTGGAAAAGCTAACTGTTCCGTCCGCGTACGGGCAGGAATATCATCCCGCACAATCTCCACCTTACGATTACCGATCTCTGGGCAAAAGCAAGGCGTCAAATATTTGCCCGTTTGACGTCTTGGCTCAGCAAGAGCCCAAATGCGTTTATTTTTGGTTACCATACATTGGTAGCGTTCAAGCAGCTTGGAATATTGTGAGCGTAGCTCCGGAAAGAAGCACATGTGCTCCGCGGCCACTGCCAACGGAGTAATACAGCATTGCGGTCTGTATGCTGGCAGTTTTTTCATTAGCATTTCCAATTTAACACGATATCTTGAAGAAACGACTGTTTCCGTTCAAAGTGTAGTCGATGCACCAGCGGTTAGTACAAGCTTGTTTAGCTTCGGCGTTGGTGCTTAACATTAAGCTGAGCCCTTTGTTTACGCAAAACTTATCGGTTATTTTTTTATATTTTTGCTTTCAACCAAAATTTTCTCGTTCAACTATTATATACTGAAATTTTGAAATACAATTCATTATCGCACAATGACAAATTTATCTGCTCGTCCTTGATATCGTAAAGAAATGAATCAAATCGATTTTTTAAAGTATTCTGTGTCTTAACCCTAAGTTATGTTTTCGTGTCTTTTGTGAAATAATACACTTTTCGAATTCCTGTACTAATATCATTGATTTTATTCTGTCTCAACATTTTGTAAAATCGTCAGAACAGGACAGAAGCAACATTTGCGATATATTTGTATGGCATGATTGTACATAATAAGGTTTACTGTGCTAGGAATTTAGTTTAATAAGATATATTCCGTTACATGCAATTTTGTAGAAATAAAAATTTAAATAATGCATTACAATAACAAAACAAATAAATATAATAATCAAGTTGTTGTTAGCCGATATTAGATATCTATATATGTTTGTCTAGTGAGGTCAAAAATTTAACTAGTATATGTATATTAGAATAAATGTAAATCGTCGAGTTCATAATACAACGGTTATAACACAAAATGTTTTTAAAGTACATATTCGCCAGATTAATACTTCAAAAAAAGATAAAACAGTATTGGACGCTAAAAATTTTGTTTGATAAATCTCAACAATATGATCTGACGATGTTTTGAAGCCCTCTTTTGACACCTTTATTGGCTGATCGTCTTTTAATTTTATTATGTCTGGTATTAAGCCAAAATAATTTACTCAATTTGCTTTGTTATTAGATTGGTTTGGTCGCTTACAGCTGTTGCTTTGTTTAATGAATGTTGGCTATGACAGCACGGGTATAGTCTTGTGTGGTCGACTGGCCGCCCAAATCCTTGGTCCGTACCTTGCCATCTTTCAGCACTTTGTTAACAGCGTTAGTTATCATTTCGCTGTATGTTGGCAAATTGACGTGACGCAACATTTTAGCGCCACAGAGAAGCATGGCAGTGGGGTTGGCAACATTTTTACCCACAGCTTCGGCGAAAGTGTGTCTTGCACCCTGTAACAACAAGTTCGTTAAGTAAAAGAGGTGATTACATATATAACATATGTGCATTTTACCGGTTCAAAGACGACCGTTTCTGCCGAATAGGAAGCACCAGCAACAACACCGGCACCACCAACTAGACCGGAACCGATATTGTCGAGAATGTTACCATAAAGATTCGGTGTAACCATAACGTCAAACTTGAAAATTAAGATAACAACAATAAATTTATTTATTTTTTTTGTTAACTTAGAAATATTGCACTCACCTGGTTTGGTCGTTGAACCATTTGCATAGTTGTGTTGTCAACAATCATTTTCTCAAATTGAATACGTGGGTACAGCTTGGCCATTTGCTCGCAAGATTTAAGGAAGAGACCATCTCCCAACTTCATAATGTTAGCTTTGTGCACAGCAGTAACCTTCTTGCGGTTATTCTTAGTAGCATAGTCGAAGGCGAACTTGGCAATGCGCATAGACTTCTTTGAGGTGATGATTTTCAAGCATTCCACAATACCGGGAACAGATTCATGCTCAAGCGCGGAATATTCACCTTCAGTTTGTTCACGGATAATAACGGTATCAATGCTCTGATGGCGGGTTTTTACATTGGGTAAACTGCGCACATGCACGACGTTGGCGTACAGATCCAACTGTCTACGCAATTTCATATTCAAAGTTTCAAGTTCACCAGCAACACTGTAATCTGGAGTGGCCAAGATACCCTGCAATGAAATATACTTGCTAGTGACGAATTGTTATCGTGCAATTTAATTATCTTCTTACCTTTATACACACTTTATTCTTTTGAATTGAAGCTACTACATCTTCCAATTTGGCACTCAAAATTGGATTAACCTCGGATAAGAAGTAATTTTCGAAGTCCACTGGTGCATTGGTTGCCTTAAAAAGTTCGCATATTTTGAAAAATAATGTATACATTCCTTGTGATATTTATAATTACCTTGAAGACTTCCTGCAGTGCATAGACCAATTCTGGACCGACACCATCGCCTGGAATCAATGTGCATGTTACACGGCTGCCGCCAAGAGCACCAGAGTCCTAATAGATGTACAATGAAAACTACCATAAAAAAATTTTATATATAATTTCTTACTTGGTTAACCGCTGAGGTTGTATGAATGGAGCGGACCGCTGTAGCCTAAAAAATATAAATAATATGTAAATTCCATAAGTCTATAATAAAAGTTGTTGAATTTTATTTAAGGCTTGTAACCTCAAATTTTGCACTAAATTCGCGCTACGACGATTCTGTTTATGTAAGAACTGTCAAGTAGTAATAAATCATGGCAGCTGCAAAATATACCAAGATTTACTTACCTGCATCAGCGTGCGACCGAAGGTTCTTGCTAACAATGCCATGTTTATATTATTTAGTGTCAACAGTTACAAAAACCCCAGTTAAATATGAAATTCCGCTCCGTTCAAAAATAAAGTTGGAGAACCCAACAATCAGCAAATCGATTTAAGATCTTCCAGTGGAAACATTCCACTATTCAACAGCAAAGAAGAACTGTCAAATCGCCAATCGAACAGATGTTTGGGAAGGAATGTGATTGCCATATACTATTATTTGAATACGAAGCAAGAAAAATCCTGAACCCACATAATAAAATTTTCTAATAGTTGTCTTTTTGATGACAATGTATAAATTCCCGTCGTCTTACAAAATAATTTATATATGTATATAAATCCGAAAGCAGAGAACCAATTTGTCCGTAGTTGAACCTTCTCTTTACAATCTTTACAAATTTATTTCTTGCATAGAGAAGAATCTCAGCCAAAGAAAAGCAAATTATATTTACGAATTGGTTGCTTCCAAACAAAACAAACCGTCGCATTATTTATTCTATTAAATAGCATTAAAATTGTCAACGCAGTGCGAATTTGCGATGGACCTGTTTACATTATTTAGCCACCAGTGTGAATATCTTTAAATTTCTCTCTCTCTTTATATTTATTTTCTATCAGCTGTTATCATTCTGCACCAAATGACATAACTGACTTTTGATTTCACTTTTTATAACAATAAAAAAAAATTAATTAAGATAAATTAAAACAAAAAACTACAAAATTATCAGTAAATTCATGGTGTAATTATTGCAAAATTTGATGTTCTAAATTCTTAACTAAAGTGCTAAATCATACTTTCGGATGGCTTTAAGAGTCGCTCTACGTCTGCATAAAAATTGCTCTAAACTTGTAGCCGGTGGCAATTCTCCATTGCAATTCATTCGATTGAAGTGTTCAAGGTGAGCCGCAGAGAATTTTTAGAAAGCTGATGCGTGTATAAAAAGCTGATGCGTGTATAAAAAGCTGATGCGTGTCTAAAAAGCTGATGTGTGTCTAATCTGCGTAGTTATCTTTCAGACCATATTTTTCGTTCAACGAGAGAGGTGCTTAATTTAGTTTTATTTTTTAATTCTTAGTGGATCTAACATTCCGAAAATGCGTTTCGTACAATTTTTGCGTAAGAATGATAACCGTAGACGGCTTGGAGTAGTGTCTGAGGATGGAACAAAGCTCGTAGAATTATCCGGTGGAGCTTGCATTTCCAACGATATGGTTTCATTTATCTCTCAAGGTATTTCAATGGAAGAGGTTCAACACAAGGTAGAGGGTCTCCCAAGTGAAGACATGTCCGATGCGCACATTCTTTTACCACCTGTGGTGAATCCACAAAAGATCATTTGCATAGGATTGAATTACAAAGATCATTGTGAAGAGCAAAATAAACCTGCTCCCAGCGAGCCAATTTTTTTCAGCAAGTTTAATACAGCGTTGACAGGTCCAACTGGAGACATTATCGCACATAAAATCACTACGGTAAGTCCTCAACGGAAAGTTTTAAGTATCTACATATCTTCATATGTATTTATGTATGTATATGTAACTGATCTCGTGTTGTGATATAAATTATTCTGATAAGTCGTCAACTGATATTGAAATTATTTTTATGAATATTTCTATTACCAACTACATAAATAGAACATTATATAATTATATATATGTATATAAATAAATTAATTTACTTATAATTTTTCAGAAAATTGATTGGGAAGTTGAATTAGCTGTGGTCATTGGAAAGGAAGCCAGAAAGGTGTCAAAGGAAAATGCCATGGATTATGTATTTGGATACACAATAGCTCAGGACATTTCTGCTAGAGATTGGCAAAAGTCACGTAATGGAGGACAATTCCTAATAGGAAAATCAATGGACACATTTCTTCCTTTAGGACCAGCAATTGTCCACAAAAGCCTTATCAAAGACGTATATGATCTAAATATCCGCACAGTTGTTAATGGTGTCGAAAAGCAAAACCACTTCACTGGAGATATGATTTTCAAAATTGATGACGTTATACATAGATTAACGCAGAGTATCACTCTGAAACCAGGTGATCTTATTCTAACTGGTACACCAAAGGGCGTTGGCATGTACCGAAACCCGCCAGAGTATTTGAAACCTGGTGATGTTATTGAAACTGAAATACAATGTTTGGGTAAGATGGTTAACAAAGTAGTCGCAGACTCTTGAAGTGATAATTTGCAAATAGTGTTTCGCAAATAAGTGTAAAATGGTTCTGCATTTAAAAATTTACTTTTGTGATTTGTTAAATTTTTGTTATATTTTGGAAATTATTGAAACTGTAACTAAAAATAAAGGAAAGCATTTATAAATTGTAACGAATGTATTATTTTTTAATACAACCATAAGCTATATGTAGTTTCGATTTTAAGGGAAAATATGATCTGGTGCCCGCCGTTCCAAACTTCATTTACATTCAGTTAAATTCAGATTTTTGTTTCAAATGTTTATTTTGTGTTTTATAATATAAACATAGCTAATGATAATGTAGATGTCTACATAAAAGTTTTTTAAACTTTAAAGGTTTTACTTTTTGTTGCAAAAAATTCATCTCTTTTATGGTAAGGGGTGTATGGGTCATCTATGTAATATTTCGGACGACGCCAAAAACTAGTAACCATTTTGTCCAGCATGTAACTCTGTGTTGAATTTGTGAAAATGTGTTGACGTAGTCTTCTGCGCAGTTCGGGGGATTTCTTAAACAATTTTTTATTTCGGCCTGTATGAGTGCGTACCCAGATTCCCCAATCGAGACGTTTAAAACGTTTAAGAACAGCCTTTACGGATTTTCGTTTCCCTTTATTGAGCGAGAATTTCGTTAACGAACGTGTTTGCTGTTGAGGTGCACTGAATCCTGGCACAACAGTTTTTAACAAATCTGTTGAAACTGTGTATGGCAGTTTGGAAAGAAGTGAGGAATTTGTATTAGACCACTGGTTACAGATTTGGTAAGAAAATGCACGCTTCATGGGGACGATTGCGGTGTTTTGATTCGCTAGCTGAGTGACCGTACGGACGGCTGAAAAATTAAATCATAACTGTGACATAATGATTTATTCCCAAATATTTACATATTTACCTCCAGAAAATAATGTCCGAAGCATATTTTGTGTTATTTTTGTGGTCTAATATTATATGTATAATTCAGATCGATTCCATAACCGTGTAGAAAATAACCAAAAAAAAAAGACATACATATGATATTGACATATACTCATGACGTTAACGCACTACATTGCCGACACATGTAGATGTCAGTTTTTATTATTGTATTTCCAATTATCTTTCCTCAATTGTCATCGTAACATTTCCACTCTCTGTGCAAAATAGTGGCTCAGTTTGGAGCAAAGCAGAAAAAACTTTTCGTTTTTGTCTAGATCGCGGGAGGACGTTAAGCACCGGCTCGCAAAGGAATTGGAATTGCACCCACGATATTAATTATTCCAAAATTTATACCAATATGTACCGTCTAGCACTGAAGCGACCATGCCGAGACGCCATACAGGTTAGTGCAACTATTTTATAGAATTGTGTTGTAAAAGATATAAAAATGCTTATGTGCCGTCATCACATCTATGCGTGAGGTACTACAACCACTATCACTCAACAAAACGGAAAGCAAAGGGGCAGCGAGCGCTCTGCTCACCTTAACACCCGTGTAGACAAATTGATTGTTATGTCATCTATTAATGCAATATTTATACATTTTGACCAAATATAATCCAAATTCCAAAATAAAATGGATATGAATCTTAAATTGCAATACGTATTCATTTTTGTAGCATGTGGTGCGTAAACTTTCTACAAATAGCTACACCACAGTAATGACAATTTGTTATTATAAATTTAATACTAGATACCCATCACCTATCGTTTGCGTATTGAGATCACTTCTTTATTTAATTTTAATTACATTTCAGATCACATTGAGCCAATATAGCCGAAAAAACTATAGCAATGGCCTGCCAACCAATGTACGAGAAGCCGGTTTTGGCAAAGTGCTGGTATTTCTATCGCCCCTTGTCGCTGTCGGTGGAGTAATTGGATATGCGAAGTCAGCTAATATCACACTTAAATACCATTTATTTATATAAATAATATCAATTTTCAGATACGACCCGAAATTTCGAAAACAAGTCGAACAAAATGTTCCTGGTGCTGACTACATTTTGAAAGTTGCTTTAGAGTCAAAAGATCCCCTTGAAGATATAAATAAGCAGTTTGATGGTGTCAAGAAACAATTCAGCAATGTCACGAAAACGATTGATAGCGCCACATCAACTGTCACTGGTTGGTTTGGAAGCTCCGAAAAACCCGCTGCTAAGCGTAAGTTTGTTAAATTCTAAATTGAATAATTATTGGTAAATAATAATAAATTATAAAATTGCACAGAATCAGAAGTTGCCCCAACGAAAACCTCCCCGCCAACAAAACCAGTGAGTTATAGATATATATTCATAAAAAATTTCCATTTCAACACATTATTTTATCAATTTAGATTACAGCAAGTGCTGCTAAAGAAGCGTCGCCTGCCGCAAAGCCTGCTACTGCCAAACCTAGCGAACCTGTCAAAATAAGTAAACAACCTGAGCCTTTGCCGAAGGATGTGACCGACTTGGAAAATGCAGTAGAAGTTGCAGCTGCTCTAGCTGTAAAAGAATACAACAAAGCGATTACTATTCTCAAGAGGTATTTATCAATGATTTTCTTCAATTTGCCAAGTAATATAAGTTTCAACGCCCATTTCAGCTTTAACAATGATGTACGCAAAGTCGTTGATGATGCCATAGATAATGTTGACACCTCGAGATGGACTTCCTTAAGGAACAAGACAAGTGCTCGCGATACTTCCGTTGCTACTGCAGAAAACTCAGCACGTGAAGCTATTGACAAAATTGGTAATCAAACACAGCACTTGAAACGTTAAATATTTCGATATATTATTCAAACTCACAATTTTATTTATTTAGAAAAGTGTGAGATTGCACTAAGCAAAGCTGCGACCGCTGATAATCATGAGCAGATCACTACCATACGCAAAAAAATTAAAACGTTGGTGGATCACATTAACCACGTCAAAGATGAATTATATCAGCATAAGGATCTTGCCACCGTGTCCGAAAAATATTGGAGAAACGTGAGTACAATATAAAAAGCAATAGCTATCAATGTTGAGTAAACGATAATAACCACTAGGTGGAAAAAGCACGCAACTACTTCGTTGAGGAAATTGAGTCCATATTCCCCGGTTTAAATTTGGCGGATCAAAAACTAAATCTGTCAAAGGAAGATCTGGATTTGTTTATCATGCATGCGTACTCCCATGTACTGGCATACCAAAAGGAGTTGCAACGTTTACAAACTGATGGTGAACTAAGACTAAAACGTGTCATAGATAGCTTCCGCGGTGATAGCGAATCGGATGCAGTGAAAGCCCAATTGGAATATCAGTTGGAAGCTGAAAAGCGAAAACTGGCACTCGAACAAACGAAGAAAATTTTCCAAATCCGAGCTGATTCCGAAAAACAATTGCGCCAACAATTGAAAAAGCAAGCTGAAGCGCATATGGATCATTTGAACGATGCGATAGCCATGAAGGAAAGCGAAATGAAGCGTAACTTCACACGTGAATTGGAAGACAAACTGGCCACTGAAAAGGCTAATTATAAATTACAACTAGCGGCTATGGTTGGCAAAATGCGCGGCATGGATGCTGCTCTACAAGGTAAGCACACTTCGTCCATTGTCTATAAAGTGCAAATTTATAACGAATCTCTTTATAAACGCTACTAATAAGAAATTGATGATGAGCTGAAAGGTACAGAGTTCACCCAATTAATCCTTTTTATTTTATTTTTATTATATCACTGATATTGAATTTCACGAAGTACGAATAAATTATAAATTACTATATTTACAGCGCGAGCTGAGTCGGAGCGTTCTGCCCATCAGGCGCAAGCACTTTGGGCTGCCTGCCAGGCCTTGTGGGCTACAGTAAGCACTGGTGAACCTGGCGTACACTGGCGCAATAAGTTGCGTCCTCTGAAGAGTGAAATCAAGGCGATTTCCAAAGTGGCTGGTAATTATATAAAGCGATTTATCAATTGTGATCGTTTCTAAATATCTATTTAATTTGTTTTAGAGGGCGACGAGCTGGTTTCCGTTGTCATACAAAATTTACCAACTGCCGCCAGCGAGCGTGGCGTGTTCACAGAAGATGCATTGCGCGAACGTTTCATTAATGTAGAGCGCGTTGCACGCAAACTAGCGCTGGTACCAGAAGGCGGAGCTAGCCTTCCAATTTATTTCCTGTCATACTTGCAATCATTGTTCATTTTGAAGCCTGACGATCCCATTTCTCAGGATGAATTGCAAAATAAACCATTTGATTACAGTAAATTGGACACCTACGATATTTTGAACAGAGCTAGGCAAGTAGAATTGTTATTACAGCTTACATATGTACTCATTTGCTTCTTGTTTCAGGTATTTCGTTGACCGTGGAGATCTGCTGCAGGCCTTGAAGTACATGAATCTGTTGCAAGGTGGTGCACGTCGTGTTGCATGTGATTGGTTGAATGAAACGCGTCTAACGCTGGAAACCAAACAAGCTGCCAATACGTTAATGGCCCATGCTGCTGCAAGTGGCCTGTTATATTTGTAAATTAAAATATTGAATTGACTTAAACCATAAAAGATAAAGAAAAATCGATTGCATGCGGAAGTCATTGGTATCATCAGTTACTGTATTTACATTACATTTATCCGGCAAATTAAATCAACGCTTTAAATAATTATTTAAAATTCATTTCATATAGTTTTTTTTTTTGTTTTGAAATTACCACTAATTTATAATTGTTGATTTAGTTACGCATTCCGAATGTAAAGAATTGAACAAGTTGTTGTAATGTTGATAAACAAATAAAGGAAGAAACACATACGCAATAGTAAGAAGGTTGAAAATGTTGGTGAATTTTATTTCTATTTAATTATTTTTGTGAATGATTTTTATTCCTTAAATGTTCTACTCAAGTTCCATTAATAATCTTAAATATCAAATAAAAACAGCTGTTAGCTACCGTTGCATCATAACCCTTTACAGGAGCATTTCTTATAGCATAAAAATCCATTAAAATATCTCTTGACTTTGATCGGTCAGTTAAATGCTGTAGTGATCCGATTTAAACAATTTCTAAAAAGGTTACACCGCTGTATTGGAGAATAATCCGTGCCAAAATTCTTGGAGATAAAAACGTTTCTACACAAGGACTTGTATTTGAACGTTCAGTTTGTATGGCAACTATAATCTCTAGTGATCCGAAGACGATACCGACAGCAGCTTATCGGGAAGTGTGCAAAACTTCAGAGTTATATTTCAAAAACTAGTTCGCGTATATACAGACAGACAGACGGACGAACGATTAGGTAGCCAGATATGTCAAAATCGACTCACCTCACAATGCTGATCATTTGTACTTATATTTTCCAGAAGTCCGCCGTGTCCTTTGGGTGTTACGAACTTCGTGACAAACTTAATATACCCTTAACAGGGTATAATAATCACAATTTTTAAACTGGAAAAATACTTATACAAAAAGTGAAACAGTACTCGATTTAAGTTTTTTTTCGTAAATATTTTATTTGAATATCCTATCAGTTAAATATATACATAATTAGTAATTGTAGTCCAGTAGTTTTGAAATAAATTAAACTATCGCCTGCATTCAAAAACGAGCTTTGAGAACATGTCAATTCAGTTTATTGGTCAACTTTGCCGCTGTCAGTTTCTGTTCGATTGCCTGCAATGGAGTCCAATGCTGCAAACTTCCAGCGCATATATGCGACTCTCATACGATCCCAAACATTTCCGACCGAGTCCATTGCAGGGCGAACGTCGAGTATTGCAAATTTGTAATCCTTGTCCACCACGCCGCCATCATAGTAATCAATAACGTAACGAACATCTTTACCACAACGATCAACAATCCAGTCATGACGATCGAACGGCAATTCGTAACTATTAAATATAAATATAATAATTTTGATCTAATAATGTCGTAAAAAAAAACCTACCCTAGCCAGCTGCGTATGCGTGCACGGGGACTGTAATCGGCAGCTTTACCACCAAAACTCTTTAATCGTGGATTTCCACACTCCCTAGCATGCAATGCTTCCCACTTAAGTACCTCTTTCCAGGCTTGTTCATTGTTGGCATTATGAATGAAAATAATGTCGCCCATATCTTTCTGTGAAATGTCGTCATTCTTCCAACGCCAACCTTTCCTTAACATTGCGTTCCAAAACATTTGCTGGCTTGGATATTGCCAGAACTGTTGACTACCGTCTTCTGTCACTTTTGGTATGCTCGATGTTTGACGGTCTGTTGATAGAGGAAAGGGTTGATCCGGTGCTGGTTGTTGATTGGCAGGTGGCATCATATTGAGTGGATTAATATCACTTTGACCATGCTGAACCGGGCACTCGGATGCTGGTGGTGTGGCAGTAGTTGTAATTTTTTCTTGTTGCCGTTGTGGTGGAGTCGTTGGAGCAGCACCGCCTTTCTGATGCATTGGACACTCTGGCGGTGGCGCAGCACCCGTGGCAGCCATGTGAATGTGATCTTTAGGCATTTGTGGTGCTGCTTCCATACGGACGCTTGTGATTGTATTACCCATTATCAATCTATAATTATATTAATGTTTATTATTAAACTGGGTCATATGATTTTACATCCCCCCAATAGTGGGTCAATGTTGTTGCATAATTAAATCAATTTCAAAGTTTATTCCACGTATTGTCAGCACTTACATTTTAAGCAATTGCAAATTTAATATTTTTATTAATGTAATTTAAGAAACAAGTCGAGATTACACGTCTAGCAATTTATGTAATTTTGTTACAAAAATTCTTTCCCCACGAGGGGTAGTCGCAAATCTACGAGTACTAATGATGTTATTTAAAGCTTTTAAGGTTATAATATACACATTTGACAGTTGAATTTGACATAATTTCTGAGGGATGCAAATAGCCTTGCCATACTAAACAAAAAATGTTTGTTTATTAAAGTGGTGAGAATTTTTTGTTTGTTGTTATCAGAGAACGTATATGATAGGCAGAGAACGTATGAGATATTTTCTGTACGTTCTCTGTACATCATGTACGTTCTCTGTCTATCACATACGTTCTCTGCGTCTTTTATAAGTTTTCTGTATTTTTATACGTTCTCTGCTGCTGGGTGTATGTATATTTCCCAGTATAAATGTTCCTGTAAGGAAATCACCAGAAAGTCACAACTCGTATAAAGACAAATTGCAAAAGTATGATTTCTATTGGTTAAATGCTGTTTTACAATTAAAGGTGTTTAAGGTTTGGTTTATTTACTAAACATAAAATTTGAAAGAAATTAAGATTTTCTTTCAAGGTATATTTAAATGTTGTTTCATTGGGACTGCGCAATATTCCTGCATATTCTTATACATTTTATTACTAAAAATATAAAATTGCACCTTTTCTCGGCGATAGAGATTCCGAAGAGCGTTGCACGTTAAAAACGAAAGAAGTATTTGCTTTGTACGTTATATGGCGTGACATTGCAACAAAGTAAAGTTGGTCATGATGTGGTCCAGTGTACGGTTATTGTTAATGTTTAAGGGGTTACATGGTTTCCTTGGGTAAAAAGCAGCATTTTTTCAAAAATTTTTTTGTCGTATAAAAAATGAAATACTTTATTAGAATTTTTTATTTTTACATACACTATTAACAAAGAAATTCTGAAATTTCTGGAAAAAAATATTTTAAACTCGGCTCATCATTTCCGGTGATCCCTCGGAAAAAAGATGCATTCGCGTTGGCATAACTCCGTACAGGATCATCTAAAGTGAAAAAACCTTGACTTTAAAAACTTTGACTTAGAACTTGGACGAAGAAAAAAAACGAAAATTGGATTTTTGACAGACATTTCTACAAAAAATGGAAAATTCAGTGAAAATTTCGCGACATTTTTTTTTTTAATAATTGTGAGCGAAAAAAAATCTTTTGGTCCAATCTTTAAGAATTGAATCTCAAAAATCTGTGTAAAATTTCGTGAAGATCGGTTGAGTAGTTCTCGAGAAATCTTTCCAACCGACTTCAAAAAAGCTATTTTCTAAACGATTAAGGTTACTTTTCAAATACATATACGCGCTTAGCTTCGTTTCAAAATTTTTCTAATATATTGATTACTACAATTTAACAACTGTTGGTTTAAGTAAATTATTTTGACTATTTATTAGAACCAATTTTACGCAAAAATATATATTTTTTCAGTCTGTTCCGCATTAGATGGCAGAGCTGCAAGACAATCGGGGATTAGTTGGCCTGGCCAAGTGTAACTAAAGAGAATAAGGGCGAAAATCAACGAATCATTAATCAATCCTTTCATGATGCGGCGCGGTGCGTGTCCTTTTATGTTAAAGAATGACAAAAAAGCAAACATACACTCTCCTTACACTTTCAATTCGCTGCCAGAATAAAAAAGAAAAGTTAAAGGCATTACAAAGAAGGAATGTCTACATGCGGAGTTTGAAGAACGGCGTTGAAAAAGCAGCGGAGGGAAGAAAATTACCTAAAAGATTTCACAACGCGGCAGGGATAAAGCTACGATTCCAGAAAAAAATAGATAGCGAAGGGAGAAAATCGGCAGAAGAAACAATGTAAAAATGTATAAAATGGCGATATTATTTGATGAGGGACATTTGCGTATTTACATACATACATACATATGTACATATGTACATACGAACGAACATTTCACCGAAGCGTTGATAAGATGAGTGACTGAAACTGATGGGTGTCGGTTGTTGAGTGGCTGGAGTGACAGTCCCGCGTTGACACGGGGCTGGCATCCAGCGTTAAGAAAAATTGCGCGCCATAAAATGGCATTAATATGAAGAAAGCACTGCGACCGCAGTGTAAATTTTTCTAAAAGTTTGCAAATGGAGTGCCCTGCCATGCAAAAATGAAGAAGCAGCCAACGAATAACGCTAAATTATTAAGCAATGCTCTTACGAAGTATTTCCGTATATGATGTATGTATGTATGTTTGCATGTGATATAGTACTTATGTACATATGTATGAGTGTCATTGGTAATGCAAATTTAAGTGCCTCTTGTTCCCAAAAGTCTTAATTTCAGCCTGCTCTCACATACCATACCCGTGACATGTCACGGCTATACAAAAGTGACATTTAAGGAAAATAAGAAATTAAAATCTAGAATGTATGCCAGAAGGAGATAAAGGAGCCTACAATGGCAGCGACAGGCAGACCTACACCAACGCTCATTTAGTGAATTGTAATGTGTTGGTAATCGGGAAGAGTGCCGCACAATACGGGTATGTGGAGCAACAAACATCATTAATTATCCGAAAGAATTCTCAAAGTCATGTCGAGACAGACACTCGGACGGACGAAATGTATTCAAATGCATTTTGTTGTTGTTTATGATGCAAAACAGAGGACATAAAATGCACTAAATTCAAAAGTAAAAGTTTGTGGAAAATCGTCATTCTCAAAAAACAATGCGAATTGCATTTGCTGCTAGAAAATTTTTGGCGAAAATGCAATTTAATTATTTTGTCGATTGATTTTTACAAATTATGTAATTATGAAATTTTTATAATTTTTTTTAATAATTAATTAATGTGTGGCTGCTTTAGTTACTTAGAAACATACAAAAATTATTGCTAGTGTAGCATTACAACTGATCAAATTTGACCCGGACTGATCCTTTTAAGGGGTTTCCTCGCGTAAAAAACAGCCCTTTTTCAAAAATTTCTTTCTCATATAAAAAATTAAATATTTTATCATAACTTTTTTATTGTTACAAATCAACATTATTAACGAAGAAATTCTGAAATTTTTGAACAAAAGATATTTTAAACTCGGCCATTCCGACACCATTTCTAGAGATCCCTCGGAAAAAAGATGCGTCTGTGTTTTCAGGATAACTCCTTACAGGATCATCTAAAGTGAAAACCTTAACTTAGAACTTGGACGAAGGAAAAAAACTGGAAATTGGATTTTTGGCAGACATTTAAAAAAAAAAATTGAAATTTCAGCGAAAAATTAGCGACAAATTTTCTTCAAATAGTTGCAATCGAGAAAAAAATCCTTCATCCAAGTCTTTAAGAATTGTATCTCAAAGACCTGTGTAAAATTTCATGAAGATCGCTGAGTAGTTTTCGAGAAATCTTGCCAACCAACTTCAAAAACACAGTTTCGAGAAAAACGCGTTTAAAGACGGCGCACTTAGCTTAGCTAGCCTCGAGCGCAACAAGTTCTCAAGGCTATGTTTCCGAAACTAACACTCGGATCAATTTTAAAAATTTCGGACAATACTCTAGAGGAGTTGTAGAATTTAATAAGATAATAAAAAAACATTGATTTTTTGAAACCCGTAAACCCATGTAACCGCTTAAAGGGAGCCAGCTGCGATTTTACTGTGTAGTATACTGATCTGATAAAATTTGACCCGGACATTTTCGCGCAAACCGAATTAATGAAAATTGTTTTCCTACAGTTTTACAGGTACAATTTTTTTTACGTTCGTGTGAAGTACGTGAACACCCTACATTCAACCAACGATTTATTACTGCTGATGGGTAGTGGGTTTATGAATATTACGTCGAAATTGTCCAACAATCTACCGAATGATGTTCCAAAAATTAGTCGAAATCTAAAGTTTGTCGAAGTCGGCCCAAGATCAAGGTGATGCTCGGCGTAGGACCGGATTTGTAGACAGAAGATTGCAGAAAATTTGTATTTTCTTCAACAGAACAATGCGCTGTCACATACCAACACGATTGTGACTATTTTTTGAGATAAATATTAAACGAGAGTCATCGTTCACCCACTGTTTTCGCAAAATTTGGCTCCGAGTTTCTTTTTCAGTTTCCGAAACTGAAAAATCAGCCTAAAAAAATGTACTATGAGTGTATTAAAAACCACGCACAGAAGGCCAGCTCAATCGAGGCTTATAAAAAATTAGTAGAGACTTGTATCAAAATACGTGAAAATGTTGTGTATTTTGTCAGTTCGATTTTTTACGGTTGCTAAAAATAGGCCTCTAAAATTTTATTTATATTTAAGGGTTTGGTATGACCTATTAGTTCACATATTACTAAAAATAAAATGAAAAATTTCATTTTACCATTGGAAATTCTTAACTCTTGCCTTTAATTTGCTTACCGGAACCATATTGAACGTCAAATTTCCAATAACGTCGGTGTCAATCATAATTAGTAACAACGGCAATTTTTCATTAAAAACACGAAAGCCGACACTTTCGGAAACATGTAAAATAATAACATACATAATGAAAACACACACAGGCACATACAAACATACAAAAATGTAATATGAATGTAGTGTGCGCCTGAGGAACGTCGAAATTTCCCATTCACATGCGTAACTAAAGCTTGCTCCGGCCAAAAACAAAGATGGTAGACTAAAATTAAAAAAAAAAAAAAAAAAAAAAAAAATGGGCTTACAAATTTTTAATAAGTTTACATTGTAAAATATTGTAATCAGCAACTAAAGGCCGAAAGCCATAAAAGCCACAGCACACAGTTGGTGTGCCGCGTCCGGCAGTGCCCCGCGGCTATCTAGCTGATGACTATTCGACTTGGAAAGAATATGGCTAAGAGCGAAAGCAAAAGCCACCGCATCTGTTGCACAAGCATTCGATACGTGTATCAATGAAAGTGTAGATTTGTATACGCACACAAATTCGCCGCGGCTATTGCCACATACTCACACAGTTATATTTATATGTAGTATGTAGGTAAATAGGTGCTACTGCCGAAGCACATACGAGTCCGTGTATACACTTCGCTTATTTAGATAGGCATGTAATGTAATTTTTCTTTACGGCATTCAACGCTCGCAGCGCGTTACGATTGTAGCTAATTAAATTTAAAGATATTGGAAAGATTATCAATCTTTAGGGCTACTCACTCTAGGCTGCAGACTCTCACAGTGCGCGCATCTTTCGGTTTGGCGTTGCATCGCGCAATACAACTCGTACGAGTTCGTCATCGCTGAATGGGCGGGCAGATCTCAGACGTTGTTTTACGGCTGCACTGATGTTAGAACTCATAAGCTTTGCCTTGAACAACAAACAACAAACAACAAACAACCAACAACAGCAATAACACAAAACAAAAGAAACGAATGTAGAAAATGGTGAAAAAAATAATAGCACACTTGGTGGTGCTAGTGGGTTTGTACGTTTATTTCATGATTGAAAAAATGATTAATGATTGCACTGCCAAAATTCAATTCGAATTGGGTACGCTTCAGCCTCAGCATCAGCGCGTTGCTTAGTATCTGCTGTTTGTTGTATTGTCGCAGTTTTAGTTGTGCTGCGGTCCTGCAGCACACTATCGGGATGTCCGCTAGCTTAAGCGCATACCAGCATTCAAGCTATATATAGCCGAACGCTTCAACAGCTATGACAGTATTGACGTCCCACACAAATCCATTGCCGCTTCCCAGCCATTTTGCTCAATACACTGCGACATGCGACCGCCAGCGAGACTGTTTCCCCTTTTGTTGTTGTTGTTGCGTTTGTCGACCAATGTGTGTGTCCTGCCTTGATCCAAATCAAACAATTCACAATGCAGGATCATCAATTACATCGCTCCCAGTATTGAAAGCCCAGCACTTTGCCGCTTGCGATTGCATTTAGCCTTGCAGAAATGATCCCTCCGACTGCCTGGGTTGTGGGGCAAGTTGCTGAACTGTTTATATGTATATTATGTGTTTTAATATTAATATGTTTGTGTTTGCTGCATTGTGTTTGTTTGTTTTATTGGTTGCTCGTTTTGTTTGCTTTTAACGGTCGAAAATGGTCAAATGCGTTTGTTAACAACTTTGCGTTGTGCTAATAAATGTTTTTTTAATTGACTCGCGCTCCTCTCATCTCGTATGACCGTCACGAGTTCAATTTGCAAGTGTTGAGTCTCACAGTTCCAGTTGCGGTGAAAAGGCGTTGAGTTGGCCGCCAGGCAATTTGCAGAATCATTCAGTAAATTAACATGTGCATGTAATAGTATGTCTGTATGTGCTTTTACAATTACGTAACTCTTCTATTTTTCCATTGCATTCATGTGTGGTAGTCAATATATCTCAGAAATTTACATAAGTTAGTTTTTATTGTTGGCCGCCATGTTGTGAGGTTAGAGGTGTGCATTTGAAATTCGTAGGTTGCCTTTTATATTTCCGGATTTGGCAGCCTTTGTGTTGCAATCTGGCAAATTACTACTTTTTCGTAAAGTTTGACATTTTTGAAGTCATACATACTCAGAACGTATTGACATACGATCGCTATTTTATTTACAGTAACTTAAAATATTCATCTCAGCCAAAAAAATGGTATTAAATCACGAACATTTTCAGGCGATTATTTTTCACAACTTTCGACGTGGATCGAAACAGTCTTACCAGCAGTTTCTCGATCAACTTAATTAAATTTTTAACGATGAAACTCTATCAAGGACTAGTATTTATCGATGGAATGGTGAATCCAATCGAGGGCGTAGATCACTCCAAGACAAATTTCGTGAAGGTCATCCAAAATCAGTTTTTGCACCAGAAGTTATTGATGCTGTGCGCAAACTAATATTGTAAGATTTATTCGTTAGTGGGACTAGCATACATTCAATATTGCACAATTTGTTAATCACTCAAAAAAGGCTTATTCTAAAACTAACATTTTCAAAAGAGGCTAGAGCTCCGAAATTACAGCCCTGGCCGGATGAAATCCGGGTTAATTCCGGTAACGGTAACAGTTGCAATTCTCACGCTCAAAAGGCTCGAGTCGATTGGTAGAGAGAAATTAAAAAAAAAAAAAACAATAACGGTGCTTTGAAATACAAGTACGTCTGTGAAATCGTGAAATATGATGAATCGTGGATTTATGCGTCTGAAGCCTAAAGTAAAGAGGTCGACTGTATGGGTGTTTCAAAATAAGCCGAATCCACCAAAAGCTATTCCCGCATGAGGCACTTCCAAGCAAACTATTGCCACTAGAATAACGTAGAACAGTGAATTCTGAGTATATTTGTTCGTCAGCTGTCTTTCAAGGAATGAGGAAAACCATCCCCTGAAGACGGATCACTCTTCACCACGACAATGTGAGTATAGTCCTGACTTGACACCCTTCTCACGACAGTTGGGTCTACGTAACCGGAACGAATTCGGTATTTCAACCGGCAAAGGACTGTCAACTTGGCAGATTTCTGCCGCTAAAACAACAACCTGGCGCAGAATTACTTCTTTTTCTCCCCGTTGCTGAAGAGGAGATTGATGCGTTCAAAAGGCATGTTTTGGAGATATGTCAATCAGAGTGGCAAAAGACCTTTGACAATTGATTTAAATACATGAAAAAGTGTATAGATCTTAATGGAGAATATGAATTGAAAAACAATTAAGCGATTTTTCATAACTTGAATCCGATCTCTAATCCAAGATTAAAAATTATTTTCCAAAGTAGTAGCCTCTCGACAGATAATGTCAACTTTGGCATATTTGTCGTATTTGCTTGTCGAAGAGGCCCGAATTTAAAGTCTGTTCATGGTAAAAATTGACTTATGGAGATCAAACATAAAGAAAGGTTGTGCCATTCTAAGGGAGGGAAATATCAATTAAGTTTGGACACGCAGTTTAAATTGACCATTCCGGGTATATACCAATGAAGCACATGCTTTTACAGTAAATTTTAAATTTCTTGCCAAGACTCGGCTCTTAAAGAGAGCGGCCAAGAAATTTCGAAGAGAAAACTGCTAGTATTTATTAATAACGTTATATTTTTACCAGAAAATTTTTGTAAAGCTTTTGGTTAGAGCGACTTTAAAAATTACATTCTCTTCTTCTTCTTTATTGGTTTTAGCCGAGTTAATGGATTGAGGATGGAGCCATGTGTAGAAGTTCACGCAAGCGAGGAAAGTTCACTAACCGCCAATTACTTGAGAGTGGCCAGAAGCGATTCTTTTAGATATGGCTCGAGCAGCTTACGACTTCCGATCTTAGACCAGGTATCCTCTTGTTCTACAATCGAAGTTCTATAATAATTAAGTAGTAATTTCATATATAACCATATATGCAAATTATTTTTTTATTAGTTTTGTCAATAAAATATTATTATTTAAATAAACTAAAACTTGCTAAAATTGTTCTTGAAGCACTTATACCATTACCAAATTATAATGGTCATCTTGCTATGGCAACATTACTACCAATTCCGTCCACTTTACTTCAATGGATCACTGGCCGAGATGCTGAAGGCAATACACGAAATTTCTCCCCAAAACACATTCTCAGCGCTGCAGCCCAGAAAAGTGTTTTGTGGTCATTTAACCAATACGGATAATTATTTTAATGGGTATTAGTGAAAATATTATTAAATTGCTGTTTATGTAGTTATGTGCGGCAGGGAACTGGAATGGGGGAACCAATGCAGTGGAATATCCACGAAGCATGCCGCAGGCAAGAGTTTAACATAATATGACAGGTAATAGTTGAGAGCAGTGATAAATGGCCGACAATTTAGAAAATTGTCCATTTGAGCCATATTTAATTCGTAGCCTTTGGTAAGCTGGCGAACTGGTTGCTCATTGGCTGCTGGCACTGAGCACTCGCTGTAAACCGTCTGCTGAACCGGACTGGAGCGGCCGCGCTTGTAAATGGTTGTAGAAATGTGTTTAATTATGGGTTCATTATGTATCACTGTGATTTATTGATTAACTAATAGGTTGTTTCGCTAAGTGGACAAATTACATTTAATTATATACACATTTCACCAAAATGTCTGCCGTCGATGCCGTTGCTGCCGCCAATGCTGCGCTGAAGCTTTGTGGTCTTGTGTAAAAAATAAAATTATGCTAACAAAATTAGTGTCAAATGAAGTTCGCTGCTGCTCAATTTACACTTTTCCATATTTACATATTCAGCTGTCAAAGTGATTTGATTGCGTGTGTTCGGCGCATTACGATGATGAGCTAGGAGGAATGCGAGCGCTTCTAATCATTTAGAATATCAAAAATAATTTATGTTATCAGTCAATTTGAGCTTATCAACTCAGCGAAGTTATTTTGCTGCGCATCCACTGAATCAAGCATAGTAACATGGAATACATAAATACATATACATGTACATATATACTGCATGGCTGTGCAAATGTGTATTTATGTGCTTTATTCGTCAGCAAATGCCTTTGTTGTTGTGTTTGTCACCCACCAGCGCTGTCGCTGTTCTTTGCAAAAGCTGCCATCATTAATCACTCAATCAATCATCAGTTCAATCAGTGTATTTGTTGTTGCTGTATTAAATAGATATCATTCTTCGTCTCTAGTTAATCTCTTCAAGAACCAAACTCCAAGTTTTCTTTGCATGTTTGCCTCAAATTAGCCTGTTTTGTGGCATTGTAACTACTGCTCGTGCTACAAATTTACATATATAAGTATGTATATATGTACATACTGAGCAATATTGATGAGCATAAAATACTTGTATTATAACCATTTATATTAAATTCAAATTACCGTTATTGCCATAACTTTTTATCTCTTAAACTCTAAGAAAGTTGGTATGAAATATCAATAAAAAATTAAGAATTTTGGTGATTCGAGTTAAGGAAGTTCAATTGTATATATAATTGCTTGGATTCTGATTCACTGGTTGACAGTTTGGACCTTAAGGTGCTTAAAGTGCTGCAAAAATAGACCGATAGGGCCAGCAAACGACGCCATATTTTTTCCGCTCTTTGGATATTTCTCTTCAGCAAGTTTTGCCATTTCATCATGGCAAGATACATATACGATCCAACAACGAGTCGAAATTATTAAAATTTGCTACAGAAAATCGGAGTCAGTGGCTTCAACTTTAAAGCGCTACGTCCAACTTATGGTCGTCATAATCGTCCTGTCAGATCAACAATTGAGCGTCTGGGACAACTCTGTAACGTCGTTGTGGCGAATGTTGCGAAAAGATCTTGGCCTACATCTTAACATGATGAAATTGACGCAAGAACTGAAGCGGCTTGACAACCAAAATCTTGGTATGCTCTTTAATTGTGCTGAGCAACAACTTTAAAATGATTCAGATTTTCATCGAAAAATCATCTTCCGTGATTGAGACTCATTTCCGGCTGAATGGCTTCGTAAATAAGCAAAATATGCGTTATTTGTTAGGCAGCAATCCACACGTGCTCCATGAGTCACCATTGCATCCGGAAAAAATTGCATTTTATGGACTGGCAACGTCATTGGGACGTACTTCTTCTGTGATGATCAAGACCGTCAAGATACTGTGAATGGGAATCGCTCCCGCTCAATGATAACCGCATATTTTTGGCCCGAATTGGATGATATGGACTTGGACAATATGTGGTTCCAACAGGACGGCAAAGAACTCTTTTATAATTGGAACTATCAGATGGCTGTTAACCAGACATTGATAAAACGGCCCTTAAACCTTAATTCGATTTTTGGGATTAAAATTTTACTTTTGGCTTTTCGGCCTGGTATTTAAGATTTCCGGATTACAAATGTTTTAAAATGATTATATAAAAAATTAAATCTGTTAAATATTATTTAAACAAAAATCGAAATTTTATGTTCGTATGAAGACATATTCATATATATATTTATATATACAAACATATGTGCACAAGTCTGATTTATGTACATGAAATCATCAAGTTCTTTATGTCCTTACTTAAGTGCCACTATCTGCCTGATATTTCACAACATGTCTAATACGAAAAGCCGAAAGCACATTAAAATAAAATCAATAAAAATCCATTTGAATGTAGAAGTCCTTTTTTAATATTCCTAACATTGTTTTTGTTCACGTGTTTGCTTTGTTTTTCATCAAAACCAAAACTTCTGATGGGTGGCTTAGAACAAATAAAGAAAACAGCAACAATGACAAGCGAGCAGCGCGCATACACCCGCAGTCACATCTACCTTACCGCCTAACTATGACCATATGTAGGTGTGTGTGTGCATGCACGTAGTTCTGCATGAATATTGACGTCGTATGGTGCACAGCTCGCAACTCGCAACATTATAATGTGGCACGTTGTGTATCATTAATCAAAGTTGTGCAGCAAGTGAACTTCCTTTGCCGCTTGACAGTCACAACTGATTGTAAGTTTGAATTGGGATTTGAGCATGGACTTGGATATACTTCGCCTGCACATACACACACACACACACACATATACATAACACGTAAGTAATGCTTGCTTGTCTGTAGATTGGCCCACACCGGCACCTCGTTGTTATGCACATTGTTGATGTTACTTAGGCGACGATAGCTGCTGGGAGAGCCATAGTGGCATGAAGGCGTAGTGCCATTGGCGACTGAGCTAGCTGGGCCACCTCTCAAGAATTTACAGGAGTCGTTGTAGTTTTTATTGTAGGCGCTCACTGTAGTTGCCAGCTTGCTTTCTGCAAATATGCAGCATACTCTCGAAGTCATATCAGTTGCTTGGCCAATATGCATGATAATAGTACATGTGGGGATGGGTGTATATGGAAAACGCTAATGCAGTTTAATCACCTTCTCTTGTGGTTTCTCACACTTATGTCTTGTAAGGAAACTGTATGAGCCAGCGAAATAGCAGCGCATATTGTAACACTTAATATTTAAATAATCGAGTGCTATGCTCATTATCAGTAATTTATGTATACAAAAACAAAAACAAGAAATTTGTATGTACATACATATATATATAAGACTGGGAATAGTTTTGTGTAAATAAAAATAAAGCAAAATCATTAATTAAATGCATTTTTACATATACATACATATGAGTGTGTTTGAATAAGGGTTCGCCTTTCGTCTATTTAGTTATTATATGCTATTTAGTTACCTTAATGGAAGCTTTTCATGTTTGCCCAGCTATGGGAGCCATTAGTCGTTTGAATTACTTTAGATAGTCATAAGAAGAGTGTGCTCCAAAACTAGATAATAAACAAGTATAGATATGTTGAGCTCATTGGTAAAGTGGCTTTTAATCGATTTTATTCATTCATTAGATTTTTGGTTTAATATGTTTGAGTTTTGTAAACATAATTTTTGTAATACAAAACCATTAATTTGTTAAATCAAGTTTGAGTACACTATTTGTTTGGAATTTATTAAGGTTCTCAAGTATTTCCTCTTTCACATACAGGCCAAGTAAAGGTTTTTAATTTTTGCGATAAAGATAGGATCTGGGCTAAAAGCTGGCGTTAAGAACTATGATTTTGACGGTTTTGAAAACATAGTTACCTTTGATAGTTTGGTTGATTTTGGTATCTTGGTTGAGTATAATTTTTTTGATTTAGTTTTTTGAAAGTAATCAGAATTCTTCTAACATTTAATAATTCTTTAGTTTTGGAGCATTTGATTCTTCCTAATGGAGTGCTCTACCAATTCTTTATGGGGTTAAATGGGTTTTATATAAAAAATTAAATATATTATTAAATTTTTTGTTGTTACGAACATATAGCTCCTTACAGGATTAAAATCTTAACTTAAAACTTGGACAAAAAAAAAACTGAAAATTAGATTTTTTGCAAACTTTTTTTTTACAAAAAAATTAAAATTTCGGTGAAAATTTCGCGACATTTTTTTTCAAATAGATGCAATCGAAAAAAATCCTTCATCTAAGACTTTAATAATTTTTATTATTTTTACCTCAAAGACATGTGAAAAATTTCATGAAGAGCGGCTAATTAGTTGTCGAGAAATCTTGCCAACCGGATTCAAAAGCACAGTTTCGAGAAAAACGCGTTTAAAGACGGCGCAGCCTCGAGCGCACAAGTTCCCAAGACTGTATCTTCGAAACTATTACTCCGATCAACATAATAATTTAGATAAATAGTCTAAAAATGTTCTAGAATTTAATAAGACACATAAAAAATCGATTTTTTTGAAACTCATAACAAATTTCTTTGAAGAGGTTTTTCATTTAATAAATAAATTTCTTCTACTTTAATAATCGGTTAATCCTGTTAAGAATTACAAATATTAATGAAGATCTGGAGTAAATTATAGTTTTTGGCAAAATGGTGGCTTATCCGAATAAAAAACTTCTTTTGTGAAACACCTTACACTTCAGGGGTAAAAAAATCAAATCATTCGATCAAATATATTATAAGTAAGAAATATAACAAGATTTGAAAATTTTAAGCCGATCGGTTTAGCTTAGGATAAGTTTTTCTCACTGGCTCTGGAAATATTGCTTCGAGGAAACGTGTTCAAAGGTTTGGGAGCAGATTACAATAATTAAATAAAATTATACAAATGCGTTCATATCTCTTAAACTATTACCCGAAACAACTTCGAATTAGATATGAAAATTTTCTGAACCTCACAAATTCAATTCAATTTTTTACTTATCGAACTGTTATTATCTCTTGAGGATCTTAGAAAAACAATATTTTTACCACCAAAAGCTCTTTGTTTTCATTAATAAACTTGTAAATGTTTAACAAATTTATATAGCTGTTTGTTGACGTTTGAAATTATAAGTGAATTCATCCGTTGTCTAAGCCCTGAAGCTTACCAGTTACGTGACTTAATATACTACTGTGCCCAAAAAATATGGTGACATTGTATTTATTTTGAAAATTCTTTATTTATTTTTCCAAATCAATTTCATCCCCTTCAAGATAATCCCCTCCCGATGCAATGCACTTATGCCAACGGATTTTCCAATCTTCGAAACATTGGTTGTAGTCACTTTCCGGGATGGCCTTCAGTTTCGTCTTCGCTGCGGCTTGTCCCGGAGCGGTCTTCTGAGCTTGGTGAACAGCCAGAAGTCGCACGGTGCCAGATCAGGTGAATACGGTTGTTGCGGAACGATATGGATTGAGCTTTTGGCGAAATGATCACGAATTACGAGGGCAGTATGGGATGGTGCATTATCGTGGTGTAGAAACCAAGAATTGTCTTTCCACAGTTCCGGCCTTTTTAGGCGGATAGCGTTACGCAAACGACGCATAACGTTCAAATAATATTCCTAGTTGGTTGTTTAACCGGTTGGAAGGAATTCATAATGCACAACACCACGATAATCAAAGAAAACAGTCAACATGACCTTGATTTTTGAGCGACTTGAGTGCGATTTTTTTGGTCTCGGCTCTCTTTTGGTATGATATTTGCTCGATCGATCGGTTGTTTCAGGGACGTAAGCATAGATCCAAGTCCCATCGCCAGTTATAATGCATTTCATGACACCCTGGTAGTCGGAAAGCATCGTTTCACACACCTCAACGCGACGCCTTTTTTCCAAAAAATTCAATGTTTTCGGTACCAGTAAAGATTTGATGCGCTTGAGGCCCAAAACATCCTTCAAAATGGTATTGGCTGAGCCTTTCGATATGCTAACTTCATCAGCAAGGTCTCTAATTGTTAATCGACGGTTTTTCAACACCAAATCTTTGATTTGTTGAACGTGAGTTTCGTCGGTTGAGGTTGATGGTCGTCCTGGACGCTCTTCGTCTTCGACACGTTCACGGCCGGCTTGGAACTCACTATACCATTTTAAAAATTTTTTTAGACATATCCTCATCACCAAAGGCTTTCTGCACCATCCTCAACGTATCTGCAGCAGAAAATTGATTCCGTAAACAAAATTTAATGCATATTCTTTGCTCAACAAATTTCGACATCGCAAAAAACGAAAAACTCACTTTTAGCAACTCACAAAACGGCACGTACCTCAAACACTAATGAATATTTTGACATGAAATTTGACATAAATGTGACTGACAGTACTACCAACCTAAAAAAAATAATTCTCCAAATCCTTCGACGAGCGCAGTTTAAATTCAAATGTCACCTTATTTTTTGGATACAGTATATTATGGGCTTAAAGTGTTTAAATAATTTTTTGCTGAAGACAGAAATAGTTTTTTATAGACAGTTAATATTATTTATCTTTAATTGAAGCCCTTCTGGTTGTTATTTTTGTTCTTGTATTTTATTGTAGCGCTGATAAAACTGATTTTAAAGCAAAATTCGTTCAGTTTTAGCTTCATTCCAGCTCTATATCATAAACAGTTTTTGATTCTACCAAATTCGAAGGTAATTGGAAATATGATTTTCCTCCAAGCTTGAAGTGGACTCTCTTCAGTCTCTTAACTGTAAAATATCATATTTGGGATTGCTATTACACAGCCAACAATCTTCAGTCAATTCCGATGCTTTTTGTTTGCAATCACAAAGTGCAAACTACCTTATTTCTTCACTAATAGTTCTCTACTAATAAAAACAATTAAAAATAGAGAAAATCAGTGCCAAAAATTTGCCAAAATTAGTTAAAACATTGACTTTAACTAATTTCAATAAGAAAATAATTAGTAATTTACGTCACATCGAATTATTATTATTTGTGAATATCTGTATTTTTACAAATTTCATAAAACGTGACGAAAGCATTACGCGAAAACAAAGCAAGTGCAATCAATTACGTACTCTAATGACTTTAAATTGGGCATTACACAGTTAACTTTAAATATTGAATACAACAAATACAAATAGAAAATTATGGCGCATCGATTTACAATACAGTTGCCAGCAAAGTTGCATGTCATCACATCAGTTATAGTTGCAGCAGAAGCAGAAATAGTAAAGCGCGTACAAGCAAACGCAGTAGCGACAGCAGTCAAGTTGCACATACAGAAGCGCTTACCTACACACACGTGCATTGTGTATGTAAATTTAATATGAAGTCAAGAAATTAACAATGGCAACGCCAGCGTGCGGCGTGTAATAATAACGAACCGCGCACGGTTTTATTCAACAACAATTTGTTGCAAGTCAGCATGCTTCTGAACGGTAGCAAAAAAAAAAAAAAACAAATATTAAAAACGCCAACTAATACAATACACATTTAAAAATCAATAAGAAATTGAAAACCGAAATCGTAATCAGAATGAAAACGAAGTAGGCGAGCAAAACAATTGCGATGCATCAAACCGAATGTCTGCAGATTTCCACTCGTATGCACAACTATATATGTAGGAAATATGTATGAATGTATGTACATATGTATATGGAGAATATTTGCATTTTTCATGCTTACGGCATTCGCATGCGAAATCTCTTTTCATCGATTTTTCTAAATACTTGAAAAAAGAAAAAAACATTTTACTTTTTATTTTCAGTCTGACACTTCGTACGTGTTATGTTAGTTGCGAAGACAAGAATCTTGAGAATGGGTTTTTCAACACAATGTGTGTACCACTTCGCTGCTGTGGGAGGAGCTTGATGAATTGACGAGTTTTGTTCATGCGCCATTAAAGGCAGCGTTCATAAACAAGCATAAATCAAATTCGACACAAAGGCAGCGTGCTGATGGGCAATGAGTCTTTGGCAATCTATTACATGTGTAAACAAAAATAAAAAGCGGGTATGTTTGCACAGTGGGGCGAAAAAGGTGGCGGAAGTAACAAAATAATGCTTACATAATTTAATATACATATATTTTATTTTTTAACTAGGAAAGGAGTTTTTCTGAACCATAGAATGGTATTGAAATATTTTAAAATCTATCAAAATTTAAATGAAGCAGTAGAATCAAACAAATAAGGTGCAAATAAAAAAAAAAAAAAATGTGTTTATCAAGTCGAAAAAATTTAAAGGTTATATGAGAATATGGTCTTCACCATTTATTTATTTAATAAATTTATATAACTTTTTGTTAATCTTATAATCTAATCATAATGCATTATTTTCCTGGAGTATGCTTCTAAGCCAAAAATTCTAATATACCTAAATTACTCTTTTCATGTGAAATGGGTCCAGCTCACATATACTACATATGTATATGTACATAATGGTTTTCGTTATTCAAGCAGATTTTATGTCGAACATGTCAGCCATTGTGTGAGTTATACTCATAAATTGAAGTTGAATTGCTTAAGGTTAATGCAATATGTGCAGATTTTTGGCTAACCCCGATGTAGGGACTTACGAGATTATGACGAGAGAAGCTCTATTTTAAAATTAATTTAGTTTATTTTTATTTGACTATTGATACAGAGCTTGCCGCGGCCCATTAATGCTCAAAAACATTGTTTCAAATTTAATAATAGTAATACCACTAATAAAATATATTTTAAGAGGTTACATGGGCTTACGATTTCTAAAAAAAAATAATTTTTTATTGTCTTATTAAATTCTACAACACTTCTAGAATATTGGCCTGAATTTTCAAGTTGATCTGAGTAATAGTTTCGGAGATACGCCTTGAGAGCATGTGCGCTCGAGGCTAGCTTGGCTAAGTGCGTCGTCTCTAAACGCTTTTTTCTCGAATCTCTGTTTTTTAAGTCGGTTGGATTTCTCGAGAACTACTCAACCGATCTTCATAAAATTTTACACAGGTCTATGAGATATAATACTTAAAGACTTGGACGAAGGACTTTTTTTCAATTATAACTCTTTGAAAAAAAATTTCACAAATTTTTTAGAGAAATTTTACATGTTTTTGTAAAAATATCTGCAAAAATCATCATCCTCAAAATTTCATTCTCATATGTACTACTTATTTCTATATGTACTAAACTATACTATACTATATTACACACTTATTTTTTACACTTCGTGCAAGTTTTAACTAACTTCTTTTAACTAACGCCTGGCTATCGTGCTAATTTTATAACTTTTTATACTTTATTGACAATGTTATGACAAAATTTATGTAAAAAAACATTAGGAAAACTAGAAAAAACGTTAATTACTTTTTTATTTATTAACATTTTTTCATGATTCTAGTAAAGATGATAACTATTCACGTACTTTTTAAGAATAAATTGGGCTTTTGTGTTTCTGTTGATCGAAACATGAGAAATTGCGTCCGTGAGTGAAAAAACGCATCTCATCCAGATATTTCTCCGACAGATGTCATAAAAAAATTCCGAAAAAATTTGTTTATACACTCAACGATATATGTACCTCATAATATGTGAAAAAAGTTCTATTGTAAAATAAAGATTTCTATAAAAATGACAAAAAATAGGCCAGATTACCCTACAGACCCTTTAATATAAAATCTTACAACACCTTTGGTCCTTGCAAGTTGTGAGCGTATAAAATATTCGGTCACATCCAAACTTAGCTTTCCCACTTGTTTTAATGCAGTTTTATTTCATATATTATATATATATTTAACTATTTATTACATAATATTTTGTTAATAAGCTAAAAACTATTTAGCAACTTCATACTTGTCTCAAAAGCTCTGACCCAATGGAATATTTGTAGTTTGAAGGCTGAATTTATAGTTAAGAGAATACAATGTACACAAGATGTGCCAAATTTGTAAATAAGCCAGAAACGAATTATATTGACCAAGCCTACCACTTGGTTTCACTGTTGAATTGTAATAGATTTTCTCTCCCTTGAGCAGAGTGCACACGGAGGTGTGTTAAACATTCGCAGTTTCATTCGCACATCGCTTGCTTGCCCGTTTCCACCACCAATTCACTCTTATTGCCGCGTCATGGTGGTGGAAAAAATGGCGTACATATACAATGCCAACAATAGCAATGTACACAATAGCACAGCTATGGCTTCTCCTGTGCGGACAGTTACATATGTGTGGGCAGAACCATAGCGTTTAATTCGAGTCGCTCACACCGCCGCACAGCGCGCTACCCTTGAATGTTTGTGAGTGTGTTTTTTGTGTGTGGAAACCAGAAAATCGGGTTTTACGGCAAAATTTTAATGTGCGTCGAACGAAGTCGGACTGCTGTAGACACAAATACTGTTGGACAGCAACGAATAAGCCCAAACGGCTGACTGAATGACGGACAAGGGGAACAGGTTCGCTGGTCGTCGAGTCGCTGCGAGTCATACACAACAAAAGAACGGCTCGTCATGAACAGACCGAACGGAACGTAGGAATCGGACCGTACGCGTATTTGAAAGCGGGCTTTTAAGTTTGGTCGCCAACCGCGACTCTTGAAATATATTTGGTTTATTTAACAAAAATTGGAATTTGCTCTTGAGTGCGAGTTGTATATCGCCGACGCGCCTAAACGAAAATATACTAAATGTAATTACGAATATATAAGAATATACATTTCCGTGCGCGTAGCAAAATAATGTAAAGTGAATCGTGGAAGAGTGAAAAAAGTGTGTGGGAAGAAGCAAAATTCTAAATGGAAAAGAATTATGGTGAATTAAATACTCAGTGATAAATTTATAAAAAATATGTTTGATTAAACCAAAAAAGCTTTGAAGGGAATGAAGAAAATATTTATCCTTTAAAAAGTGTGTTGTGTAATTGTTAAAAAAAAAAATTCTGAACAATCATAAAAAACAAAACAATTCAGTATCTACAAATTAATGTCTCCTCTCCAATAACAAAAAAAAAAAACAGGTCCTTTATTTAAGTCTCAGACAAATTTAAAAGCATAAAAATTATTGCGTAGCCCCTTGTGTCACTATGAGCTCATTTCTAATGGGTTACCCACACGCGCCGCATCACGTTCAAAGCCCCATGGGTATGGGTAATGGCTTAGACCCGAAATTTCCTCCCGTTGCCGACGACTATCACCACTACAATGGCCACTACTCTATGACGGCAACGACGGGACATATGTCGGGCATGGGTGCGACCATGGGTGGTGGCATGCCATCCAGTATACCCACGCATCCGCATGCCACGCACCCTGCTGACATGGTCAATGATTATATGGCAGCCGCTGTCCACCATTCTGCCGCTAATCACCATCCGCCGCACCCGCACGCACATACAAATAGCGCACTCTCAGGTCACCATCACAATAACGGTTATACGAATTATGCGCCTACACCCACTCATCATCACCACCAAAGTCTCGGTTACTATGGCCATCATGCGGCTGCGATGCATACCGGCCCGCCGGAATTCATATCGGCTGGAGCGGTGCACTCAGAACCTATTACACCGTTGGGGAATGGTGTTTATCCACCGCCGGTAAATACGCCGAACGGTATAAGCGCTTCACTCACCTCAAATGGATATTATAATGGCTATTATGGTACAAATGGCAGTGTCGGCAGTGCTCATTCGCAAGGTCACTCGCCACACTCGCAAATGATGGATATGCCCCTGCAATGCTCTTCGACGGAACCGCCGTCCAACACAGCACTGGGACTGCAGGAACTAGGTAAGCACATATGTTAGACAAGTTTCACTTCTTATTTTAAAGAAAAATGTAGATAAATGAGATGAGGAGAGTATGTTTCCTGAAAGTCGAAAGTTGAAGCAAAGGTGCACATAAAAGTTCTTCAAATGTCTCAGCGCAGAAGTAATATGTATAGGAATTGAGAGAAATTTTTGGTTTGAGCCATTTTCGTTGAGATAATGAAAGGTATGAGAAGTAAATAAATCTAATTATGTATAAGTTCGGAGGTTTACCGTTTGGTATAACGAGCGCTTTAATAATTTCTGATATTATATTTGAAGATATTTCCAAACATTATTTGTATTTCCTTACATGTGTCGACGAGTATACAAAAGAAAGTTTAGAATACATGAATTTTATACTTAATAAGGCTTCTTTGAAGAACTAAGAGAAGAACTCTACTTTTTTGCCGCCATTTATAGGCACACAGTGCGATTGGGTAGTCTTGCAAAATACTAACCTAGTTTTTTTGAGATTACTCGATCTTTGGCTCTATCTTACAATTCTCTTAAGGGGTTATGGTTTCGAATATTTTTGCTCATATATTCTGAGAAAATTTTTCCAAAATTTGAAGTTGATCCGGTAAATGGATTCGGAGATGTGGATATATATGCTTTCAGAATGAATTCGTGAACTCATTGTTTTTTTTCAGAATCGTTGAGGATTTTTTTTTAAATGGCTGAACTGATCGACTTGAAATATTCAAACAATCTTCTAAATATTTGTGAAGATCGGGAAAAAATGATTTTTAGTAATAATTTAGGATTTGAGCAACTCCTCAATGAAAATTAAAAAAAAACATTTTTTTTGAGAAACCGACATTTTGTCAAAAATCATAATTTTAACTAGTCCTTCAATCATTAGATGTAAGAATCTATAGTAATTGTGGTTTTCTTTTGATTTTTTGGTTTGAATATACTTTTAAGCAGAAACATTTTCTCGTGCCCACTCTTTTATTTTTGAAGGAAAAAATATTTGGTAGAGAAAAATGGTATTTTAGAGAGAAAAAAAATTTTTGGCATAAACAATACATTTTTGGTAGAAGATTTTTTATTAGAAAAAATTATTTGTGGATATAAAATGTTTTTAGTTGAAAATAAATGTTTTCGGTTGACAAAAAATTTCCATCCAAAAAAAATAGTTTTGGGTAGAAAACTGAAAATTAGACTTTTGGCAGACAGATTTACAAAAAAAAAAAATTAAAATATGAGTAAAAATTTCGCAGCATATTTTTTTCAAATTGTTGTAATCGATAAAAAATTCCTTCGTCCATGTTTTTAAGAATTGTTTCTTAAAGACCTGTGTAAAATTTAATAAAGATCGGTTCAGCAGTTCTCGAGAAATCTTGCCAACCGGCTTCAAAAATCCACTTTCGAGAACAACGAGTTTAAAAATGGCGCAATTAGCCTAGTTAGCTTCGAGCCTCTAGTTCTCAAGGCTGTATTTCTGAAACTATTACTCGAATCAACATGAAAATTTAGGACAATGTTTTAGAGGTGTTGTAGAATGGAATAAAAAATCGATTTTTTGAAACCAGTAAGCCTATGTAACCCCATGAGTTTGTATATGCTTCTCTTCTCCATTAATGCAAATCATAACCTTTAACTTTCTGTCTTACATATCAAGACAAATTTCATCGTGAGTTCTCATAAAAGCAGGGAATAAAAAAATAGGAATTTGTCAGGTAATAAATTTATTATAAGGCGTGAAACCATAAAAATATATTTTTATACATTTAAGGGTAATACAACTGTCTTAATTTTGAAAGCTATTAATTTAATAAAAAAATTAATTGTTAAGGTTTTTTTTTTTTAATTTAGTTCAAATATTGGTATTAAATGGGCAGATAGCGCCAAATCAGGAATACTCTCCTTAAAAGCTCTCCTTATAACCTGATTTGAGTTTCCTTTGCGAGTGCTTTGATTTTGACCGGTTCTTCAATCTTATACTTAAGTTCAAGATCTTTCTTTTTTCTCAATTGCCGTATCCACCTCTTAAGTGGTTATAGCCAAAAGGATACCACAGCCTCGAATGAGAGTATATCTTTAGAACACATATTTTTTCATATTGCTTCACAAAGCATAGTTAAAATGAAATAAATTTGACGACTAATAGTGTTTCCTTAAAGGGCTCAAATTGGAAAAGCGCATCGAGGAAGCAGCACCCGCCGGACAACAACTACAGGAATTGGGCATGCGGTTGCGCTGTGATGATACTGGATCGGAAAATGTTAGTATTTTAAACAAGTTTTCATTTAATTTTATTCAATTAGATGATTAATTGTTGCTAATTTGCATTATTTTAAGGATGATATGTTGGAAGAGGATCGTCTGATGTTGGACAGATCGCCGGACGAATTGGGCTCAAATGGAAATGATGATGATTTGGGCGATTCTGATACAGATGACGATCTAATGGGTGAAACAACAGATGGCGAAAGAATCATATATCCGTGGATGAAGAAAATACATGTGGCGGGCGTTGGTGAGTGCATAAAAAAACCTATACTAAATGCAACCGAATAGTTCTACTACTAAGTGTCTAAAGGGCGCTAAAGATGGAATTAAAACTTCATTAACTAAAAACTAAGTGACATTTTTAAGAGTCATTAATCAAACATGTGCACGTTCAAAGTGTTATTAAAATAGATCAAGTGCCGAAAGAGCACTTCAAGCTCCGAAGTGTGTGTCTGTAGTACGGTGGCACGAGTGTCTTTCATCACTTACAAACCAACTTCCAGATATTCGTCGCTTAAATGAGATTTCAAACTATAAATAATAATAATTGTGTTCCACTTAATTACCTGCAGTTACCACGCTTGAGTTGAAAAAGAGAGAGACCGAGAGTTTCAATATAATTTTATTATGACATGCCGCACTAATTGTTTGTTTAAAATATGGTAAATGACTCCCGTGGGATAGCAACATGCTTAAATGCTGGCCAACATCACACTAAGCCAAACGCCTCTATTAATAATTCAATTACATGTATGTATGTATAGATATTATATTTTTGAGTTGAAGTGTAGCTCATTTTTAACAAAGCGTACAGCGTCAGCGTCAGCGTGGAATGTGGGTTCTTGAACTTGCACTGTGTGTTGGCCGGCTAAGCAGCGAAAGAGTCAAATGCTCAAATGTCAAATGATTCAGATAGTTTTCGGAGTCAGCGCCAGCCGCAGCGCAGAGCGATAATCAGGTTCCTATAACGCAGCACACATACCTATAAACACGCTCAGGAGGAATGCATGTACTATGGACACGAGTCGATGATAAATGTCACAACATTAACATCGAATGACACGGCTCATCCGTCACTCGGTCGGTGTCATCGCCGCTTGTGCGCGATTGTGGCACTGTGCGTTGCATTAGTTCGACAGTAGTTGCCAGCGTGTTGCTGCAAAGTTGTTGTACGAAATTTGTTGTGTGCCAGAAGGCATTCAAGTATTTATCTCCTTCAAACGGTTGCTGGTTGTTCTCTGGAGGGCATTCATCGCTTATTACTTGTTGAACATTCATTTGATATTCATCATCAGCATAATCGGCTGCACATTGACATTTCATCTCAGATAGTAGTGAAAGTTTGCTGTGGCAAGGTGTAAAACCGATGTTGTGGGGGCCAAGTGCTTTAAAGTTGGTGTGGTGGGGAAAAATAAAATATCGGTAGCCACATTTGAGTTTTATGTTACAAAATCGGGAAATATAACAGCGATACCACCATTTAATAGCCAACGAAGCATTCTTTCTAAAAAATATGAAATTAGAACTTCAATATGGTATATTTTCAGACCAGTAGTGCTAATAGCAAGTGTTGTAATATATAACACTTAAGTACAGGTTTTTATGACTAAAAATAATAGCTTAACGCCATGTCAACACATATGCGCGGACAAACCTCCTCAGTGCTTATAAACATGTACCTATAAAGACCGTAATTAAGAGCATATTTGAGTTGTGACACAATTTACTCTGTTTTCTGTCTGTGCTTCAAATGCAATTATCAGCTGGCTACTAGAACATGCTACCGTCGACGAAAAAACCACATAATAACATTTATACTCACATATACATAGTATATGTATATATGTACATATATTTATGTGTATTCCCCAATGCACTTTTTCTTGATCATCGGCCTATCCACAAACTAGAAAGCCATTAACGAAATGCGTTGAAGAATTAATTACATTGCGTGTTAAAAGATAAAGAATGAGTAAAAAGCCCATTTATAGCACTCTTCTTTGTGTTTCCCGCACACAAGCTTGGTAGCGCCTCAACTATAAAAGCGTAATATTGGTTAACATATTAACGGTTTCTTTTAACGCATTTGTGTCTAGTCGATGCATAGATCATACGAAATAAGCGTTTTCAAAGTTTAATAATTTGGATTTTCTTTAAAATAGTCAACACAACTTGAGTACTAAAACGGTAAAATGTGTTGAAAACGATCGGTAATTAAGAATACATTCAAACACAATTATTACAACGCGTGCTATTTCCTCGTTAATCATGGGTTGATATTTTATACCAAATAAATTGGATTTGAAATTATTGTCTTGACAAAAACGATAATGATAAACTGTTTTTTTTTGAGCTCTGCGCTATTTTTTATAAAGAAATAATTTTATCCAACATCTTTTGCTTTAAGAGGTAACATGGGTTTTCTAGGCTAAAAAACTACCTTTTTCAACTTATTTTTTCTAATATAAAAAATTAAATATTTTATTAGAACTATTTGTTGTTACAGATATACTATTAACAGAGAAATTCTGAAAAAAAACACATTTCCTGTGACCCCTCGGGGAAAAAGATACGCCCGCGTTGGCAAGATAACTCCTTACAGAATTATCTAAAGTGAAAAATACATGTTTTTGTTAAAACCTTAACTTAGAAGTTGGACGATAAAGAAAAAACAAAAAATAGAGAAGTTCTCGAGAAATCTTGTCAACCGACTTCAAAAACAGTTTCAGGAAAAACGCGCTTAAAGCCGGCGCACTTAGCCTAGCTAGTCTTGAGCGCACAAGTTCTCAAGGCTGTATCTCCGAAACTATTGAAAATTTAGGACAGTATTCTGGAGGTGTTGTAAAATTTAATATAACAATAAAAAAATTCGAGTTTTTGAAACCCATGTAAACCCTTAAGGGAGAGATTTTTTTGATATCAAAACTTGAACTTGACCGATAAAACTTTTAATATTTTCGTTAATGATGCGCTTGATTAATATGGGGCCTTTTTTTGGGGTTTTATTTGATGTAATTTTTGCAAAAGTTTTAGATCTTTTGGGTACCAGTATAACATAGACACGCTTCTACACAAAATATTTATTCAAAATATGTTGGTTCAAACCGTAAGTAATGTTGAGATCCTCTGTTAACTATCTGATACTAACACAATTATTTTCAAACACTGCTTCCTTAACTATTTCGATGTTACGTTAACAGAAGTGGACAGATGAAGAGACGGGCAACCCACTTAATGGAAGTTTTTGATGACTTTACGACCTTACTTGAATACGTTGTGTCACTGAAATAGTTTTCCTGCATGATAAGATAGACTACCCATATCACTTCTGTAACATTTTCAACGAATTTGTAAGAGTGAATTCATTAGAAAAATAAAATTTCAAGAAAACTCTTTGTTAAATTTCTTTCCATCCTAAAATTAGTCACTCAAACTTTTCATGTTGTAAACAAACAATTGCTTAATACACACTAATTAACAAATGAAGATTAAAATAACAAGAATGTAAAAAAGATTGTACCAATCTAAGAAACCATTTTTGATCGATTTTATTATATGGAGTCCACGCCCGAGTCAAATAAGATCTTCACAGTACCTCAAAAAACACTGAAGTGATATCTACAGAACTTATTGAGAATAAGTTGCTCTATCTTCCCCTCATTCAGTGTGAAAAAGAGTGAAAGCGGATAATAAACGCGCTCACACTCCATATAACGGTTATACTGAAAACTATTAAAAGGAGGGTAACTCGTAAGTCAGAAGTTTTAACTTTCACAGTCAAGATGGCTCGGAAAGGCTTAATGGAAGCCATTGACAACGTTCGACACATGCGAGAAGCGCACTGTTGACAGCTGTAACTTTGGTTCTAGTGCTCAGATCTCTATGAAATTGGAAGAAATAATCTTAAAAGGTTATACTTTAAGAAAATACAAAAAAAAATATCGTTTCGTATAAGGTATGTCATTTTCATACACAAATTTTCGATACAGAATATGTGTGCATTATTGCCTTTTTACCGAAAGTATTGTTCAATAACTGAGATATTTTCAGAAAATTCATATATAATCTTTTTCCGATAATAATGTGCCCTTATGTGACCGGATAATATTTCTTGGATTTTCATCTTTCAAAATTGCGAGAGTCGGTTACATCCATAACCTGTTCTAATATGTAGAAGTGTTTAAAGAAACTTGTTTATTCAATTATATTAATTCGCAATTCGATTGTCACTTACTCTATTTCCAATCTATTTCTTCGTGTATTACGCTAAACCGATGGAATCGGAGTAATCAATTAAAATTTCTTCAATGAGCATAAATACTTAAAGAACAATTGAATGAAATTATATTATATTAAAATAAATAAATAAAGATTTGGATAGCAATTTCTTTCAGGGGGTATTCTAGTCTAGAAGCAGAATTTCAGGTAATTTTTAAAGTGTCGTAAAAAAAAGGCAATTAATATTTTTACTATACATTTTTTTATTAGTTATTTGTTAATTTTAGAAGAGTAGAGAAAAAAATTAAAAATTAAAAGAAGTAAAAAATTTCAAAAATTATGAGCTGACGAGGTGGGGGGTCTTTAAAAATTTCCACGTGACCATACCCATGATTTCAACCCTCCTAGTTATCTGAAACCAGAAAGAAAAAAAGATTATTAATCAAGAATAATGTCGCATTGGCCGGAACTACGGAAAAGTGGGGAAAAAAAATGTTTCACAAAATGGCGACTGCCTAAAAACAAAAAGTTTTTTTGGATCACTTTTTCTGACTATTTCGAATCTTTTAAAAATAAATATAATAATAAAAATTTGGAGATGGGGCTAGTTCCAATCACAGACAAGCATATAAAGAAGACTCTATAAAAATTTCAAGTAAATCGGTCTAGTAGAACCTGAGAAACCGTGGGCATCGTTCCGAAAAAGTCAGTTTTGAGAAAAACGCGTTTAAGTTTCGCGTTCCGGTTGAACCAGTTTGGATGCCGGGTCAGAAAATGCCTATATCTCCGAAAATAATTTGAATTTTGAAAAATCCTCTTGTACGCAATTGTTGGAATAGTTAAACTTTGAAAATATAAAAAAAAAACTTCGATTTTTTTAAATTTGTAGACTAGAATACCTCCTTCAACGAGGCCGTATATATGTTAAAAATAAATAATATGTCTATAAAGATGGGAAGACAATTAAATTCAGGGGCAGTTGGTAGCCACAGATAATAAGATTAAATAACACAGCGTTGGTAGGGATTTACATTATTTGGAAGTCGGTCGAGAGCTTGGTAACAAATGTTATGTTATGGAATTCTTATTTAAAATTGTACTTGTACTTTAGTGCACCACATGCAAGCATCGAACTGCATCAAATAATAAAAAGTCTGAATATTTATACATTTATCCAAGTTTTTTCAAATCTGACATGAAAAAACGTTCATCTAAAGGGAATAAATATGAAATACGTGCATTCCTTTACACAACCACCCAGTGCAATAACTATAAAATGACTTAGAAATGCTTTCAATGTGGCGCTTAGAAAAAATCACAAATCACAAATCGCAAAATTACGAAATAACAACAACAGCCGTAGAAAAAATTCAAAGCACAAGTTCAATATTAGGTTTTAACACGGGCGAATTCAATAAATCTGTGGTCATGCGAGTACACAGCCTTGTAAGCGAGTTTCAATGGCAAATAAGCATTCGCTACAGTACGCGCTCCGCCGGCTGCCCCTGATGAGTTTCCCAAATGCGGCGCAGAGACAAGGCGTGCGCGCGCAGTCACTTGATGACTTGCGAAAAATCACATCCATCGCTCCAAGGAGATGCAGGCGGCGCACAGATGCCGCGAATATGTTCAACACAGACGGTTATGAATTGTAAAATCGAAATACATACAACACGAAAATGTTGAACACAAAAAACAAAAACGCTGCAAAACAGCAGCAGAAACAAAACCAAAAACTCGACATAACAAGCAACAAACACCGTCATCGTCATCACCAGCATCCACAAATCAGCAACAACACAACAGCATAACAGCACAACGGCGCAATATCGACAATGTCGAGAATGACGGAGTTGAATTTGAAAAGTTCGCTTTTATATGACAGATGAGGCACGAATACTCAGTTTCGATGAAAACAGCAGTGCCAGACAAACGAATTGACAAAGAGACAAATACATCAATCGCATTGGCGACGCATTCAACATCGAATCAACGGCAAATTAAAACTGCCTCACTTTTACAGCTCTCTCCCTTGCTCCTGCACTGGCAAACAGTTAAAGCTCCAAAGCAAACAAAAAACTGCACATCTCGGCCTTGGTCGTACCTCGCAGCTTAATTAGCGCTCTTTCGGCCGATACACCACAATCAGTACTCATCGCCATTACAAAAGCGTACAAATAAACAACTTTTCAATATCGCACTCCCTTTATCGTTTTTTGTATTTTTTTTGTTTTATTAACTTATTGGCTTTTGTTCTTTAACGCTTTGCGCCTATTAAAGTATCCATTATTAAGCGATTTTCAGCCTAACCTGTACTAAAATGAACTTAACTACTCGTAAGGTGGTCCACTTCATATGTATATATCGACTAAAAGCCACAGTTTTTTTTTTTTTTATTGTGTTAGAAAAATATTAGAATAATAGTTATCGAAAGGAAAAGCTGAAAATCTGAGTTTGATTTCAGTCGGTGGTTTAATTCCCAATTGCGCCAAAGCGGCTCACTTTATGTTTTGAATTAAGTTCGCATTATAACGACTTTCAAGGTCACTTGCAGCTTTTGTACTCGTTCCTTGCTCGCGCGGCAAATGCGTGATCGTTAGTCGGCTTTGTTCGCTTTCGTTGGTCAATAAGCTTTATTATTTTTTTTAACAGTCCGCATCAAGTCTCCATTGTTCAATGGTTTACTAGGAGTTTACAACAGCTGTTTGAGTACGCTGGTATTTAGAAATAAACTTCCTGGAGTAAAATACTAGATATATAATTTACTATGTTTGTATTAAATATGCCATTGATTTGGTAATAAAGGGTGATTCATTTCGAGGTTCCCTTCCTTTTAAAAGAAAAAACACAGTCACTTTAATTTTAATGGGGAATGTTTATTATCATTCGAAAGAACATTATTTGGCATTTATTTTTTGAAGATTATCTCTTTCAAATGTTGTTCGCAGCTAAGTGTCACATAGTTCAACCTTTGTTGATGTCATGTTTTGGTCCAAGGGATTGCTCCCCTAAACCTCAGAATTTACATATCTTTACAAAAAAAGTCTAATGGCGTGATATTACATGGTCTTCGTGGCCAATTGACCGGCCTAAAACGTGAAATTATCTGCTCATCGAAGTGTTTTCTGAATAAATGCATTGATTGATTCGGTGTGTGACGCCGTCTTGTTGAAACCAAATGTCGCCGAGATCACGAGCTTCAATTTCAGGTATCAAATAGTCGGTTACTGTAGACGGTTACGTTCTCACCGGCATCATTTTTGAAGAAATATGTACCGATAATTCCACCGGCCCACAAACTACACCAAACCGTTGTTTTTGTGGCAAAATAGCAGCTATTGGATCTGTTCAGGGTGCTTTTCACCCCAAATGTGGCAATTTCGCTTGTTTATATACCCATTATACGAAGAAATGGGCTTTTTTCCTGCAAAAAAATTTGGCGAATCGACTCTCCACCTTCGGCTGCTATATTTTCTTCTCTTCTGGACGTGGACTATTCGGTCAAATATAGGGTGGACCATCTAACGTTTTAAATTTGAATTATCTATATTTCGACATTGAAAACGTCAAATACCATTCGGAAAGTGACAGATATTCAGTAAAAAGTCTAAAATTTACGAAATAGGTCGCTATTTAATATTCTACAGTTTGCCGATTGGGCAGAAGATCGTTTGACCGAGGATGGTCAATTTTACCGAAAAATCATCTTTTCGGACGAGGCTCATTTCCACCTCGATGGTTACGTTAACAAGCAGAATTGTCGCATTTGGGGCACAGAAAACCGGCACGTAATCGTCGAGAAGCCAATGCACCCAGCACAAATCACTGTATTTTGCGGATTTTGGTCTGGTGGAATCATCGGCCCATTTTTCTTCGAAAATGAAGAAGAAACCGCAACCATCAATGGTGAGCGATATCGCGCAATGTTAACCGAATTTTTCTTCAAGTAAATTGAAGAGGCAGACTTGGACAACATTTGGTTCCAGCAGGACGGCGCTACGTGTCATTCAGCAAACGCTAGCCTCAATCTTTTACGCCCTATCTTCGAAATTTAAAATCACAGAAAAAAATCCCTTCACAAAAAAAAAAAAAATAATAATAATAAAATTGCCTAAATAAACCACATACTGATCGATTAGTAGTTGTTCGGAGAATATGTCGCTGCCTGGGACAATATTCTATGCCAAATTTCGTAAAAATACTTTGATCTTGTCAAATAAAAATTTTTCCATATCGTTCAGTTTGTACGGCAGTTATATATTATATTTGTTGGATCTGAACAATTTCTGTGGAGATTGTAGCGATGCCTAAATGAAAAGTTTTCCATACAATGCCTTGAGTTTGTTCGTTTAGTTTGTATAGTTGCTATATGTGGTATTGGTGGTTCCAATATATGAGTAGCTTTTTGGGAAAAACGGATGTTTTCAAAACTTCAGATGGATATCTTGAAATTTGCGGAACTAAATTGCGTGTATACAGATAGTCGTATAGACGGACGTGGCTAAATCGATTTAGCTTACACTTATGCTTTTTATTGGGTCTGTTTGATTTTTGGTTAAAAGTAGAAAAAGAAGTCCTTCAAAAAAATCACCCCCTATAAATTCAATACATAAGCTCAAGAAAATCTTCATTTATAATTTATGGTTCAACAACCATATATATTCCTCATATTAACTCTCACATAGATTACTATGTATAAATTGTAGCATTTAATTTTATTTGCGCGAATTTGTGGAAGCTTAATTCAACCCACATGTATATAGTTATTATATTATTCAATTAAACGGAGGTATGTTTGTATGCCAGTTGACTTTAAAGTGTTCATTCATAAAAAAATTTAATACCCACACACAAAACAACAATCAAACTTCGTGCTAAACAAAAAATAACAACATACAGTAGAACAACATTCAAACGTGTTTTTGGTTGAAAATAAGAATTTATTAATTTTTTATATTTATATACTTTATATTCAGATAAGGATGTTCTAGATGTTTTGGAAAGAGGTAAAATTTCACAAGCGTTATCACTTCATAGCAAGATTTTCCCCGTTCCTAGTAAGGGCCCGAAACAATTCGTAGAAACTTCTCCTACAAGGTCACATACTCTGTTATTAATGTTCATCGTCTAAAAGGGTGGCATTTCTGAAGGCTCAATACTTATATTTGAAAAAAAAAATGCTTCGAACAGAATTAAGTTAAATATTAGATATTTATTTTTAAAAATTGTTCTAAGAATAAAATTTTTATAAGAATATAGTTTTGTCAGGCAAATAAAACGTTTTCAGACTCTGTGTAAAACGCCAACACTAACGGTATAACCGATAAATGTTAATGCTCTATGTAACCTTACTGTTGAAAAATTATAAATTTTAGTTGTTTCCACTTGCGTGTAACTTTAATTTCTGAGTTGTCTGCTATGTGCTGTGCTCAAAAACTAAACATTTTTAGCGATAGCGTATAAAACATATTATGCTATACCTCACGGTATCTAATTTAAAATATTTTCCTTACTTTAATACATTACGCGGCGTGAGTTAGAGTGGGCTGGTCACCACGAACGAGTAACGCTTGTTCGTATTATGAATTTGCTATGAGCTCATATTTATTTTAAGCAACAAATTGCAAGTCATGTGACAAGCTGCTGATGCAGCTCCCGCTGTTGTTGAAATGTTGACTTGCTTTTTCCATAAAACATGTGCATAGGTACTTGTACATACATGCCCCTCTCAAATATGGTGAACGTACAGAAATTGTTTAATATTTTCTTGAAACGCACTATTTAGTAAGACTTGTTAAATTGTTTTAAATTTTGAGTGCTGAAAACTAAACAAGAGAATATTTATGGTCTTTTGAAGAAGTAAAATAAAGAAATCATAAGAAATATGGAAAAATTATGATCAAGGTTATGCATTTGACCAACATAGATGAAAAGAGTTAAAGATTAAGTTATTACAAACAAAAAATGCATCAAAGATCCAATCCCCCAAAGAGTCGTTAGACACGTGGTTGTTACCGAATCTATGAAAAATTATTTGAAATTTTAATACTCTAACTCTAACAAAAAATATCCTGTTAGGGAATATTAGTCGGTTGCCATGCAATATATAGACTTTCTGTACCTTAGTAATGTCAGAGCTTCACTTTAATTTGAGCTGAAGTATTTGTCATGCACCCGGCCAACGCTTGCTGCGAACTTTAAAAGAGACTTGATATCTAATTTTGATACTTCATCTAGTTCCCAGAACTGCGATGCTGCTAGATGTCTAAGTTCCTTTATAAAGCTGAATGGAAGCAGAGTAGACTGTTGCAGCGTTTCTGTAATGCCTACTTCACCAGACAATGTTACTGATACCCATACCGACCCGATTATGTTAGTAAGTCTTAACCCTTCACAAAAAAAGTTCCATAAAAGAACTTAATTTTGCCCGGTTCATAGTTGTTCGGAGAATATAACGCTGTCTTGGACATTATTCTATGCCGAATATCGTCATAATGAAAAGTTTCCATAAAATGGCTTGAATTTGATCATTTAGTTTGTATGGCAGCTATATGCGATATTTTGATAGGGTCATGAGACTCTCAACCATCCTGCAGTCTTTTTGAGGCCGTGTGAGAGCCTTTGTATACAATATTAGCGATCCTCGCAACTTATCTTGATGCGTCAGTCAGCCCTTTCCGACTTGTTCGATAATCAAACGGATGCCATTTTTGGCAACCCCATCAGTTTTTTCATTTCCCGAAAGGCTTTTGTAGTCTGGAGTGCATACATATGCAGCCACTTTCTGGAAACCACTACACCTACTGCCTTTCTGCTTCTAAGGACATTCTCTGCAGTAATGCGATGTGAGCTTATTGCCTTACTTGTCCCCTTGGTTCTTGACTTACATATAGTACATTAGTATATTAATAAAATCGGTTATAATTCACTAGAGAAAATATTATCCCCTTTAACCCAAGTTTTTCAACCAACATTTCCTCTAACAACACGCTTGATTTAAAGCAAATTTTCTGTTGCCTCATATTAGAGTTAAGCTCCCTAATCATTTAGGTAAATGTTGCCTTATTTAGGAAAGAAGCTGAAAGAACAAATTATTAAAGCATTTTGAGAGACTTTCTTTTACTTACCGACATCATTTCTTATGGGGAGATTCTTCTTCTGCACTGGCGTAAACAGCGTTCGCAGTTATAGCCCATTTAACAACAGCAAGGTTGTTTGTACCTTTCCTATGGGGAGATTTCAACTTTTAATTGCGAATTATAAGAATAATATATAAAAATTAAAAAAGAAAATTAAATTAGAAGAACTCTCCAATCTTATTTCTTCTTTTTCGTTAAATTAATTTTTTAATTCTAAGAGTACTGTTCCCAAATGCAAAAACAAAAAAAAACCACAACCTACAGAAACATTTCTATTCTCAAACTGAAATGAAAGTTCAGCATTCGTAAATTTATGTGAAAACATGATTCTGTGCCATCTGTCAATCAATACGGTTCAGTTACAGAATAGCCACCGGATAAATGCCCTCCAGACGCTGATCGATTACAAAATTTAGAGAAATTGGCATAAACATAGAAGATTATTCAAATTTAAATGAAGAAAGATCGAAACATCGAAACAAAAATTTAATTCATAAAGAAATTTAATCTCTCCCTTCATTAACTAATTAGCACTAAACATAAAAGTACATAAATATTAATGAAGATTAAAATTCAAGCCGATCTCATATGGCTATTATCTACCTGAGATCGTTTTTCAGTAATTTTATGCAAATTCAATAATAATATGTGTTAATTTCCTAAACGCTCCGTTACTTTTATACAAAGAGCCACAATGGTGGTCCAGCGTTAATTCAGAAGCTTGACAAAAACGCGTAAAAAGTAAAAATAATCAGTAAATTACATATTAAAGTGTTGTCGCGATAATTAATCATATTTTATGAAATACACTCGCTTCCATGTGCCACCGATCAAACGAGAAGCAGCCGCGTAGCGGATGGGTGTGAAGGGAAACAATAATTAAAGGTTGTCGTTCATTACAATCAAGCGACGGAAGTAACAATGTTATCGGCGACTGTTGGCCGGTGGTCGATGGCGTTCGACGTTTGCGTATGCCCAGTTGCCGGTGTCGCGCAACGATTCTAAGCTGTTTACACGCACTCGTTGTCGATTTTATCGAATCTACGCATACCGCAGTCGAATTGTCTTCGACCGGCAAGGTAAAACTGATCGCGTTCGGATTAAAAAGATAAACGAAATTAACTGCGAGCAGACTAATAAGCCGGCAACATGGTTTGAACATTCAAATAGCAAAGCGAAAGAAGCGAAGCAAAACAACAAAACAACAAAGAGGCAAGTGACAATGAAACCGGCGCACTTTTTTCGGATTTCTACTTACTTCACCTACATAACGTAGAGTATGTAGCATACACAGAGCACATGTACATGTGTATGCAGTCGCGCATGCGTTGGCTGCAGTAGTGTCTTTCAAAAGCGTTAAGTCATAATTGTGCGATCAATCATGCATAAATTGTGAGGAAAACAAACACGCCGACAACAGCGAGAAACATCAGCCGATCAGCCGGCGAAGACGTACTACAAGTTTCAATTCTGGAAAATTGGTGAATGGAGTGAAGTCGAAAATTGGCTCATATCAGCAAGTCCATTGTCTTCGTTTCACCCGAAGACTTTGCCACATGCTATGGTAATTGCCTTTTGATGTTTTCGTTATGGTACTTTTATTTTTACAAAGTTCCATCACAATTGGTACTTGTTTCTTGCTTTTTTATGTACATATTTGTGTACATACACATGATACATATGAACATTATGTATTTATTTATGTATAAATAAAACGCTGGCTGCTTCAAAACAGCGCCGATTTATATGGTGATTCGTCGAAAGCTTATTTATTTTGGGTAGTCGAAAAAGTTTTTTCGTATTTCTAATAAAATTTCAACTTATTTTTTTTTTAATGTGGTTGGTAGCACTGGAGATATAAGCGTTGGTCCCTCAACGAAATTCCTCGAGAAGACCTTTTTGTGAGACGCTAAAGCGTTGATCTCTCAGGAAAATTCTTCTAGAACATCTCTTTGTGAGACGCTTAAACGTTAATCTCACAGGAAAATTCCTCTAGAATTTTGAGTCCACCAGCTAATGTGTCGCGCATAAGTTGTCAAACATGTTTTAAAAGATGAGACCGATTTTTATTACAAACCAAAGTCAACTAAGACCGTTCTTATGTAATTTTATGAAACTAGAACTGCTAATACGTACCTAGTTACCTACCTTTGCGTTGAAATCAAAAAAAAACAAAAAAAACGAAAACATTTTAAGTACATATACTTTTTTTCTTTAATGCTTTTACCCTCTTATTATATAACTTACAAGATATTACGATAACCTGAAGCAAACAGAATTATACCTATACTTACTATATATGTTAGTTGCTTCCATAACTTGATTGGCCCTCGCTCCTTTATTTAAGTTGTATCATCCCAATGATACGGCACTTTACGTGTAATAAATTGGCCTCTTTTTTGTTGCCACATTAAGCATGCAATCAACACTCTCCGACTGCTTAAGAAATCGAGACAATGACTACGCATTTGGGGGATAGCAGTTGGTTAGGCTGATGTCGGGTTGCCATCCGTCATCAAGAATTGCATTCATTGGCATTGTTGGTATGTGAAATGATACGCAGTTATCGTACAACAACATTTGGCACTTTTGCTATTGTGTATTATTGATTTTTTTCTTCGGGTAACCCCGTTCTGTTATAAAAGAAAAAGCAAAGGAATTTTCGCTAAAATAAAATGGAAACAAAAAAAATCTTACTTACTCTTCACAGGAGCATATTTTATAGTATAAAAGGGTATAGCGCTGCTTTGCACAATAGTCTATGCAAAATATCAGGAAGATACCTTAATGAGTTACATGGGTTTCCCCGGGTATAAAACAATTTTTTTTTTTTATTTTTTTTTTATGTATAAAAAATAAAATATTTTATTAATATTTATTGTTACAAACATATGAACAAAGAAACTCTGAAAAATTTGGAAAAAAATATTTTAAACTCGGCCAATGCGACGCCTTTTCCGGTGACCACTTTGAAAAAGATGCGCCTGTGTTGGCTAGATAACTCCTTACAGGATCATCTGAAGTGAAAAAATATGTGTTTGAGTTAAAAATTTAACTTAGAACTTAAACGAACGAAAAAACTGAAAATTAAATTTTTGGTGGACATTTTTCCAAAAAAAAAAAAAAAAAAATAAAATTCCGACATTTTTTTCAAATAGTTGTAAACGAAAAAAACTCCTTTGTCCAAGAGTTAAGAATTTTTTCTCAAAGACCTATAATAAAAAAAAAATAATAATAATTGCATGAAGATCGGTTGATTAGTTCTCGAGAAGTTTTACCAACCGAGTTAAAAAACACAGTTTCGAGAAAAACGCATTTAAAGACAGCGAACTTAGCCTGGCTAGCCTCGTGTGCACAAGTTCACAAGGCTGTATATCCGAAACTATCACTCGGAGCAACAAGAACATTAAAGACAATATTCTAGAGGTGTTGGAGAATTTAATAAGACAATAAAAAATAGTTTTCCACATAAAGGTACTGAGTCGGTTAGCTGTATGACAATAAACGCTATAGTAGGTCCATCTGTTTGATTCTCATTCGGAAGTTATAGCAGTGTTTTGAATAAAAACACACCGCAAATATTGTAAAAAAAAAATGATGTCAAATAAAAAGATTTTCCATACAACTACTTGAACATTATGTATATGGAAGATGCTCACTACAGGCAGCTTCTTGGGGAGCTCTTGCAAAATGGTGATGGTAACTCCAAAACTGAGGGACTAGCACGGGTATATCTACACGGAAACAGACGTACACAGTTAGATCAACTCAAACCGTCACTTTGATCATGCATCAATGCAGAAATTTCGAAAATATTTGGTAAATTGATGGGTTAATTTGAAGAACTGTTGTCAAAACATACCATAACGCATAAAATATAACCCCAGGAATGCTTTGTCTTGCTTACAGACTCATTTGAAGAGCTGAAACTCCGAAAACGCGTAACCGAGGTTTCATTATCAGATACTTTAGAAACTGACATATAAAATATTGACTTAATATGGTGAAGTAAAATAGTCTGGAATAACTTATTTATGTTTTTGTAAAAGCTGTACGAGTATTCATAAATGATATATAATTATTATCCTTAGTTTCTGGCCGAATGTTGTAATAGTAGGTGAGAGGATTTGAAAGAAGTGAACTAGGTCAACTTCTTCATTTTTTATGTAGTACACTGATCCAAGCCCTTGAAAAACATAACAGTTAGCTTACTATGTAATAACAATTTTTCGTGGGAAACACCAACGGAAATGGCCTTGGCCTCTTAAGGTATTTCTATTTATTGCGAACTTTGGAAACTAAGAGATCGCTATCTTGCAAACGCTTATACAGCTATATATAAAAACCGGCTGTCATCCGCTATTCCTCTATTAATCTTCAATGTTATTCCCAATTGGGCATTCGGCTGTCTTTACGTCTTATTTACACATTTACTTGTTTTACTGAGCGAAAATAAAGCTTTCATTGAAATTGTTTATCGGATTGTAAAACCAATCAATTACAAAGCCATTTACAATGTTTGTTACGAAGCAGTAAATGAAGCAAAGAACAATAGAAACATAAAAATGTTGAAAATACTCTCCAAAAGGCAAATATATTTCACTTTAGCACAAGTCATATTTCACGTTAAGTTAATATATTTTTCAATGATTGTCTCAACTGCAAATAAACTTACATTTGCGCAAGTAAATTCGTGTGTATAGTATGTTTGTATGTATGTCTACTTTTTTGTGTCGAAGAAAGTTCTTTTACGCTAAGGCAGCAGGTGCTGGCAATTCTTGTGAAACTTACACAATTTTCTTGAGCCCACCGTTTGAGCAAAGGGTTGATGCCGCGCGAAAGTAACCAACTGCTTACTGCTTACGGTTGCCCTTGAGGGAAAGTCTCTTTTAAGTTATACACTAAGTTAACAGTTATTGTCCGTTTTTTCCTCGTGCACTCCACAATTTTGATGTTGATTAATTGTACTGTCGCCTAACAACACGCTTCACACTGGCCTTTGCCCCGCCAAAGAGTGACAGCGACTGCGACAGACGCATCAGTTGCCACACCTTTTGCATACGAATGCACAACTGTGTTCGTTTTCCGACAAAGTTAAATTAAAAATTTCCACCAAAGTCAAGGAGTCAGTACGAATTCGGCTGAAGTTTGATTAAATGCGCGAACATTTGGCACAAATGCCGCACTCGCCTGAAGTGGGGGATGGAGGGGCGTATATAACGATTAGCTGTCAGTTTACCATAATTTGGTGGCTTCAAGTTTTGGCTCAACGATAAAAGCGCAAACGGTTAATTAAGTGCCACAAAATGAGCTTGAAGCTGAAGCTTTCTAATCGTAAACTTCAAGTTTTAAGTTTTTATAGAGAAAATAATATAGTAATATTTTAAATTACTCAGCTTGAAATTTGTAATTTCATATTTTACTTAAAAAAATTCCTCATAACTAAATTAAAACCATTTTTATTTTCAGCAAATGGCTCCTATCAGCCGGGCATGGAGCCGAAGCGCCAACGCACTGCTTACACCCGCCACCAGATACTCGAATTGGAGAAGGAATTTCACTACAATCGTTATCTCACACGACGAAGACGCATTGAAATCGCACATACACTCGTGTTATCGGAGCGACAAATCAAAATCTGGTTCCAAAATCGACGCATGAAATGGAAAAAAGATAATAAATTGCCCAACACGAAGAATGTGCGCAAGAAGACGGTCGACGCGAATGGAAATCCAACACCGGTAGCGCCGAAGAAGCCGAAGAGAGTGAGTGCAAAGAAGCAAGCGCAGCAACAACAACAACAGCAGCAGCAGCAACAATTGCAGCAGAGTAGTCAACAACAAACACAACAACCTCCAGTAATAAATGAGGTAAGTTTGAAAGTACGTACATACATGAGAAGTATTTATGTAGATATGTGTTTACAATACACCTACATTATTGTTATTCCTATTCGTAGATTACTATCCCTGAAATCGAAAACTTTTAATAAAATTCGAAATATTTATGTGAAAGTTGAAGTGTCGGCCTCATTTGGTTCAAAAATATATCGAAAAGGTAGTGAGGAATGATCTTTACTCAGAATATTGTATGTACATATGTGTGTCTTTCAAGATCTATTTAGTTATCTCAACCAAAGTTTGGGAGAATCTCACAACCCTATCTATAACTTTACAAACGTAAAATTAAATAGTTTAGACGATATGTTAGAATCTTACGACTGTTAAACTACGTAATTGACTCGGGCTCTGACTTTTACTCTCACCGACATCATTTTTTGAAGAAATATGAACCGATGATTCCACCGGCCCACAAATCACAATCTTTTCGGGTTCCAAATGCGTCAATTTTCCTTGTTTACATATACGGTGAACAAAATTTGGCTCCAAACGTCTAATCTTTTTGGAACTTTTCAAGAGCCCATAGAGCAAAGTGATTTCCGTCGGGAGAGTACAGCAACTTCAGTTTATTGGAGATCTCGACGTAAAATGTCTTAAGTCGTTCCATACGACAGTCTGAGTTCCTTCGAATAACATGACAGACTGACACGATTCACGTGTGATCTGTAAAAAAAAGCTATAGAACAAAGTACCTCTACTTGGATCACCCGTTATGTATGAAACATTGGGGCAAAAATTAGCTCAAATAGAGCCTTTGATGTGTAACATTATTTTAGGAAAATCGGCCTTGATATGGCGAACTTAATGATTATCCCCCTATTGGTTGATTCTATCTACTAAACAAGGTGCGTTCCAAAGTAAACAGGACTTTTTGAACCTAGCGCCCCCTGGTGGCGCCATTTGTATGTCGTCTGATGCGTTAGAGTCTGCTATCTTCATTGACATTTCATTGATTGGAAGTGAAGATATTACGTTTTAAGTGTCAGTATGTTTGTGTTATTGGTGCGAAAATGAGCTTCGAACAAAAAGACAAAATTAAATTTTGTTCTAAAATTGGTAAAACTTTTACCGAAACGTTTCAATTGATAAAACAAGTTAATGGCGATGATTGCCTATTCCGAGTGGGTTCAACGTTTTCAAAGTGGTCGTGAGGACATAAATGACGATTAACATGTGGGCCAATCAAAATCCGTGATCACCGGGAATTCCATCGAAACTGTGCGTGAATTCATCAAAAAACAGCCGAAGTCATCAATGATTGGCTGACGACCAAAAATTGCTCAGAATCTGTCTCATCGATCGACGCTTGTGACCGATTATTTGGCAAAAATCACATTTTAACCATTAATCACTCCCGGTATTCACCTGATATAGCACTGTGCGACCTTTTCCTTTTCGGAAAATGCATTTGCTCATGAAAGGAAAGCGTTATACAGACGTAGAGGCCATTCAAAAGGCTTGTACTGGCATACTGGCGGCTATACCGTATAACGAGCTAAAACACTCGTTCGACATGCTTTTGAACCATGCAAAAAGCTGTATTGAAGCAGAAAGAGACTATTTTGAATATCTCTTTTTTATGGCCTGTTTACTTTGGAAAGTACCTTGTATATTGGCACAATTAGCAAATGGATAAAATCGATCGATATCTTCCTCTAACCTCAATATGTATATGTGTGTAAAAGGAAGGCTTTTGTTCTTTCTTATTTTTCGACCACTATTTTTCTACAAACCTACAGTGAGTTTTATTGCTCATATCAGGTCTTAGAAATATTCGAAAACTAGCCCTTCAGTTTTTGAAATATCGATCTGTAATTTTGCACCCAATTTTTAACCTAAAAATATGTTTTTTTGTGGGAACAACCGATGTCGCAGCACTATAAGTTTCAGTTCATGTATGAAACTTTTTATTTAAAAAGATATCTTCACAAAATTTGGCGTTGCTATAAGTTACTTTTTCTGAGGTAGTTTGTTATAAATATATGTCGTTGCTATAAGAAATTCCGATATGAAGGGTATCACAACTTCGGTGCAGTCGAAGCTAACACTTTTTCTTGCATTTTTTTCATGACTTCAGTCATATTAATCATTATTTTCTCTAATTCATTATTTTATTACAGTGCTTGCGAACGGACAGTTTGGAAAGCATAGGCGATGTCAATTCGTCGCTGGCGAATACACCGTATATGCCTATCTCCAGTGATCCAACGAACATGCTTAACGCTGCAGCGCTGCACCAACATCCATGCAATAACAGTAGTAACAACGGAAGTGGCAGCTACACAGGATCTCAACAACAACAGCAACAACAAATGCCAAATAGTCATACGAATGGTGGCATTAACGGTGTACCTGGCAGCTTGCAGGCAACCAACAACAACAATCAAATGCATGCGAACCTTCATCCCGCCAATCAGCACACACACACGTCTCTGCCGCCGCCAACACAGCAACCGGACATGATGGCGAATCTGCAACACATAAAACAGGACTATGATCTAACCACACTGTAGAAAATGCGCATATGGGACAGACGCTCGGCCTAGGGTTCTTAAAGTATAGACAAATTAATTAATTTCATACAAATGAGTTTTGAATTACATTTACCTGCACTTTTAGTCTTTTAAATGCATAAAAGCAATGTCATTTGTGCAGCTAACTACCATAACTGTAAACTTAGGAATTTTATGAGTTTGCACTCATCATGTCTCAATTGTCAAAATTTTATAATTTGTTGGGCAATAAACAGTTATCTTATTTATTTAGGCAATATTCTTGTTATTTACTTATAGAAAACCGGAAATGGAAATTTTTATTATATTTTTCTATTATTACATCTTATGAGCTAAAATGAGAGCGAGAGCGCAAACTATATTTACCTTAACCTCAAAATTCTTTTTATTATGCTTTTTCATCAAAAGACATATGTAATTAAGTAGCTTTTCAAATTGCCATTCTCAATGATGGTCAATAACAGATTCGGAAAATGCAGTGAATTAGTTAAGTTGAAATACATAAAAAATACTAGTACATATGTGCATAAGTATATGTGGACAAAGTGTTTTTGTACAGTCTGTACATATATAGTACATACATAAGTAGTGATTTAAACTGTAGATATTACTGTATTTACAAATGGCTTATGTAATTGTATACATATGTACGTATATATAAAATAATGTCTTGTCGAAAGAAATAATATCAGTACATATAAATAAATATGTAGTTATAGCGTATACATAAGTAGTTATAGTTGTAATTTAAAATATGTTTTATTTAACTTTATTATAATAATGTTTAAGAAGATTGTACACAAAATTATAGACAATATTAATACCAAATATATTGAAATGGATATCAAAGTTGTTGGTCTTTACAATTTTAATATATACTTGTATATAGGATAGTCGAAAAAGCCTTTTCGTATTTCTAATCACACCTCAACATATTTTTTTTAATATTTGTAATGAAATTTAATGAACTAAATATTTACCATTTTGATAGACCATTTTTTGTAATTTTTCCGCTAAAGACATTATTCCATAAGTACAAAACTTTTCTGTTTTCTCGACGAAAAGCTGCGACAAGTAATTTTCACAGGCTTCTCTTGAAGCCAACTTTACTCCATTAAGAGATTACTGCATTGACCGAAACAAATGGTAGTCCGATGGTGCAAGGTCAGGACTATATGGTGGATACATCAAAACTTTCCAGCCAAGCACTCCCAGTTTTTGCTGAGTTATTAAAGATGTGTGTGGTCTAGCATTGTCCTCATGAAAGACGAAGCCCTTTCTGTTGATGATTCTGGTTGTTTTTTTCGATTGCTTGCTTCAATCTCACCAGTTGTTCACAGTAAAATGTAGAATCAATCGTTCGACTAGGCTGGAGCAGCTCATAGTGGATGATTCCTTTCCAATGCCACCAAACACTCAACATAACCTTTCGAGGTGTCAATCCTGGCTATGCGACCATTTGTTAGCTTTACCTCGCTTGCACCATGATCTTTTTCGCACATTACACTGACCAACAAAATTTTGTAACAAAAAAAGTAAGCAGTACTTTTGAAATATCTACCTAACCTCTCTACAAAATCATACGTATATTGATTTGATTAGGTCTAGTTTCCGTGTTCCGGTACTTATCAGTAAAGTTTAATATTAATCGTCTTTTCCTTATTATTTTCTAATTCAGTGCTTTATTTTTCTGAAAATTGGCTGTATTTTGTGTTTGCTAAGTGGAGTGATTCTTAAAGAATGTCAAGAAAGTGTAAAAATGATCCTGACAAGTTCTGTTACATTTGTGGTGAAATAACTTTTGTATCTCAACGAAGAAATTTAACACCTTTAATAAAAAAATTTTATGAAAGTTATTTCGGTTTTCCTGTTGGACAGCAAGATAAAGTGTGGGTTCCACACATCTGTTGTGTTACGTGTGTAGGACTTCTTACGGGTTGGGAAAAAAGATCTCGATCTATGCCTTTCGGAACTCCGATGATTTGGATGGAGCCGACAGACCATTCAACTAATTGTTACTTTTGTCTGACTAATACAAAAGGCATTACAATTAAAAAAAAACAAATTAAGTATCCTGATGTATCATCTGCTAAAAAACCAATTCCTCACAGTGAAGAACTACCTACACCAAAACCACCTCAGCGCTCTGATCTTTCAACTGAATCAGAGGAAACAGATAATATAAGTACTGATCCTGATTTTCAAATTGCTTCTTCATCTATCTGTCTCCAGGAAGAAACACCACACCTACTATCTCAAGGAGATCTTAATGATTTAGTTCGTGATTTACACTTGTCTAAACAACAAGGTGAACTTTTAGGATCTCGATTAAAAGGATGGAATTTATTGCAACCAAACACAAAAATAACTTTTTTCGGCATCGAGATGAAGAGTTAAAAAGCTTTTTTTCACAAGATAATGATTTGATATTTTGTAACAGTGTCTGTGATGTTATGAATATTTTGAGAACACAACACAAAGTTGAAGAGTGGCGTTTATTTATTGATTCTTCAAAAACAAGCTTAAAGGCAGTTTTGTTACATAATGGCAACAATCTTCCCTCCGTACCGGTAGGTTATGGTGCTAACATGAAAGAATCCTATGAAACAATGAAATTTATCTTAGAAAAGATTCAGTATGACGAACATAAATGGAAAATTTGCGGAGATTTAAAAGTTGTTGCGCTTTTATTAGGATTGCAACTTGGGTATACAAAATTTTGTTGTTTTCTTTGTGAATGGGACAGAAGGGATAGGAAGAACCATTACGTGAAGAAAAATTGGTGCAAAAGACGATCTCTTACTCCAGGAATAAAAAATGTGAAACATTCTCCATTAGTACAACCTGAAGATATATTTTTACCACCTCTCCATATATAACTTGGTCTGATGAAAAACTTTGTTAAAGCAATGGATAAAAATGGCGCTGGATTTCAATATCTAAAAGAAAAATTCCCTAAAATCAGTGACGCCAAGATTAAAGAGGACGTGTTTGTAGGTCCTCAAATCAGGCAACTGATAAAAGATGATATATTTAAAAACCAGCTCAATGATCTGGAAAAACCAGCTTGGGAATCATTTATAAAAATCACTGAAAATTTTCTTGGAAATTACCGATCAAATGACTATAAAACTATTGTTGAGGAACTTCTAGAGAATTATAAAGCATTAGGCTGCAATATGTCCTTAAAAATACATTTTTTACATTCACATTTAGACTTTTTTCCTCCAAACTTGGGTGCCGTTAGTGATGAACACGGGGAACGATTCCACCAAGACATTTATAATATAGAAAAACGATACCAGGGAAAATGGAGTCCAACTATGCTGGCTGATTATTGCTGGGGATTACAGAGGGACGTTCCTGACGCGAAATACAGGAGAAAACCATAATGAAGTATTTATTTTAATATTATAACACTGAAAGTAATTTAATTTTTGTTAAAATAAGTTGTAATTTAATAAAAGTGAAAAAAATCATATTACAATAAAACTATTCGTATCTAAAATTTTAAACTACTAATTCTACTCTACTTGACCTTATTCCTAACAGAATCAGCCAAAATTTTTCTTGTTACACAGAAAAAAATTTTTTTTGTTGATCAGTGTTATTGTCGTATTTGATTCACTTTTCGTCTCCTGCTATCATTCGCTACAGAAATGGTTCGATTTCATTCCGTTTCAGCAAAGAATCGCAGATGTTAATTCGGTCCATTAAATTTTTCACAGACAATCCATTTAGAGCCCAAACATGTAGCTTGTTTGTTGTAGCTTTTTTTAAAACGTTGAAATCCGTTTGATAATGAATGTTATGGCTGCTTATGTGATGGTCCTGGTCAATCTTTTCCATAATTTCATTGACTTTTTCAACGATAGGTCGACCAGAGCGAGGTGCACCTTTCACATCGAAATTTCCAGAACGGAAGCGAGCGAACCATTGTGGTGCTACACGAACTAATACAGCACTATACTATTGACAAAATACGAAAAGACTTTTTCGGCTACCTGATATTATTACTCGTGATGAGTTTTGGATCTGTGCCCTGTGTACGACCCGGAAACAGACGACCAATCGGCAGACTATCATTGCAAAGTTGAGCCGGAGCCGAAAAAACCATATCAAAATAGGTCAAAAAACGAGGTTATGTTGACAGTTTTCTTCGATTATCGAATGGTGGTGCTCTCCGAGTTCTTTCCGACCGGCTACACTGTCAATAAGGGAATGTTATGCATTATTTCGAAGCTATTCGTAAAAAATGGGCGGAAACATGGGCCGACAATTCTTGGTTTTTGCATCACAATAATGCACCGTCGCATACTGCATTGATTCTTCGCGAGTATTTCGCAAAATTTTCAACCGATAACGTTCCGTAACCACCGTGTTCGCTCTGATTTCGCTCCGTGTGACTTCAGGCTATTCAGAAAACTCAAGAGACCGCTCCTGGTAGTCTGTTTTTGTTTTATGCTCATAGTAGTGCACAACATTTTTTAAATACTTAATCGGTAGAAGAATTTGGTAACGATGAGAGTTTGTTTAACGATTTTTATTTACATATCAGTTCATAACGCGTTCTCCGAAGCAAATTTTTCAATTTCGAAAAGGGAAGAAGTCACAGGAAGACAAAAACAGTTGAACTCAGTGGCTGAGCGATGACTCTCGTTTCATGTTCGGCCAAATATATACGGTGCATTCAGGTTTTTTTCTACGAGTCCTCAACGAGAATGCGTTGAGTCGATACATAAAAGATGTGAAGCACTGTTCCTTAAAGTTTTCGTATCGATAACAAATGCAAAGGAATACTTTCATAAACAAAATCATTAGAATAAGTTTCGTTAGTGAAACTATGTAGCACGACAACAACAAAAGTATATACTTTGCCAACTTAATTGTGCATTGTCATTCCTCTTTGTCATTTAATTAGGATATGTTTAATCATCGCTAATATTGTTACTATCTCCATCCACTGCCACATTCCAATGTTGTTCGCGCAATGAGCTTAGTTTAATGTGGTGGAACCTTCATTATCGGCGCGTTCCAAACAATGACAGTTTATCGCGCATAGCCACACCATCGGCATTGTCAACAGTCACTTCGGCATAGTAGTCGACGTCATCGTCATCACAAACGCCAAATTACTTACTCGCGAACTGATGCAAGTGCTCGATAATAGCATATGCTAACAAGATTCCTTAATTAAAAATCGATTCCTTTGATTGATCACAACCCGTTGTCACCTGTTAGCTTCTGGAAATGTGCCCAACAAAGAGCAAACCAAACCGCGGCACACTCAGCACGCGAAAGCCTAAAAGCACATGAGTGCTTTTGGGTACGTATGTGGGGTACTTCGTGGCTTTGAGGATGCGGCGTTCGATGTTGTCACGACAGAATGCACTCGGTGGCGCATATGAATGGATTGAGCTTCTGGTACGTGTCGTCTCTTAGCGCTTGAGTTGATTGTACTGCGTTTACGTCATACGAAGTTCGCGGAATTATTTATAACTTCATGGTGTACAGCAATTTGCTTATGACCGCTCGTGGAGTGTAGCGAGATATCAATCTACATACTGAGTGGTATATACAAAAAATATATTTATGTCTGCATATATATGTATATACATTTGGAGTTCGTGTGTTCAAGTTTTTGATATTTATTATTTGCTTACCGATTATTGTTTGAAATGAATACAATAAAAAAAATTTGTTCATAAAGCGTTATGAATTCAACCGTAAAATATATAAAAAGAATAATTCTGTGTATGTTGCATGCTCAAATTTGCACTCTTATGCAAACATATACACGCCGATTCATATCAATATATGTTTACGACCCACAATCTACCGGCCTTGACATTGGATTTTCTGCTGTGAACATGAAAACACTTTTAGCGATTAATTAATCTTTGCAAAGGGATCTTCAGCACCTCAACTTCAACTTCGAAAAAATTGTCAAAATTCATAAAACTAACCATCAAATGTCCGCAAGCTCAGAAAAATATAGGCAGATAACCGGAAGTAATAATATACTAAATTTAGATAGCATGGAAACTTAAAAAAATTAGCGATTCACGTTTAATGTCTTCAATGGGCTCAAAACGGTTTTTCCGCAACCGTCGTTGGGTTTGCTGAATAGCCAGAACTCACATGACGAATACAGCAGTTGAGGGAAGATATTGGTTGAAAATTTGGCGATAAACTTACGAAGAATCAATACAGTATGCGCCGGTATATTATCGTGGTGCAAAAACCAAGAGTTGTTGGACCATAATTTGGCCTCTTTTAACGAAAAGCTTCGCGCAAATGATGCATGACACTCAAATAGTATTCTTTGTTGATAGTTCGACCGGTCGGAAGGAATTCGGAATGCACCACACTTCGGTAATTGAAAAAAACTGTCAACATAACCTTGATTTTTGACATACTTTGAGTGGTTTTTTCAGCTTCGGCTCATATTTGCCATGATATTTGACAGATTTATCGTCTGTTTCCAGTTCGTAAGCATAGATTCAAGACTTATCGCCTGCAATAATACGTTTCATGGTATCCTGCTAGTCGGAAAGTATTGATTAGCAGACGTGAATGCGACTCTGTTCATCGAAAAAATTTAGTGATTTTTGAACCAATCGGTCTTTCACTTTCGTTAGGTCCAAATGATCTTTCAGAATGGTTTTCAGTGATGCTTCCGATCCAACGATGCTAGTAAGATCTCTGTCTGTTAATCGTCGATTCTCAAGCGTGTTGATCATCAGTTCATGTTGAGTGCCGTCCTGAACATGGTTTGTCGTCAACGCATTCACGACACTCTTTGAATACTTTTACCAATTAAGAACACTTGCCCGCGACAAGCAATTATCACCAAGGTCTTTTCCAACTTTCCGAACGAAGAAGATCTTAACATATCTAATGAAAACGAAAAAAAGCCAAAACGCATCCCTGCCGAGTTTCATAACAAGTGTTTTAAATTAATTGAGTTGGCTAAGGAGCGTCTTTGAAGGCGATTTGATTTAAAATACGTTAAATTGTACTCTTATAGTCAGAACTGGGCTATCTTTATGGAATGCCATACCAACCCGTACCTTTTTTATTAGTCTCTACGTTGACCAATACAAAATTTTTATTTCGTATTTCTGATGCTCTGATTTTTGTCTTTCACCATATGTCTAAGACTATTATCACTCAAGTTAATTATACTAAAGTTTAAGCAAATAGCCTTTCTCCTTATTTTATTTTTGCCTGACATGATGTACTTCCTTAAAACGTTTTTCGAAAGTCTTCAGTATGGTAAAGTTAGTGGCATTCTTACTTTTATTGTGGAGTAAAGAGCTCTTTCTTAGCTTTTAGCCGTAGCACAACATTTTTCAAAGGAGAGTGTTCTTTAAGGGAGTATTCTACTCTAGAAATAAAACTTTGGGCAGTTTTTTGAATTTTATTTAAAAAAAGCCAAAAATATTTTTACTATCCATTTTTTATGGTGTTTTTATTGATATCTTAAGAATACAGAAAAAAAATTTTACAAAAAAATAGTAAAAATTAAAATAATTAGAGGGGGGAGAGACAAGTGTAAAAAAAAATGGCGCATCCTGGTGACATTGATCCTGACTCTCCTGGTGGTCTGAAAAAATCAAAAGAAATTCTTAATCAGTAAGGATGCTGTTATAGTCCGAGAACACGAAATTTTTTTTTTTTTTAAATGGCGACTGCCTGAAAATAAAAATAATTTTTAACGCTTTTTTTTTGAAATTCCTGATTTTTTTTTTAAATATTAAAAACCAAAATTTTGACACGATGCTGGTAGGAACGATAAAGGATTATATAAAGAAGGTTTACACAAATTTTCAAGTAAATCGGTTGTATAGAACTTGAGATAATGCCGGTACCGTGTGGAAAAAAGTAGTTTCGAGAAAAACGCGTTTAAGGTTTAGGAGACAATTCTTGTGAACACGGACGCCACCTCACAAAACCGGCTATATCTCCGAAAATAAGTCGAATTTTGAAAAATCCTTCCAATTTTTGAAAGTCTAAACTTTAAATATATGAAAAAAAACGAATTTTTCAAAATTCTGGAGTAGAATACCCCCTTAAAGCAGAAGTTTGTGATTTAGTTTTTTTTCTAAAAATTTCTCTATATTATTCACGCTAGTGAGAAAAGTACTCTGAGCGCCATTCATTCGGAAGTGACCAGAAAAAGTTCCAAATATCCTCTGGATATCCAAAAAACATCCGTTGGAAGGCAAGCTAAAGTGAGAAGGCGCAGGGCTTAGTACTCGCCACGTAAAACCCCAATGAAATGAAGAAAACAGTGGCATACTTTAAATTACTAAACCAGTAAATCGACTTGAATATACATATATATGCATACTTGTACTATAGATTCAATTAATATTATCTCTTAGAAAAAATTAATTTTATTCAAAGCAGAAGTTTGTGATTTAGTTTTTAATTCCTCTTAGAAAAAATTAATTTTATTCAATATCAAAAGCATTGCAAGTCAAGAATGAATATTTATATAAATCACTTAAAATACAAAAGTTTTATGTTATGTGTAGAAGAACGTATACCAGTCGAAACTTATTGTCTTACACAGTGTGTTTTTGTTTTCTGCGCCAGTAGGAGATGCCACACCTACATATCAAACATGCAACAAATTTCCTCTCATCCCTGCTCATAGTGGATAATCCTTGCAATGTCCTGCCTGCGTAAAGTCAACCCTTTACCGTTGCGCTTAAACGAAATTACTGAGATCAGTTTTTTTTTCTCTACCAGAACCCATTGTGTGGCACGCCTTTGAATTGTCCTAGTTGGAGTTCTTTAAAGGGCTTCCTGTCTTGGTGAACTATGCAAAATACAAATGCCTATTACTTACTTATTTTGTCTACAGTTGCTAATTTTATGCGATTTACCGTTTTGCATATTTGTGCTGGACGCTCGTCAACGCCCATCAAACAACATGCAGCAGTCGCGCGGCGGGTGTTTTAAAGGATTAAGTGCAATGACTCGTCGTCGTGTGTTCGCTGCATGAGTTTGGCTGGCAAAAGGATTAAATTTTGACTTTTCATTTGTTGATTTGTTTTTTCTGCGAATGTAACACTTTGATGAGAGGCCGCTGCAAATTTTTACCGTTACTTACAGCTACTGGTCAGTAAAATATAAAATTCAGACGTTTTTTTGTATGCAAAAAATAATGTAGTTAAAAATTTTGCAATAAGAAATCATGTTACTGTCTTATACTCATATATGTATTCGGCTTCTCTCTTTAGTCTCTGGTTTGTACCACGGCATCCATGTTTCTTCTTCGATTTCAATGCGCGGTTTCCTTTCAAAACGAGCATAGAATCACCGACTGACCAACCTTCTTCAATTTTCTACAATCTGCGTGCTCTCCCGCTTTCACACGTGATCAAAACATTACTTCGACTCCGAATCGAAATAAATTGAGCATTGCCTGGTAAGGTTAAATACTTGTCGGATCGCTTTCACTTAAGAGTGCTCAAACAATCGAATCGCCATATTTATCGGACGATATGACCTAGTTAGTGTAGCAGCTGTCTTTTAAGTGGCTGAATTATGTCAATGTCGTCGTATGTCTCGACAGTTTATCGTTCCATCGACTGCAATATTCGCGGTTGCCAATCTGTAAAGGACCATAATTATTATACATACATATGTATATACCAACAAAAATGTCAAAACTTAGAACTTGTTCTTTTTTCCCTCGTTTTGTTACTTCGAAAGCTTTTGATTACAATGTGTCCACGCTTTTCGCTGTTTGGCGCCAATCAAAGATACCAAGTACAGCCAGGTTCTTTTCCACCTGATATCTCCAACGGAGTGGAGGTCTTCCTTTTCCTCTGCTGACTCCGACGGGAACTGGTTTGAATACTTTCAGAGCTGGAGTGTTTTCATTAATTCGGACGATATGTCCTAGTCAGAACCACTGTCTCTTATTTCGCTGAACTATGTCATTTCCATCGTATATCTCGTACAGTTCGTCGTTCCATCGAACGGGATACTCGCCGTTGCCAATGCGCAAAGAACCATAAATCTTCCGCAGATCATTTCTCTCAAAACTCGTTACGTCCATGTCTTTGCACCTTATAGCAGGACAGGAATAATGAGTGACTTACATATAGAGTTTGGTCTTTGTTCATCGAGGGAGGACTTTACTTCTCAATTGCCTACTCAGTCCGAAGTAGCACTAGTAGGCAAGAGTTATTCTGCGTCGGATATCCAGGCTGACATTGTTGTTAGTGTTAAAACTGATTCCAAGATAGAGGAAATTAACTACGACTTCGGCGTGTTAACAGTGACGTGGAAGCCAACAGGAAATATTTCGTCTTGTTCTCGTTCACAACCAGACCCATTTGCCTCGGTTACTTATCCAGTCTGGAGAAAACAAAACTAACGGCGCAGAACTTGAGGCCAAGATATCAATATCATCGTCGCACGCCAGCAGCTGTACACTCTTATAGAATATTGTACCTGCTCGGCTAAGTTCTGGAGCTCGAATTATTTTTGAAGTCGTCTTGTAGGTAGTCGCCTTGTCTGAAACCTCGTTTGTTATCGAACGGCTCGCAGGGGTCCAACCCGATCCTGACGGAGCTTTGGTGTTGCTCAAAGTCAGTTTACACAGCCGTATTAGTTTTGCGGGGAAAACAAATTCAGACACCGCGGAATAAAGGCGGCTCCTTTTCGTGCTGTCAAAAGTAGCTTTGAAATCGACAAAGAGGTGGTGTGTGTCGATTCTCTTTTCACGGGTCTTTTCCAAGTTTTGACGCATGGTGAATGTCTGACAATGGTTGATTTTCCAGGCCTAAAGCCACACTGATAAGGTCCAATAAGTTTGTTGACGGTGGACTTTAATCTTTCACAAAATACGCTCGATAGAACCTTACAAGCGGTGTTGAAGAGGCTTATTCCATGGTACTTGGCGCAGATTGTGGGGTATCTTCACAAAATTCGACCACATACATTATTGTCCAACTGAAGAAATCATTTAAATCGAAAGACTGTAGCAAATTAAACAACTATTTTTTTACCGCAATTTATTTAATTTTTTTTTCTAATTGGAGTTCGCCATTTTCTGCGAGCTTGCTTCCTAATGAGCATTAATGATTCTTTAACGTAAAAACAAATATTTTATAAGTTTTAAATGTAATCCTGTCACCTCCTACCGAAGACCTCGCTTATTTATTGCCCATTATCAGGTCTTGCAGGAGTACACATCCATATTTGTACCTGTCAATTAAACAACAATAGTGATCATTTTTCCGCCTTTTGTCTCTTTTGACGTTTACTCATCAAAGTCGTTGAGGTGCAATGCCAGACATTAAACGGCGAAGATGCGTTCCACTGCTTACAAACAAATAGCCAAACAAAAGTGTCTGTCAAAATAAACAATTAGATGATATTAATTCTCATCAGGAGCACATTTTCGGCAAGAAATTCAAATTTGAAAGAAAGCAATACTAAGCACTTACCAATAAGTACAGATATTTGCATTTGTGTGTGTGTGTGAATGTCGATTGCACGTTTATGGGTTTCTGCTCCTCCTCTTGTCTTTGAAGTGCGCATACCAAATTGCTTTTGTATTGACTATTGTCGAGGCATACCACAGCCCATAAATCGTTCCAAGGTGATATGTGGAGCGGCGAAGGAGTGCATTCTCATATATACAAGGTACATAAGTGTTTAAATGCATGTACATAGTTAATCGGGTGTTTGCCTAAAGTGCTGTCCTACAATTACAACTGCAATCGGGTGTTTGCCTAAAGTGCTGTCCTACAATTACAACTGCAATGAGCGGCTCAAGTGTGGCCTCGGAAATCAATCACGTCTCATCAATTTGCACTGCGGCACTGAGTGTTGCACTGCAATGAGTTGCTGCCGCCGTTGCCATTGCCGTCGAAGTCATTGATGAATTCGACATGTGGTGAGGTGCGATTGAGCATTGATGAACGCATACGTGCATGCACACGTGAAAAGTAGTATGTGCGTGTGTCCGTCTACCGCGAAGCCTTCAGTGAGTACGAGGTGCTACGAATGCGTTTCGTAATTAATGCTTGGCCATTTATTAAATTGCCAGTTTATGCTGGCAAACGGTTGGTTGGCCCAGTGCCAGGCTGCTCGTAGTGTGGCTGGGGCTGTGGGTTACATTCGGGTTAGCTTGGCACATTTGGCACTCGGTTCGGCATTTGGTCGGTTAAAAAGTGCAGTGCGCGCAATCAAAAGCCATAGGAATGTGCGCTTCCATATGGGTTATAACTAATTTGTAACCATTAGTCCTATTATGTTGGTGGCTGAGTGTGGTGATTTCGGTTTATTTAAAATCATTTAATTTAATTGGCCGATTTGTAAAATGGTATGAGTTGGTTGAGCACGCACCCTTAAAAGACATTTAACATGCAGCTTTCATCTAAAATCGATTTTATGTATTTTTGTAGTTACTGAAAGAGGGTTTTATGTTATGGCGGAATAAATATGTATATCATAATAATATAATATAAATAAATAAATTCTATATTTCAATAAAAGAATAAAAAATATATATTATATCAAACTGTTGCAGTTAGTTATTTAATTTCTAATCGGCGTTCCTATCCTGAACATCGATTGTGATTTGATCATAGGTATTTGCTGAATTTCTTTTAATTCTACAGAAAACCCAAAAGTCAATTTCTACAAAAGTTATGACTATTTGAAAATAAAAAGCCATTTTTTTAGCAAAAAATAGCACAATTCATAACTTTTTTGAAGTTGGAGAAAAAATTTTGAAAAAATTGTCAAAAATGTTTTTCAAAGGGTAGAAAAGGATGGATAAGTTTCAGCAAAATCTAAAGGGGTCGGGTTCAAAAGTGGTCGATTTGGTATGGAATACCCCATGTATTCTCATATAAATGTTAATACAAATTTTTATTATCGCCTTCAAAATAGGTTCCTGAGTCAATACAAGCATGTCAATACTTAAATAAACTTTATATACACGTGTTATAGCGTCGACTGGGCTCGGTTCAGTGCTTTCAGCGGGTTTTGTTTTTACGTTTTTGTCAAAGTTTTCTAACGTCATTCGCATATACAGTGACATATCCCGTTACCGACAGTTTTCAAAGCCGGACATCTACTATAACTGGACAAATTTCATTAACACAACGTTTTCATTATTATTTTCATACATACAAAAGCAACTCCTATAGCCGGGCTATGGACAAAATTTTGGCAACGTGTACCAATCTAAGAAAAATTTTTTAATTTGTAAATCACAAACAATCATCAATTATATGGAGTAAAGTCAGCCGGATATTCGAAAACCCTGATATCAGTTCTATGAGGACTAGGTCGAGTTTCCGCATAATTTTATCTATTTTGGGCAAAAAGATACACTGTTGTGATTAAAACATACTCCCTCATTTTCATTCAGATAACTCAAATATTGGCCGATATATGCGGTATAAAGTCATCCGGTAGTTCGAAAATCTTTTTTATAGGTATATGAGGGCCCAGGGAAGAATTGGTTCGATTGCTCTCATTTTAAAGACACAAAGATACAATTATGCCGAGAGAATTTGCTATGAATTTTAATTTTACAAGGTGAATTCCAAAGTAAACAGAACTTTTTGAATATAACGCCCCCTGATGGCGCCATCTATATGTCGACTGATGCGTTATAATCTGCTATCTTTATCGGTTGTCCAATGAGAACTGCATTTATTGATTGGAAGTGAAGTTATTGCGTTTTAAGTGTCAGTATGTTTGTGTTATTGGTGCGAAAATGAGCTTCGAACGAAGAGCCCACATTAAGTTTTGTTTTAAAATAAAACTTTTACCGAAGCGTTTCAGTTGATCAAACGAGTTTATGGAGATGATTGCCTATCCCGTAGCAGAGGGCACGAGTGGTTACAACGCTTTCAAAGTGGTCATGAGGACATAAATGACGATCAACGTGTGGGCCAATCAAAATCCGTGATCACTGGAAATTCCATCGAAACCGTGAATTCATCAAAAATCAGCCGAAATCATCATTGAAATTCATGGAAATAGAATTAAACATTTGGGCTTACGAAAGGTGTATGCACACTTTGTTCCGCACAAATTGACTAACGACCAAAAATTGCTCAGAATTCAACATTCGAAGGAAGATTATTTGACCAAAAATCACATTTTAACCATTAACCACTCCTGGTATTCACCTGACATGCCATCGTGCGACTTCTTCCTTTTCGGAAAAATGCATTTGCTTATGAAAGGAAAGCGTCATGCAGACGTAGAGGTCGTTCAAAAGGCTTGCACCGGCATACTGGCGGCCATACCGGCCAACGAGCTAAAACATTCGTTCGACATGCTTTTGGACCGTGCAAAAAGCTGTATTGAAGCAGAAGCAGACTATTTTGAATAAAATAAATTGATTTTGCCAAAAAAGCCAAATTTAGTCGAAACCAAAATTAGTCAAAATCGGTCGGTCGGGTCCCAAGATATGTGATTTTAACGAAAAGTAGGCAGTGCCATGTTCATCGTAAAATTTGTACCACCGACTCCCGGATGGAGGGACAGACAGAAAGTCACCCAGATTTCAACTCGTTTCGCTACTCTGTAGCAACCTGTTGCCAGAAAATAAAAGTGTTAACTTCGGTTGAACCGTAGCTATAATAGCCTTCACAAGTAGGTGGTTATCTCATCAAATGAAAAAGTTTTAAATTGAATCACTTGATTACGATCATTCAGCTTGTATGACAGCTATATGCTGTAGTGATCCGATATCGGCGGTTCCGACATATGTGTACCTTGTTGAGGAGAAAAGGATGTGTGCCAAATATCAGATCGATATTGCCAAAACTGAGGGACTAGTTCTTGTATATATAAATAGACTGACATGACTAAAACGACTCAGCTCAACGTAAAGATACTCGGCTCTTCGATGTTTCTGGGTATTACAAACTTTGTGGCAAACTTAGTATATCCTTTTCTGGGAATATTTTGAAAAACTTTGACAGCCAGTAAAGAAGTAATGAAGAAACCGTAACGTTTTCTTAGGCTTACATGATTTTAAAATAGGTCTAGTTGTTACTTGATCCACTTTAGTATACAATTTTTAAAAGAAATATTTAGAGTATGGCATACTTTCTGGTAAATTGTTGCTAATATATACATACATATATGTATGTTTCTATGTTGTTACATTTAGGCTTCGACTGCCGGAACTCCAAAACAGTGACCGTTGCCCAATACAATGTTCTCAACCGACTACACACATGTATACAGATATATATATATGTATAGGAACATACATATGTACGTGCGCCAGAGATCGCTACACCATTTATGCACATATAAATGCATACGTAAGAATACGAATATGCGTTCAGCGGCTGGAAATGGCGAGTTGAGTGAGCTGCCGCGTTCGTTTGCTTTACAATATCTCGAATAATTGACATTTGATCATTAATCAAAGTGCACAATGCAGACATTTCATTTCGTATTTTATTTGGGTGGATTTTTTTCCTTTCCATTTCCATTTTCCCGCTGTTTCTGTTTCAGTTTCTTTTTCTGCAGCCACTATAGACACGCACGTTGTTGTTGTTTTATAGTTGTTCTAATACTTTTTTTTTTTGTTGCCCATTACTTTCGGTGCAGCCGCCAAGTGCGCCTGCTGTGGCATTGCGACTCTCTTCGCAGCCCTTGTCAGTTGCACCGTCCCGGTCGCATGGTTTATGGTATAATGAGGTGAACGCTACAACTGCCGCCATAACGGACTCATCACCAATCATCAGTTGACATGTATCTTACATTCGCTACAATATATGTATGTATATACATATATATGTATATATATATTATAAATAAGCATGGTCTGCAACATTTTCGCATTTTCGCACTCCTGGCTTGTTTCCAACATTTACTACTTTCAAAAAGCTTTTGCTTTCAAGATTTCCCAGCCCACTCGCAAGCTCTTCACTGCGTATAAGCAATTTGATTGGCATACATAAGCAGTTTGCGCCATCGTCGCCCATGCGGCACTTTCCCACTCACCCCTTAAAGCTTTCACAACGTCACAAGTACTTGCACTGACATTTCAAATCCTCACATATGATCTGTACTTAAATGTGCTCGTACACCCTTATTCTCCCGCCTGTCAATCAAAGCACTGCTACTGCTAAGACCCTCTCCCTTGCATGCGCCATCGCGTTGAAAGTCTTGTTTGCTCAAAGGATAACACAGCCAAACGAATATATAAACACACACAGCCACTCACGTGTAAATATACACAAACACACACCCAGTAAAGTGCCGAATTTATGGCACATGTGCCAGTATGTGAGTGAAATATAAAAATACTTCGCCATCCTTCGCCTCATCCCATCGCATTTGCAGTGAGCATTACCATAGCTGTTGCTTTTGCTACTGCCTTCCATTTTCTAGGCAAACACCATTTTTTCCGACTTGTTGTTAGCTACAGCGTTGTGTACGCTTACGTTTGCATTTGACAGTCGCATTTCGTGAACTTTATTCCGAGCACAAACTCGCTTACATAGCTCAGCACGTATGTGGTTATACATATGTACATACGCAAATATATGTATATACTTGTGAATATACATACACATATGCTTAAATGTATACTTACTAGGGTTTACTTCAATGTCAATTTTTCCCTTTCCATTGAACTTTTTGTTGATTATTCTTTTGCTGTGTATCAGAATACAAGACATTTTTTTGACAAATGCATTTCGTATCTCTTTTTGTCTTTCGTATATTAGAAATATTTAATAATTTTTTTAATTTTATATAGTACTGCAGCAATTTTTTTATTGGAGGATGGAGGCATGAGTAGAAGTTCGCGCAAGTGAGAAAAGTTCTCTGAGCGCCATTCACTTGGGAGTGTCCAGAAACGGTTCTTTTATATATGACTCAAGCAGCTCACGACTTCCGGTCTTAGACCAAATATCCCCTGGGTAGCCGTTCCGTTCCGTTTGAAGGCGAACTGAGAAAGCGAATCATCCCTGCCTAGGCTTGTTCGCTGGATTTGGGATCTGGCACGTAAAAAAACACCTCCAATAAAGGATCAAAACAGTCTTGGATTGGAGTCCCCAATCGATGATGATGGAGCGGCCCGACCATGAAGAATTCCAAATAGCAATTACCCCTCTTAAGAACAAGATATTCAAATACGGCGGCGGAGAATTGAAATTGCTCAATTCACAAAAAAGGGAGGCCCCGCAATCTGTGCCAACTACAGTGGGATCGTGCGTACTATGTGAAAGATTAAAGCCCCTTAACAAACTTGACCTTATCAGTGTTGGTTTAGGCCTGGAAAATCAACAACTGACGAGATATTCACCATGCGCCAAATCTTGAAAAAGACCTGTGGATTGACACACACAACCTCTTTGTCGATTTTAAAGCTGCGTTTCCCAGCCTTTATACCACAATGTCTGAATTTGGTACCCTGCAAAACTAATACGGTTGTGTAAACTGCCGTTGAGCAATACTAAAAGCTCCGTCAGGATGGGGAAGGATCTCTCCGATCTGTTTGATACCAAACGGGGTTTCAAACAAGGTGACTCCCTATCGTGCTATTTCTTCAATCTACTCCTGAAGACAATAATTCGAGCTGCAGAGCTGAATAGAGAAGGTACAGTCTTCAATAAGAGTGTACAGCTGTTGGCGTACGCCGATGATATTGACGTCTCTAGACCAAACTCTATAAGTCACTAATTATTACCGTCCTGCTGTATTGTGCAGAGACATGGCAATGACAGCATTTTGAGAGAAAGGTTCTGGGAAAGATGTATGGTTTTTTGCGCTTTGGCTACGGCGAATACCCAGTCGATGGAACGATGAGATGAGAACGAGATATATGGCGACTTGACATAATTCAGCGTACTAAGAAACAGCGACTATACTGGCTAGGTCATGTCGTCCGAATGGATCAAAACACTCTAGCTCTGAGATTGTTCGACACAGTACCCGCCGTCGGAAGCAGAGGAAGAGGAATACCTCCACTTGGAAAGACCAGATCGAGAAGGACCTGGCTACACTTGGAATCTCTAATAGGGGTCAAATTGCGAAAATAAGAAACGACTGGCGCGCTGTTGTTAACAGGCTATAACCACGTAAGCGGTGTCTGCGCCAATAAAAAAGAAGAAGATTGGAATCACAGCAACGGATCGTTAAAGATGTTACAAAAGTGTTTTGAGGAGTTTACTTTATTACGAACACAATTGTTTGAGTAGAATAAACATTCATTGAGGGTCGTGAAAAACTAAAAAAAATTCTTCGAACAAATCTCTGTAAAGACATCAAGAGATTGCACAGGATCTCTACATGGATCCACTCAACACAATTTAGTTAATATTTTGGGTATGAAGCGTGCTAATGGTGGACTCGTATCAGTTCTTTTGAGCTTTGGAAAAACGATTTCAAGTGGAGGTCGAGGTTACGATAAGTGGGGTTATGAATATGACGTCCAAACTGTTCAACAATCTAGCGAATGGCGCTAAAAACATGAGCCGATGAAGGCCATCATAGCTAAGGCTTATAACTTCTTCCTCATTTTATTGGCGTAGACGCTGCTTACACGGCGGACATTTTTGCCTACCCAGAGGATACTTGGTCAAAGGTCGGAAGTCATGAGCTGTTTGAACCATGTATAAAAGAATCGTTTCTGGCCAATCCCAAGAAAATGCCGCTCAGAGCACTTTTCTTACTTGCTTGAACTACAAAAGGCTGCATCTTCTAGGATTATAACTAGAGTATGGAAAATTGGATTAAATGCGATATTAAAGATTTCTATTAAAATACGTAAAATTGTTGTTTATTTGTCAGTCTGGGGTCATAATTTTATAAGGTAGTATAATAAAATAGCTAAAAAATAGTATAGATCTTTCGACTAATATAAAGGATAGGATAGGATTTCAGCATTTACGTATATTTTTTAAAATGATTTATAGTTTTTATATATAAATTAGAATGATATTTCCTATGGCATTTCCTATAACTCTAACTATTTAAGTTCAGCAGTTTTACAGTTAACTCGTGTCACAAAGCTAACGCCACCAATGTACGCCTATGAATATTAAGTAGCAAAATCTTTTTAATGATGAAAGCACTAAAAGGATCACTCTTAGCATTATAAATAATTCCGCTCATTCACCGAAAGTTAATTATTATTGGCAAATAGGCGCTAATACCCCTTCAAATGAGCGCACACTTAAAGGAAGCACCCTCCTTCGCAATAAGTTGACATGTCACGTTGAAACATCGAAGCATTTACGCACATGCAACCTTCAGTTAATCAACTAACTGTAGTACAAGACACCAACTGTATGTTGTAGTACATTCTAGTTTGCTTCCTAATGAGGGTGTCCACGCGCCAGCACCACCTTGCCACCTTGCCACAGCCATGTAAGCCAATGTCCTGTTCGCAAGCAGCAAATTGACAAAGTGTTGATATTCCGAGTAATTAAAAGGATCTAACTAATGTCCAGTACAGTTGAGTTTTGACCAAAGTCCATTCATTATGTTGCATACCTAAATAGCTTGATGAGAGTACGTCAAAGCTCTTCTGTCACATTTAAATTTGTCAGTGTGTGAATGGTATGATTCTTATCCATAAAAACACAAACATGTATTTACATTTGTATGTATGTGTATGACATGGCTACAGGATATGTCTGTAAATACAACTGACATTGCTTTGGAAGCGAGCCAATCCACATTGGCTTTTGTCCGATACTAGGGTGATGTGGACAATGAATTTGATTTGTTGTTACGTCGATTTGAGTTTTGAGTTTTGAGTTTTGAGTTTTGATTATTAATAGTACTTGCTAATTGCTTTAAAGGGTTATATCTACTTTTAAATAATCGATTTTTGCATATATGACATATGAAACATACATATTCTCGGCCAAATATTTTCGGAGATATGAGCATACATAATTGTAAGTATTCTTTAAGGGGGTATTCTACTCTAGAATTTTGAAAAATTCTATTTTTTTTCATACATTTAAAGTTTAGACTTTCAAAAATTGGAAGGATTTTTCAAAATTCGACTTATTTTGAAATATACAACCGATTTTGTGAGGTGGCGCCCGTGTTCACTAGAATTGTCTCCAAAACTTTAAACGCGTTTTTCTCGAAACTACTTTTTTCCACACGGAACCGGCATTATCTCAAGTTCTATACAGCCGATTTACTTGAAATTTTGTGTGAACTTTCTTTATATAATCTTTTATCGTTCCTACCAGCATCGTGTCAAAATTTTTGTTTTTAGTATTTTAAAAAAATTCAGGAATTTCAAAAAAAAACGTAAAAAATTATTTTTAATTTCAGGCAGTCGCCATTTTTCAAAACAAAAAAATTTTTTCGTGTTCCCGGACTATAACAGCATCCTTACTGATTAAGAATTTCTTTTGATTTTTATTTGAGACCACCAGGAAAGTCAGGATCAATGTCACCAGGATGCGCCATTTTTTTACACCTGTCTCTCCCCCAATCTTCTATTTTTAAGCCCCTCTGAAATGCAAATTTTCTCGGAGGTTGCCCTGGAGATAGACTATGAAATGAAGAGAATCCAAAATTTTCTAAAATGAGTAACCTATTTTAATGTACATTAGATTATGTTAGATTAAAAAGTCGATCCCAGGAAGGATCTCACGGTTTAGGTTTGGTTCAAAGTTCGATCTTAAGAAGAATCTCACTTGAACAGTTTGGAACCGCAGTTCGTTGTGGTCCCTATAAACTCCTTCAAACCCTTAGAGTTCGACAAAGTGCTTTGAACCTCTCACAAACTTATACATTAAATTTTGTAAAAAAAAATTACAAAAAAAAATTCACGCAAAAAGCGCTATTTCTGACTTATAAGTGGATATAACTCCTTAAAGTTAATAAACAAAGGAGTGTAGACGACTTTTAAAGAAAGGCTGTCAATAAGTTTGATACGATAGAATCATAACGCCTTTGTTTGGTTTGTTAAAAACTCCGAGATGTTTCGGTCTCAGTATAGAGAAATCAGAACAGAGAAGAAGAAAGTACCGGGTATTCTTGTTCCGTTTTCTTCCATACAACTTTGACAATTTTCGTCCCACAAGCGCATTTACTGACTTATATGGTGTGATTCATTTCGAGAATTCCTAATTTTTTTTTAAGAAAAAACACAGAAACCTCAAATGGGGAAATTCATCATCATTCGAAAGGGCATTTTTTGGAAATTATCTTTTTCAAATGTTGGCTGCGGCTACTTCTCAGATGGTCCATTCGTTGAGTCCAATTTTCGATGATTCGTTCGGGCATTTTGACTGGTAACTGGCGAATGAGACGCGTGATGTTTTGTTCCAAGGCCTGATTCGATGCCAGATTGTCCGCATAGACTTTAGACTTTGCATATTCCCAGAGGAAAAAGTCTAATGGTGTCTTATTACAAGATCTTGGTGGCCAATCGAAAACATGAAAGTGGTTCAGGCGTAAATTTTTCTATGAATAGATGCCAAACAATACTGAACAAAAATAAAATAATAGCTTGACACGACTCAAGCATGATCTGTCAAAAAAAGGCTATTGAAAAAAGTACCTCCAACTGGATTAGATAGGTCTTTTCGAATGGACTTTCATTCTTACTTTTTATATATAATTTTCCATAAACTTCCGTGAAACTGTGTTCAGAGACTCACCCTAATATTAAGAACATTTGACTGACATGCATTTCGGCCCTGTTGGTCATTTCAAAAATCACGTAAAAATTCCAGACAAGCTTGTGCGTTGTCCAATGTCAAAGGGTCAGAGAATGTGAGTTAAGATTTGTTTACGCTTTAGGAATAATTATTGTTTGTATTATTTTGTGGCATACGCGTTCATTTATTTCAACATACTTTTATTTAAACTAAAGCTCCTTTAAACTGTTTACAAAAACTCGGACACACAACAGATAATGGGATTTCAGGTGTCGAAAGGTGGATATTAGGTATCACAAAAGTAAATTAACTGGTCTGCATTAAAAATACACATAAATAATCATACATACACATACCCACACATGCATATTTTAAATAGTAAATGTGACAGTTTGCATGTCGAAATTTCGTTTTATTTCGAACTTAAATATTCTTCAGTCGAAAAAGTAGGAGGATATTTGTATCCCTTATATGCTGCAGCAGCGCCATAGGCATGAAAACCAAACGACTGCAGCGCAGCAAAGCAGCATCCACCGTTCCGAAAAACACCTTCGTCAAATTTGACTGACAGGTTTTCAAGATGTTCACACTAGCCTTAGTTTTTTAAACAATTTGGGGAGAAAAATGGTTTACATCATGGCAACGGGATTACTTTAAGTAATGCAGGCATTTGAGCTACACGCAAACACACGTTCACACACGTGTGTGGTGGCACGTAACTTCAAGGTTTCATTGTGGCTACGAAACTGTAAGAAAATAAAAAGAAAATAGTTAAGCGTCTGCTTAAATTCTCAGGAAGACAACAGCGAAGTATGTTAAACGGTGGTTGCAGCGTTTGTGGAAAATCTGCCCGCCAGTCAGATGGCATCCAGCGTATCAGCCAGCCATTTGTTGCACTACAAAATGGCTACGCTCTCCGTACGATTCCCATTCGATTTTACCAATATTATCTAACCGTTGGCGTTAAACATGTTAAATTTTTAATTAATGAATTTCTTCTCAGCTGCTGGTGCATGCAGGTCTGTGAAAAATTTTGCTTGTTTTGCTGGGAACGAAGAAATGCGGGTTATGTTATTGTTGTTTTTGTAGTTTGTTTAACTCTAAGCATACATAATTTTATGATATCTGATTAAGTACTTAAATACTTAAGTTATTTTAAGCCAGCGCTTAAGGTAGAATTTAAGTTGTAATCCCGGATTTTCATTTAAATTGCTATAAAATTTAATAATTTACGTGTTAATTGTTTCGAACATTAAGATTACTCGTAGGCTTATTACAAACTTTAATCGCTATTAAATATTTAGAAAGCAATTTGTTACAATAATAGAAACATAAATAATAGAAAAAAAGCCATGAATAAAAAAGATTTCCCAAACAAAAACTTGATTTTGTTCGAAGAGTGTGTTTTATTCTGACAAAAAAGTACCTGGTATTATAATTTAAATTCCACGGGTAAATGATAAGCCAAAAAAAAAAAATTTACTAAAGTAGTAAGCTTGTCCTTAACTATAATGCCAAATATGAACGCGATCTGTCAGCCAGTTTATTTACAGCAGCTGATTAAGTCTAAACACCTCAGTAGTACCTTGCGATTTTTACAATGGATAAAAATATCGAACAAAGAATTTGTCTCAAATATTGTATTTTTAACCAAGTTTTTTGTACGGAATTGTTGCAGATAAGACTTACGGTGATTCAGTTTTATCGAAAACATCAGCCTACGGGTGGTACAAACCCTTCAAAGGCGGTCGGGAGATCGTTGAAGACATACATCCTTTTGGTCGACCTTCGACCTCTTCAACTGATGAAAATGTTAAAAAGTTTAGGATATGCTGATTGAAAATCGTCAGGGAAGCGTTTGAAAGATGGCAAGAGGGCTTCACATCTCTTGCGATTCCGTTCGAATGATTTTGGTGGATATTTTGGGTATGAAACGCGTTCTTGCTCGACTCATCCCGATAAAGCTGAACTTTTTTCAAAAAGAGTACCGTAAACAGGTCTCTTTGCACATGATTGATTAAGCGAATTCTGATCGCAAATTCACGGAGAGCATTATAACTGCCGATGAGACATGGGTTTATTAGTTTGACATATAGAAACAAGTCAACAATCATAGGAATGCAGGAAAAAATCGAGTCGAAACAAAAAATACACGCCAAAAGCGCTCAAAAATCAAGTTGATGTCCATTATTTTCTTCGATATTCGTGGTTTAGTGTGTCACAAATTTGTTCCGGAGGGACAGACGATCAATAAAGAGTTCTATTTGGCGGCATTGAGGCGTTTCATGAGAACATCCGTCGAAAACGTCTGGAATTCTGAAAAAACAGTTCATGGATTTTACACGACTATAATGCACAATCGCATCGAGCCACGCTTGTGACCAAATTTAAAACCAAAAATGCAATGAAAAGCATCGATAAGCCACCGTGTTCACCAGATTTAGCTCCGTGGGACTTTTTCTTGTTCCCTAAACTCCCCCGTGAAACCCGTTTTCAGTAGATTAAAGAAATAAAACAAAATTTGCTGAATGAGCTGAAGGCCTTTCCAAAAAGTGCTTATAAAAAGTGTTTTGAGGTCTGGAAAAATAGTTCGCATAAGTATATTGCATCTGATGAGGATTACTTTGAAGGCGTCAAAATAAATATTGATGAATATTTAAACATGTTTCGTTTTATTTAAAATTTCCGGGTATTTTTTTGTCACAATGTTTATCAGTTCTAGGATATAGTGGTCCAATCTGAACAATTTCTACAAAAAATGTACTGTTGCTTTGAACAATAATATACTTCGAATTTCATGTAGATATCTTGTAAAATAAAAGAGTTTTGAATACAAGGACTTGATTTTCATCGATGGCTGGTAAGGCTGGTATACAAGTATATATATAGCTTTTTATGAAGGAAATCACACGGACAAAATCTCAGATCATTATCGCAAACACTGAGGGACTAGTACTCGTATATACATACGGACAGATGGAAATGGCTGAATCAAGTCAGCTCCCCATACAAAAAATGTGGTTATCATCCAAGCTTTCCTTTTATGGTACTTCATAGGCTTCAAAGATTCTGTAAGCGGTTGGATCTTCCAAAAAAATATAAGTTTTATATTTCAAAGCATTTGAAAGCCTTACATTATTCTATTGAAATGGTACCTCTAAAAATTCCATTAACAAATTTAATAATTTAAAAGGGACATATACGCACATATATGCCAAGATCTTAGAAGGAAACATACAATCTTAAATTTCACTCTTACCAATGATCACATGTAGCTTTAAATATGTGAAAATTTAAAAATAACGAGTTCTATTCAAATACAGAGTTTTAAAATTCAATATAATATGTGTTATCATAACCGTCCATGCGATAGTCGCGTTACGTAAACAGAACAAACCCGGATTTATAACCTGCCTATCAACCCGGCAGTATTCCTCAAAACTACAAGTATTTTTGCCGTTCCGACAACAATAACAGTCGCCACTATTAGAACAATTTTTTCTTCGCCGGATTTCAGGCAACTTAAAGGTGTATTTTGGTAGCAAAAACTTCAACTCTCAACACGCAAATGTGACTTTTGTAATAATTAATTAGTAATTTGTGTAAGTGCGTCGAAAAATTACCGCTCTTGACTTGCACTATAGATTAAGCGCGAAATTTGAAAGTCATCGCGTTAAAACATTGCATATGTGGCTATTCGAAGAAAAAGAAATTGTTGAGTGATGAAATGCATTAATAGTTACACGGCTAAGAAAATGCCTTGCAATATGTAATTATTTGTAATTAAATATTTTTAATGCATAATAACTTGATTTTAAAACTGGGAATGTTACGAAACACAGATTTTTAGCAATTCTAAAATATTGCATTGAAAATTTGTTGTTTATTACGTATGTATGGATATACTAATACACGTATGTATTGTATGATATTTTCTGTCTACATTAACCGCTGTTACACAATGAACATGGGACTATGATTAATCTACTATCTTTTCGGGTAACACTGTTTTGGAAATATAAATTCATTCTCTATAGTATACAAAACCATATGGGTCTTGAAATGATAGCAATTAGAAGCGTTGCATTAAGCTTTAGAAATATTAAGATTGAACAAATACTCTTCTGATATATTACTGCGCCCAAAAAATAAGGTGGCATTGTATTTATTTTGAAAATTCTTTATTTATTCTTCCAGATCAATTTCATCCCCTTCAAAGTAATCCCCTCCCGATGCAATGCACTTATGCCAACGGATTTTCCAATCTTCGAAACACTGGTTGTAGTCACTTTCCGGGATGGCCTTCAGTTCCGTCTTCGCTGCGGCTTGAATCTCCTCTATCGTATAAAAACGGTGTCCCCGGAGCGGTCTTTTGAGCTTGGTGAACAGCCAGAAGTCTTACAGCGCCAGATCAGGTGACTGCGGTGGTTGCGGAACGATATGGGTTGAGTTTTTGGCGAAATGATCACGAATTACGAGGGCAGTATGGGATGGTGTATTATCGTGGTGTAAAAACCAAGAATTGTCTTTCCACAATTCCGGCCTTTTTAGGTGGATAGCGTTACGCAAACGACGCATAACGTTCAAATAATATTCCTTGTTGACTGTTTGGCCGGGTGGAAGGAATTCATAATGCACAACACCACGATAATCGAAGAAAACAGTCAACATGACCTTGATTATTGAGCGACTTTGGCGCAATTTTTTTGGTCTCGGCTCTCTTTTGGCACGATATTCGCTCGATTGATCGGTTGTTTCGGGGTCGTAAGCATAGATCCAAGTCTCATCGCCAGTTATAATACATTTCATGACACACTGGTAGTCGGAAAGTATCGTTTCACACACTTCAACGCGACGCTTTTTTTCCAAAAAATTCAATGTTTTCGGTACCAGTCGAGATTTGACGCGCTTGAGGCCCAAAACATTCTTCAAAATGGTATTGGCTGAGCCTTTCGATATGCCAACTTCATCAGCAAGGTCTCTAATTGTTAATCGACGGTTTTTCAACACCAAATCTTTGATTTGTTGAACGTGAGCTTCGTCGGTTGAGGTTGATGGTCGCCCTGGACGCTCTTCGTCTTCGACACGTTCACGGCCGGCTTGGAACTCACTATACCACTTGTAAACATTTTTTTTAGACATAGCCTCATCACCAAAGGCTTTCTGCACCATCCTCAACGTATCCCCAGCAGAAAATTGATTCCGTAAACAAAATTTAATGCAAATTCTTTGCTCAACAAATTTCGACATCGCAAAAAACGAGAAACTCACTTTTAGCAGCTCACAAAACGACACGTATCTCAAACACTAATTAATATTTTGACATGAAATTTGACATAAATGTGATTGACAGTACTACCAACCTAAAAAAAATAATTCTCCAAATCCTTCGACGCGCGCAGTTCCAAATGTCACTTTATTTTTTGGACACAGTAGTAAAATAGCTGAACGTGGTATAAATGCTTTATTGTGGATATAAAAATCACGTTATAGTATAAATCTTTTGCCTACGTCACATGGTACGTTCGGGCAACAATTTTCCAACATTTTTATGAAACTTGAACATCTATAGTACAGTGACAGCTCTATTAAACGGACGCGCTTTCAGCGGGCATCCATCCATTTGCAGCCCCAAAATTTTTTGATTTTTATTAAGAACAATCTATCAAGCGGACAACTCTATTAACCGCACAGAAAAGCTGGTCCTGACGGAAGATTTCACTGTATTAGTCTCACTCCTCGAGTATTTCCATTGACTTATTTATGCTTTAAGAAATTACTAAAAATTTCAGTTTTATGTGTGGCACTTCTTGGGTTGACTTAAATATATTTTTAAAGTCGTTCTATGTACTTTGACGCATAACCCATACCTAAAAAAACTTACTCAATACTTATGACATAGCTGTAAATAAAACCCCCGGATCCGTCTCTACTTAAACAACTTTAATAATTGCTAATTTTTACAAATATTTTTCGACGAGTTACTTCAGTTTGTGCGTAAAGAATTAAATACTGGGATAATGCTTTATCGTTTTTACGTTCTTTGTTTATGCTGTTTCCAATTTTACGATCTTTAATATAACATTTATGGTCATTAGAATTTTTTGCATGCAGCGTCATCTGTGAACAGTTAGCTGAACTTGCAATTAAAAGCACAAACCTCAGTTCACCAATCGTGGTTTATGTCTTTGATAGCTGCCGGCTTTTTATTTAAAAAATTTGGTCGATTCAGTTTTTATAAATATCAACTAAAATTATATAAAACAAGGCTTGTTTCAACTTGTGTCAATGTGATATTTCGTTTTTGAAATCTTTTCTATGAGTTTATAATATCATAGATGACGTGGGTTCAGATTTCCTGACTAATATAATTTCAACAATGCCAATCATTTCACCATTTAATCATGGATGGCAATTCATGACCACATTTTATCGATAAATCATATCGATATGTACAAGTTTAATAGTTACGTCACAGCAAGTAACGAGTAACCAAACTTCAATCCATTAAAAGAAATATAAAACTAACACAAACACAGAAGCCTTATAAGATACGAACTATTAACTCAACGCACAAGAGTTTCGGTTAATTTTAATAATTCGACCTGAAAAAACTCATGCAATAGAATCTCTAACATAAGTGTCTGGTAGCGCTACCCGATAGCGCTGTTGACTTCCAGTGGTAGATCAAGAACTTATTGAATTATGATGTTTTTATTTGTGTCTGCCTATTTGCGTTTCTATGTACTTTTTTTATGAGGTGAATCAGTTCTTAATGAAAATGACGTGCCAAGTAAGAGGGTTATTAACTGCGCTCTCATTACGACAAGTTCAAATGTGAACAGTGTCATTGTTATCAAAAAACCGCTTTCGAGATGCAGTTTCGGACAAAATATATTGGACTTATACCTACGAATTGCATTATCGTCTCTTATTCTCGCAATTATCATTTTTTAAATATAAACAAATCACGGCTATGCGGCATAGAAGCTGTAAGATTGTTAATACATTCTTGTGGAATGCTTAACGTGGCTTGTTTTGCAGCTTCGAACAATTTGTTCTCTCTGTCTATCCTTCTGTTTATTATCTCCCGAAGATTATCAATAGGATATTGAGCTGGCCACTTTAGGACCCAATTTACCTCTAATTTCACCGTGTACTTTGGGTCGTCGTATTGAAACGACCATGAAGGTGGCTTATTCCATTCGTCACGGGGAAGCATCATGTTCTCAATGATATGCTTGTATATAAATCGATCCATAATGTCATTGATTCGATGAAGAGGTCCAACACCAAACTTGGAAAAACATCTCCATACCATAATGCCACCTCCACTAGCTTAAACGTGTCCTGGAAGGACACGGGGATCTAACCTCTTATTTTTTGGTCTTGGAACTCTTCTAATTCCGTCTGAATATTTCGAATTAAATTTGGATTCATCGGAGAAAAGTATTGTTTTATTGATGATCTATTGTTTTTATATGATTGACTGTTGATGTATTTCCGAGCAAATTAAAATCTTCTTATACTATGTTCGGACCGACATTGTGTGTTTTCGATTAGTTTTCACTGACAACTATCAATAGCGGCATTCTCTTGCTCTTGCAAGATTGCACAAAATGCAAAAATCCTATACCGAAATAGGCAAGGCCAAGAGAGCACCCATTGCAGAACCTAGTGATATATGACGGCACGAAAATAAACATGGGTTTTGGTCCGACACATTTTACAGCCATTGCAAATAATTTTCTGCATGTGTTTGTTGTTTTGCCGTTGTACCAAGAGAAAAATTATGCAATTTCTGCACCGTGCAAGGTGTTGCAAGAGCAAGAGAATTCCCCTAATATGAGACAGCTGCATTTGTATATGGAATGTAAACAAATATCAAGTGACAATTTAGGGCCGACAAAATATGTCTTCCACAAAAATCGATTAAACTAGAGCAGGCACCAATTCTAATGAGTGGAATGTAAGTTTTCAAGCAGTTTTCAGCGAAAACTGTGTTTTCGTTTGATGGATTTTACATGGACGAAAACACAAGTTTTTCCCACGAAAACATGTTTTCAATGTCGGTCCGAACATAGTATTAGTTGATTTTTTCTTGATATAAAAGGCTTTTTAGCTGCACTTTATAAGGCCTTAAACACGCTCGCTGCAGACTTATCCGCAAACTTTTTTAGCTCTACAAGTATTTTTGAATCGTCATCTACGATGATGAGTTTTTACATAGCCGCTCTTCCTAAATTTCTTTATAATAAAGCTCACTGTTGATTTATTGACATAAAATTTGTTACAAATTTCTTTTTTTATATGACGGAATGATTCCATTTTTTTTATTGACATTTAAGCAAATTAATCAAATCCAATATTGGATGCCACAAATGATTTAGACTTTAATATTATATAAAACTATTTTTACAATTTAACATTTAATAAAAAACACAACGCCTTTTTACTTTGAAAATAATATCGAAATTTTATTCTTCCACTCTCCTTGTTAGACCCAAAGTAACAATAGTTTTACCAGAACGATTCTCCTTAGGATTTTAGAATTTCAGTTCATTGGCACATGAACTTCCTTCTCCGATACGCTTTAGATAAATGCACCAATACAAATGTATATAATCACCATAAGATCAAAAGTTGAATTTCCTTCGAAGGAAGTAGAGCAATTTGTTCATCTCAGGTTCAAAACTAACCACTCCATAAGCCAGCTTTGCTTAGTCTTCATTTGGTTTTCCTTTAAACTCGAATCTTTAGAGCTGCACTGCTGTCTTTTTATTACATACTATAATAGCAAGAATTATTAAAATTTTATTATTATTTATAGTTAGTAATGCATTTTTTCTTTTAACAATAACATACTTTTTAAGAGGTATTCTAGTCTAGAGGCATGAAATTCAGAAAATTTTTGAAGTTTCGTAAAAAAGCCAATTAATACGTTTACTATCCACTTTTCTACCAGTTATTATTAATATTTAATATTTAAAATAATTTCTTTAAGGAACACTCCTTAAAATTTTCGGGTAAATAGATCCAGTGAAACCGAGAAATTGTATGTATCGTTTTGAAACAGACAGTTTCGAGGAAAACATGTTTAAAGCTGCGCGAACTAGACGAACTATTTTATATACCTAAACCCCCGAATGTTACTTGAATTTTGAAAAATCCTCTTTTGGACATATTCTTGAATATTTTTCAAAATATATTATAAAAATCAACAAAATCGATTATCTTTATTTCTGGACTAGAAAGCCCCCTTAAATGGTGTTTATAATTAAAAAAATGTTTCGAAGCCAAAAACACGCATGTGCATACATACATATATACAAACTTATGTACAATATGTTACCATAATCGTTGCAGTTGCCAAACTAAAAACTGTCCTCAGCACAAATTTTGTTTCAATTGTTCACTTGTCCCCCGGAGTGACGGAACTGAGCGCAATTTTTCTTTTACTACTATTTTTAGGAAAGAAAAAGTATCCTTTACAGTTGCACAAACATACCTATGCATTCGTATATGTATGTATGTATGTATAGTTGTACGTGTGAATTGCGATGAAACGTTTTGAAAGCATGCTGAAATCAAACAACTGTCAATTGGAAAATAAATCGTTTTTCTTTCTCCATTGTTGCTTCCACAGAATTGGAGAAAGTTGCTGAATCTTTCGACGTGGAAACAAAATTGTATGCGAAAGAAAACAACGGAAAATACGATTAAAGGACGAATTGATGAAGATACTAAAAACGCTCACATATAATACAAACAAACGAGTATCAGAGCGCAGAGATATGAAAGTTAAAAGTGTGTTTAACATACATATGTCACGTGGGTGCTTGTAAAATGAAAAGTATTTTATGTAATGCTTGCTGAAAACTTATTTTGTCAAATGACCGTTAAGGGATCGGGGAAGCTTATTTTTTTAATTTCACGTTGAATATATCGCGAAACTTTTAGGTTGTAGAAAACTATGTTTTGGACAATATATAAATATTTCATTAACAAAAACGCATTTCTATCTATGTAGTAATGGTAAACCAATGAGAAGACATGACAATAAAGCGACATGAGTCTGTGGCGGTGAGCTGTGGAGAAAGTTGATGAGCGTATAATGTTGTTGTGTAAGAGAAATATTTTTTTAGTTACAACCAACAAATAATTGAAGTTTTATCACTTTCCAGCAATTTTCAAATCAAAAATAAGCCCCACTGTCTTCTATTTGCTTCTGACAAAAGAAAATATGACGTTTCGGTAAGCTCGTTGAAAAATCACCACATCTACACAAGCTTGCTCGTTCTGGTGTGTGTTTGTCGATTACTTCTACCCTGTGAGATACCTGTAGAGACGAGCTTCTGATTGGCTATAAATGCATTTAGATTGAATTGCTTTTTCAACAAAAGCCCGGAACTACAGGGTAGGTCACGGGAGCGTTCAAACATTCCTTTTGTAACACCAAGTCAGCTTCGGTAACCTAAAAATGAAAAAAAGTAAAAATATTTAAAGTAAACATATAATAAAAATTGCGAAAATTATTAAATAGTTAACATTATTCAATTAATCCTTAGATCAGATATATAATAAATAAATAATATAATAAATGGCTGAAAAATAGTTAAATTTACAAAAAATAACAATGTTTTTTTAATGAATATTTTGCTCAGTGGCGTAGCTAGGGGGGGCGAAGGGGCCGCCTTGGGGGCAGCAAAACGATCTTCGCTGTTTTTTAATATTCAGAAAAAAGGTCGGAGTAAGCGATACAATCATGCTGCATCGTTTACCTTGCTTGCTTACCAATGTCTACCATATCCAGCTGGGAACAAATACTTTTATTTCTCCAAATTTTCAAAAATGGTATTTAAAAACTGCAATTCGGGCAAAAATTCCTACAAATTGTGTCAAAAGTGTACAAGATATAGGGTGAAAATGGGTTTTTTCTATGGCTTTTAATAAGATGTCTTGTAAATTTACTAACAATTTCCTCAAAAACCGTATAGTGAGAATTTTGGAACTTCAGAATTTGCGTGGCTTCTAGTTCCTAAATTTTATTTACTTAATATCGAAGATATTTTGTAAAAATTTACTTTTGTTTGCACCACCTCATGAAACTTGTAGGTAGATAGATATAGGGGTGCGGCAGAACATCCTTGGCCCCGGTCACCCGAAGTTGTAGCTACGCCACTGATTTTGCTAAAGCATTTACAATGTCTAGGGTCTTGAAAAGGATTAAATTTGACAATATATTCTGGGTATAATTGAATATATTTATGTTTCTGTTACAGTCGTAGGGCTACACATAATTCCTACCCTTGCGTTCTCGCTGCGCACGTTTTAAACGTGCGTAACCTTTGTATATTATGCGGTGGCCAACCCGTGGGGAGCTTGGGGTCACGACTAAAAGAGAGGAAACTTCAGCGAGCCCCTCCAACATATTCGCTTTAAAGGTTCGCTGAAATCTATTTGCAGCGTCTGTACACCAGAGCTGAGGTGTGTATAAAACTTAATACTACTCGATGAGTGAGGTTGTGAGCTGGGTTTGGGACTCGCCATACAGAAACCACTTATAATGAAAAAGAAACAACAGCCTCGAAAGAAAGACCCCACTTTTGATGACGACCACAACAAACTTAATAAAGACTTTGATTTAAGGGTTTGCACCAGGAATGCCGGTTTCCAAATTGGGAAGGTGCCGAAGCCCAGCTGGCTGATGTCCTCGTAAAGGTAGAAACTGACAACACTGTCGACCAAGAAATGAGATGGACGGGAAAAGGATGGAGACGAGCCCTTTACTCCAGGATTTATGGTATGAGAAATACTCAGTCGTTGAGTTTTGGCATTCACTTCGGTGTATGAGCATCTAGCCACAATCCGCATTAGAGAAAAACTTTTCAACATAAAGCTGATTTTTTCCGCTCAGACGGAAGAGGAGGACGATATGACCAAAGATGTTTTTAGGGACGACTAGAGAGCGCTTATGACAACTGCTCCTGCCACGATATGTGAATTCATCCAGCTGATTGGCTGTCTCCGGATCGAAACCAGATCGATCACGTTATGATAGATGAACGACATCGACTAACGTCGACTCGGACCCCTATATTGTTGTACCGTCAAAAAATACAGGGAAAGTACGACGTCGAGAAGCTACTATCACAAACGATAGCGAAACGGTTTTCTACTTGACGCGTACTCCTACTCTCTGAGAGCACTCATAAGCAACTCGGTAAAAGGGAACTGTGGCACGGAATTTCAAACTCCTTACGTACAGCGGCTTTCGCGAAGGTCGAAAGAACAGCTGCTACGATGGGGACTGACGTGTCGCAGTAGAGAGAAAGCAGACAGTCTACCTTGCAATGTTGCGATCGACAAAAACATGAGCGGGGTAGGATAGATACCGAGAATTGAAGAATTGAAGAGGGAAGCGAGACGCATACAAAAAACAAAAGATGCGGAAATGTCTGAAGCCGTCTTCCCCGAAAAGATAATACGGCTGTGTAAGCTGAAGTTGAGCAACACCAACAGGATCGGGAAGGATCTCTCCGAGCCGACCTCTCCAAGCAAGGTTTCAAACAAGGAAACTCCCTATCGTGTGACTTCTTCAATCTATTGCTGGAGAATATAATATGAGCTGCATAACTAAATATAGAGAGGTGCAATCTTCTATACGAGATTACAACTACTGACGTATGATATTTATGTATATCAACGCCATTGTTGAAAGTCATAACTTGGAGGTCGTGGATAATTTCATCTACCCTGTAACCAGCATCAACACTAATAACAATATCAGTTTTGAAATCCAATGCTGAATCACTCTTGCCAACAGCTGCTACTTTGGACAGAGGCAATTAAAAAGTAAAGTCCTCTCTCGACGAATAAGTCCCCCATCATTCCCGTCCTGCTATATGGTGCAGAGGTATGGTCAATGATATCATCTGATGAGTTGGTCTTAGGAGTTTTCGAGAGAAAGGTTTTGCGGAAGATTTATGGCTCTTTGCGAATTGACAATGGGGAGTACAGCAGTCGATGGAACGATGGACTGTACGAGATATACGGCATTGACATAGTTTAGCGAATCAAGAGACAGCGCCGGTGGAAGCAGAGGAAGAGGAAGACTTCCACTGCGGCTGCAACTTTTTTTTTTGTAACAGTAAAATTTATTCTGTATTTTCCACAAATTACATCTCTGGGTTTTATTCTCTTTTTCGAAAGTTTTGGGCATTTGAAACAAAGCCAAGCGGGAATATTTTACCAATTATTACAATTAGGTATACTTTCGAGTGTGTAAATGTTCATATAAATAGTTGTATATACGTGTATGTATTTTTATATGTATGTATATATTTGTAAACGTGTTAGAAGGGAACGTACAGTATAACCAAAATTCCGATAAAAAAGCACCGACTGCCAAAAAAGCTGTAGCAACCACACATTCTAACTAATATCCAACAGTTCATGCAGTTTCATAGAGATGGTATACATAGGAATATCCTTTCATTACGATTTGCCTTTTAAACGGATATAAAGATATGAAATAGTAGTGATGATAATTTTCTCGTATACATGCATACATATGTACATACCTAGAATTGATTCTTAACGCTTTTCCTAGATATTTGTCAGACTTACACATCGGGAAGTGAAAAACAATACTTCATTTAAGATATCTTCGATAAAATACTCTTGGTGCTCATGACACCTAAACCAGAAAAAACATTAACTGCAACTATAATGAATCTATTGTACTCTTCACAGATGCTTTAAAGGATATAAAAAGATATTTATATTTATTTTGATCGATCAGTTTGAATAACGGGTGGGCCATCTAACGTTTTAAATTTGAATTATCTACATACATATATTTCGACATTGGAAACGTCAAAAACGTCGGAAAGTGGAAGATATTCAGTAAAAAGTCTAAAACTTACGAAATGGGTCGTTATTCACTGCGAAATATTGAAAACCTTTTTCCAAAGCGGTGAATCAAGTGGATGATCAATTTTGCCGAAAAATCATCTTTTCGGACGAGGCTCATTTCCACCTCGATGGTTACGTTAACAAGCAGAATTGTCACATTTGCAGCACAGAAAACCCGCACGTAATCGTCGAGAAGCCAATGCACCTAGCACGAATCACTGTATGGTGCGGATTTTGGTCTGGTGGAATCATCGGCCCATTTTTCTTCGAAAATGAAGAAGGAACCGCCATAACCATCAATGAGCGATATCGCGCAATGTTAACCGAGTTTTTCTTCAAGCAAATTGAAGAGGAAGACTTGGACAACATTTGGTTCCAGCAGGAAGGCGCTTCGTGCCATACAGCAAACGCTAGCCTCAATCTTTTACGCCCTGTCTTCGAAAATCGCATAATCAGCAAAAGAGGTGATGTGAATTGGCCTCCCAGAAGCTGCGATTTAACTCCGTTGGACTATTTTCTGTGGGGAGCTGTTAAAGATAAATGTTACGCCAACCATCCAGACACAATTCAAGATCTAAAGTACGAGATTCAAGCTGCTGTAGCTGCCATAAGGCCTGAAACCATCGAGAAAGTACTCCAAAATTGGGTGGATCGGAAGGTGGTCATTTGTCCGAAATTGTTTTCCACAAATAAATTTCACAAAACAACCTTTTAAATAAATGTTAGACCTTTGAAAATATCAAGCCGTTTTTTGTACTGACTTTTTAAATTTAAAATTTTGTATGGCCCACCCTGTAGAAGACATGTCCTATAGCTAAATCGGATCACATCGTCATGCAGATCATTTATGAATGTACATACAAGTATAAATTTTATGGGATCTGCGACGATTCCCACAGGACGGAGACTGGTAACTAGCCCGTTCTACAGTAAGTACTGATGTCCCTTTCAAGTTGATATAAGATTACGAAGTACAAGTTAATAAGTATGATTTTTGATTTCGACTAGCCTGAGATTTGTTCACGGGAACCACGATAGTAAACCATTCAATCTACTAAAATCTATTTCATTTACTTTAAAATATCTAAATTAATTCATCCAAATTACTTATAAATAAAATATAATGTGTATCTAAAAATTAGCAATATATACATACAAAAATACATACATATGTACTCATAAAAAAGACAATTATACAGTTGCATGTAAATGAAGTGCATATACACTTGTGGAAATTCATTTGCGTTTTTGTATTTGTATGTAACGGCGCACACTACACATTATCAACCAAACTGTGCAAAATAGTGTTGCTTTCAGGGACGTTAAAAGCATTATCTTTCACCTCATCTCTTCTGCCCGATGTCAGCCCATATCAGCGGCCAAATGGTGGCACGATTGCAACTACAATCGTTAAAAGAAAACTTTTAATTTCAGCCTGTGCGCATATTGCACATTTCGCATCCGGCTGCCGTCCGAAATGCTCTCCTCGGAAATTTATGCCTCTGTGACATGCATTGTTGTTGCTATTGTTGTTGGCGCTGCACTTGATGGCACGAGTAAATGGTAGTTGTTATCTAAATTGCACGAAGTATAAAATTTAATTTTACTTTTCTCTCTGATAACTTTATCGCTTCGTTTCGGGCGTTTTCATTTTAATTTTAGAATTATGCATATTTTGCATGTAGAACACGAGCAATAAAACTATGAAATTTACACTAGTGCTAAATTTATTTTTATAACTTATTTTGACTTCATTTTAAAGTGGAGTTTATATCAAAAATAAGTAAAATTTCTATAGTACTTTATAGAAATATTTTAACTCTATCGGTTCAAATTGCACAGTTCATAATTTAGTGATTTTAATATATTTTAATAGTTCATCAATTAATGTGATTATGTTGTTAGGTAATTTTATTAATAACAGAGTAATAAATGCTCAAAGTCGGATCTTTGAAAACAACAAAAATTTCATATTTCCAAAATACTGGCCCGACTTTGAAACCTTATAACATGTATCATACAACAGGTCACTTGAAAAGTCCCCGGCCGACCGTAAAAAACACATTTTTTTGGAAAAAATCTTATTTTTTATTCAACATAGTTCACTTCAAGGGTGATTCAGTAATTAAAGCTGATGGCAGGCGATTGGACTTCGGAGTGAAAAAATGGATCCATGTTTTCGCGTCGCATATCGACGCAAAAACTCGGGTTTATTATATTTGAACACCTCCAAACACTGTTTCGAATCGCTAACTTCTCGTTATTTTTGGTCAAAGCAGGGTCGTGCAGCACCCACTCTACATAGAGCTTTCTTATACTCAAATATTCGTGAATGATTTGATGTACACGTTTATACGTTTGCTATCAACAATAGAGTGAATGCTATCTTAAACAACTTCAACTTACGGGCAACCGATTTTTTTCTGGACGCCTCTGATGTTTTTGTCGATAACAACCTCTTTTGGGCGTCCATTGCGTTCACCGTTTTCGGAGCTCATTTCACGTCTAAACTTATCATACTAATCCTTAATGATTGATTAACCTGGGGTAGTGTCCGGAAGCTCGTCATCAATTCTAGTTTTTGCCTTAACCGTATTTTTTCTTTTAAAAAGCATAAATCAAGAGGCGAAATTTCTTTTAACCCATTTTTTTTTTATAATAAAAAAGTTGCTTCACTCGTATTGATATAGTTCACAAGCCAATGATTCGACAGCGGTCAAATTTATACAGGTGCCATTTGAAGGTTACGACTAACTAAAATGGTTTTAATTGTGTAAAATGATATCTGTGTGCCCGGCTGTGGACTTCTCAATTGCCCTGACCATTTTTTCTTTTTTAGCGACTTACAAACTGCAATTAGAAATGATGTTTTCAATAAGCTCAATTTCAAAATTTTTAGAAAAATATTCCGATTTTGGAAGTTAACTTCAAACAACGGAGAAACTGAATTTTTCCTTTTAACTAAATATTTCAAAAAAATTGGTTTAGTAACAGTAGATTTTGTCTTCAAAATATGACCATAATTTTTAACATATTATAGTACCAAATAAATCATATGATTTAGTCCGATTTATTTTATCATTATCTCATTATAAATTCTGATATAACAATCTCTATTTCTTATAAATTTAATTGCCTGTGAATTGAATGATGAATGATTATTACACGAGGATTGCATCACGAGTTTAGGCACTTTGTGCCCTTAAAGCAAATACTAGCTGTCTTCGGTTCGCAAAGCGTTACTCTCCAGCGAATAGATCAAACTATACCAGATGCTCAACACTTCAATGAGGTATCCGTATACTCTCTTGTGCGAATTTCACCCGATAACTTTGTTATTGCTTTTACATGTATTATTTTTGACCAGAGAGTAGAAGGGAGCTGAGAGATGGCAACCGAATACAAATAACATAAATTTTTTTTTAAATTGTCTTACATAATTTTTTTGATATGCGTTAGAAATATTAAAGAAATAAATATTAAATAATAAATTAAAAAATTAAAAAAAAAATTATAATTTTTGTTTTTTAAAGATCAATGTCATTACGTCATGCTTTATAGTCATTCTCTATTTACTCTCTGCCCATATTAAGTAGTGGAGCGTTTTAACATCTGTCCACTAATTTCTTCTCCGAACACCGTTATCCAATGAAATTTTAATTTATGTATATATATTTTTTCTAATGGTTTTTTTTTTAATCTTCAAGGATTATGTGATAATTAGATTAAAATTCGTAAATACAATACTAAGACGAAGACCCTCGGCCAAACTTTAGATAGAATTTTCGCATAGCAATGATATGTCTATTTTCTGAACCGATCAGGTCTGTTTCTATAGAGTATCTCAAATAAAAATTTACTATCTTCACAACGTTTCCAAAAAATCTGAAACCTGATACCATAAAAGGGTTTGCTCACGAATATGCCTTCGAATAGTTTTCAAGTTTATAAAATAATCCTGCTGAATATAGAAACAAGAAACTAGATCGGTTATTTATACGACCAAGGCTTGTCAGCTCTGAACCCATCCCTTAAATTATTCATTTGATACATCAACAACCTTCCTTATTGTAACTTCATAAACATACATGTAGAGTACGTATGTACTTTTATAAGCAAAATTTCCCCCAAACTGTTTCTTTGACATTTTCAGTCATAGAATAAATAGGTATACCAAAAATATGGAATTTTTGACACCGAAACCGACACCGACGTTTGCTATCAATGCATATGAAAACACTTTGAGTCGCTGATAGATAATTCAGGCATCAAGTAAGCTGTCGACATAAATCATCAGTTCTTTTAAAAGAACAAATATTTAACAACTTCAGTTCAGGAAACTAGTCTATATCTTATTGGAAAATAATATTATAATTTCAGGTTATAAAAAATCTCTTTTCCAGCACATCAACATAAAAATTGACAATTGGGTTCAAGAAAATATCTTAAGGAGTTATATGGGCTTACGAGTTTCTATTTTTTGCTTATTAAATCAACACCTCTAGAATATTCTCCTAAATTTTCAAGTTAATCCGACTAATGGTTTCGGAGATACAGCTTTGAGAACTTGTGCACTCGAGGCTAGCTGGGCTAAGTGCACCGTTTTTAAACGCTTTTTTTCTCGAAACTGTGGTTTTGAAGTCGGTTGGCAAGATTTCTCGAGAACTACTTAACCGATGTTCATGAAATCCTACCCATGTCTTTGAGATACAATTTTTAAAGACTTGAACGAAGGATTTTTTTTCGTTTACAACTATTTGAAAACTCAGTGAGTTTCTCATATATTAATTTTTTTCTAAAATTGTCCGACAAAAATTCAATTTTCAGGGTTTTTTCTTCGTCCAAGTTCTAAGTTACGGTTTTAACTAAAACACGTTTTTTTTTTACTTTAGATGATCCTGTAAGGAGTTATCCTGCCAACGTGGGCGCATATTTTTTCCGAGGGGTCATCGGAAATGACGTCGCAATGGTCGAGTTTAAAATATTTTTTTTCCAAAAATTTCAGAATATCTTTGTTATTAGTGAATGTTTGTAACAACAAAAAATTCTAATAAAAATTTTAAATTTTTATATAAGAAAAAAATTGGTGAAAAAGACTGTTTTTTACCCAAGGAAATCATGTAACCCGAAAAAATTAGGAAAATTAATTGATATTGCTCCTAAGACTAATATACTTCTCTATAAATATTAATCAAATATAGTATGAACACCAGATAACTTACTCTTCATATAAAAAAACTTCAGACAACTCCACATTATTCAGCATTGAAGTGATTTCTTTAATTGCTGAAGGTGATTAAAACTTTAGCACTCAATTAACCTATAAAAGTACATCCATCTCATCCATCCAAGCTTCATACATACTCGTATTTGATGTCTGCCAAAGTTAATTGCAACTCGTTACGTCCGAGACCGAGCCGCTCACCTTTCGCGCACCTGTCTGCTCGATTTTAGAGTCACGTTTAACACGTGCAACACCACAACGAATACGAATGCGTTTTTCTTCATTTGCGATTTTATTGTTTACAAACAAATACACGGTTGGAATGTCCAATAGTTCACGCGGCACGGCACGGCACGGCACAACCGTACATCAATCAAAAACTTCGCTAAACACGGAACGCCGGAACGTGGCTACGTGGCGGCAGTTTATAATAATAAATGCAGATACACACACATATTTATGTATAACACTAGCTAACGGTTATTAATAACGTGTATGTATCTATGTTGAACGAAATCACTGGACCATGCAAACACAAGCTAGACGAGTTGCAGACTTATTGCTGACAAGCCGTTAGAGGCCTAGCGCAGCGTTTAAACACTTCTCCGACACTGTTTGACGTGGAACGAGTCCTCACAATGCAACCGACATATAAGTAAGTAAATCGTGCTGTGAATTGTTTTTGTCCGTAGTATTTAGTTATGGAACCCTCAACGTTTGAGTTCTGGCGTCTGTATAGAGGAAAGAAATTGACTGCAGCTTGTCTGTAGCTTGCCAAACTTGAAAGCGCCATTGCAGTATCCACCGGAACAGTGAAGGTAGGTGGAAGTGTTCGTTTTCGAGAGAGATTCCTTTAAATATACCTTACACATACACAGTTGTACATTTGTATAATTGCATTAGAATTTATGTATGTATGCTGACCGGTAATGCACCACCAGCAAATCGCGACTTTCCAGGTTCCACTTGGAACAAAAACATGCGTTAGTGAATTTATTTTTTTCTTCACGAAATTGGTGCTCTCACGAGCGCTGGAGTGTTTAGTGAATGAATCGCATGCCAGCATCCATTGTTACAACAATGGCGCATTATGCACCGCAGCTTAGCAGCGCATGCGCATCCCACACATATGGACTTACATATTCGTGTCAAGGATTTACATATACAGGGTGTATGTAAGTAAAATTATTAGAAAAGAAATTCATATTTTTTCTATTTTTATATTCGTATGAGAGTCGAAACTGAGTTTTTGGAGCCGGTTGGCAAGATTTCTCGAGAACTACTCAATCGATCTGAATGAAAGTTTACACATCTTTGAAATATAATTCTTAAAGACTTCAACGAAGCTTTTTTTGTTTGCAACTATTTGGAAAAAAAACTCGAAATTTTCATTTTTTGTTTTTGTTTTTGTAAAAATGTGTCAAATTTTCAATTTTCAGTGTTTTTTCACAAGGCGGGCGCATCTTTTTCCGAGGGGTCATCGGAAATGGCGTCCCAATGGCCGAGTTTAAAATTTTCAAAATTTCCAAATTTCCAAAAATTTCAGAATTTCTTTGTTAATAGTGTATGTTTGTAACAATAAAAAATTCTAATAAAATTTTAATTTTTTATATGAGAAAAAAATTGTTAAAAAAATACTGTTTTTTACCCGAGGAAAACATGCAACCCCTTAAAGTGTGTTACAATCATTCGATGTCAAATCAAAAATTTATCAATTTTGTCCAAACAACATGTGCCTTGCCTTAAGAAATGCCACAGCATCGATTGTATAGTTGACTTAAAAAAGCTACTCAAATACTTTTAATGGAATTCTACAAGGAATTCTTCTTGAGTATATTTATAAAAAATCTTTATACACTTTGAAGCATATGCTTCAGTTCTTAGCTATCTTTAATTAGTTGAAAACTCTGGATATATCCGAATAATGACCGAAGTCCACTTTATTCTACAAATACAGCTTTTTCCTCGTACATATGTAAGTATTTTTTATGATCCTTGCCTTATAAAAACTAGTTTGGAGTTTGCCAGTTGCCTCCAAAGTAATAGCCACAAACATCACTCTTCCTACAATTTTAATGTAGGGTTAAGATCTCTCTTTATGCAAAAACTACGCAAAACCATAATATACCTTTTCCTTTAACCAAAATCTTTCGAAGAAATTGGTTTGGTTATTGATAAGAAAATTGACGTATGACATTGTTGACATCATATGAGTTTCTTGTTACTATCTTTATTAAAGGAGTTTAGTATTTCAATAAATTATACCTTAAAAAAATATACCAAAATTTAAAATCAATATCTGAAATATGTATCTTCTTAATATTACCGCTAATTAGAGAGCGTATTACAACCATTAATTCGATAGCTTTACTAAGCCTCTTTGATTTGATTGGGTTACACGAAGTTATACGAAGAAATAACAGTAGAGGACACAATAGATCAAGGATCGCAGTGAGTCACAAATGTATACTCTGGAAAGAACTGTCTGATGAGCTGCTCCGCAAGGCAGAAGGAGTAGACAGAAGGAGTTATTGACAACAACTACAAGGCATGCGGCATGTCAAGTTGCTAATGGGGAGTTACGACCTCAGCAGGCAATAAACATCCCAAGAGACAAACTCAGACTACTGGTAGCATTCTACACTGGCCACTGCAAGCTAAGAAGCACTTACAAAACATCGGCCTAGCTTCTTACGCGGATTGCCGGTTCGGCAACAGAGGATCTGAAACACCAGAACGCCTGCTGTTTGACTGCATAACGGTCAGCATACGCAGGATAAAGGCCTTTGGGTCCATGTTTCCAAAGAGGGATCACATCGCTTCGCTAGCAACCAGCAGCATATTGGATTATATCAATGTTTTGGTGATAAGTTAGTCTTTATGATTTAGGAGAAAGCACATTAATCCTAAAGTCTCGGTGCATTTCTCGTTTATCAATCAATCATCCGCTCAGTTCAGTCAGCTTTATAAGTCTATCTTAACCGGAATCACGGCTTCAGTGGGGAACTTCGTTTTTGTAAATATAACTTTAAAATTTGAAAACAATTGATACAGTACTAGCTTTTTTAATTAAAAAAATTTAAATTTTTTTGGGGTGTCACGCTAGGTGTATCCCTTAAGTATTTTATTTTCGCCATTTCATTTAATTTCATTTCTTTCAAAGCTTAGCTTTACGGCAAACCTAAAGTCGGCAGTTTTCACCTCTTGTATCCCCATTGAAATAAATAGAAACTTCGAAACTTTGCTATCGTGGGCCCCTATATTACTATGTTTATCGCATATTGAAATTTGGCAGCGAAACTCGAACAAGCAACTGATAAAGATGTAAGCTCCAAATTATTGTTATTGGTATTTATGATACTGAGGCTCATAAAATATAGATTTTCGTAATCAAAGTTCATAGTTAGGCTCACTGTCTACAAACTGTTTTTGTTTGAATTGAATACTCTTTATAATGCGCTGCTTGACGCACTTAAACACTTGGTTCGCAATTTATACTATATTTTAAAAATAATAAATATTTCGTCTTCACTGCAATTTTTAACAAGTTTACGTATTATTATTATTATTAATTTTTTTTTTTTTTGATTTCCGTATTTTTTATGTTTTCAAAATTTTTGAAATATAAAATATACAAAACGCTTTATTTCTGTCATTCATTAAAACACCAAAACACCAGACGTTTACATTATAAAGTATTTCTTTTAAAAAAATATGCATAACGCCAAATCTTTATTTTTGTTTCTCAGGCGCGTACTAAACACCAGGGGATGAAACGAGTTCTACAATTGTTCCGGCGCGTTCAAACAAACCAACCCTTGTGCAACTGCGGCCAGATGCAAGAGCACGCCAGCATCACACCACACAGGCGAAATGAACGTGCGGCTGTGAGAAACTACACACTTATTTACGTACGCACACACACATATATGTGTTCATGAACAGTAACAGCCTGCATTTCTGCAAAATGTTTCCAATAGCGTGTCGACCAACGAGAGGAAGGTATTTTTTCAAAAAATCAATAATCCTCTGCTCGCCATTCGAAGTGAGCGCGATATTATACTCTGAGTTGCATATGTATGGTATTTAGCTTTTGTTGTGTACCGCACCCCTTAACGATTCGTGGCGTCCTTGTTGAGGCAATTGGCGCGCCCAGACGAAGTCCACAATCACTTGCCATGACAGCCATTTAAAGCTATGAACGCGTTGAAAGGAAGCTGTTTATTGAGCGTCCTACGCACACACATTTAGATTTGCCCATACACATACATATATTTCTTTATGTGTATTGTATGTAGTATATGTATTCATATCATAATGAATAGAGTAAATCACATGGTTAAACAACAAATAATGATAATTTGATACAATTGCTATGAAAATTGCAGCCAATAATGCTAACATTGATTTAGAAAATCTTGCTGGCCGAGTGTAATACACAGTGTACAACATATGTATATATGTATGTATATAGCCTAAATTTTCTAAAAAAACTATGATTTTTGCGATTTCTAATTATTTTTTGATGGAGTTACAAAATTCATAAGAAAAAAATTGCATTAAAATGACCAAACTTTTATTATGAAAAAATCGCAAGAGATACTACTTTTGTTGAGAATTCAATTTCCTACGAAGTCTATATAACAAAATATTTTTTCAAGTAGTTGGGAGCAAGGTATGAATTCTGATAAGAAGTGAAATTTAAATAAAAATATAAAACTGTTAGGCGAAAGACCTTTCCATTACAATTAAGAGCTCATATCTGAAGAGATTTTGTTAAAGGTTTGTGAGAACACAGAGTGCCAAATGAAAAATATAAAATATTTTTTTTTTTTACCCACCCTTGTACATATTAAAGTAAGCAATCATTTGTATTCAATTGAAGTTACGTATCTGTTTTGAAATCAGTTTTTAATTGAACTTAACTATTGACCATTACCGGATGAATTACAAATGTACATATATATTTTCCATTTTTGTACAGATAATCTCACTAGTCAACAACAACGTGACATAAAGCATCTTAAAATCATAAATTTTTGTACTAGCATGAGAAATGAGAAAGAAAATGATAATGTAAAAGGATTTGTTCATGGATATGTCTTCGAATAATATTCAAGTTCATGAAGTAATCCTGCTTAATATAGAGACAACGCTGCATTTCTTTACTGTTCTCAAACATTTCCGTTTCCAAGCCAGTCGAAACTACATAAACGGAACTATATCGGATATTTAAACGGCCAATGCCTGTCAACTCAATTTAAAATTATAAATAATTTATTTTTCAGCTGTCACTAATTCTCCGAATGATAATCAATAGCTTCTTCAAAAAATGTATAACCAACTTTTGGACTTGGCGCTTTAAGGGGCATACCTGGTGTAAAATTACAAACAAACAAAATTTCATGATTGCGAATTTTCAATAATTAAATTGTTAATTTTTTATGTCATACTTGGAATTACAAATAAAAAAAATAATTCAAATGTTAATTCAATTATTTTCTTAATGCATTTTTTGCAACAAATCTTTTCACATTTTGATAGGTTATTGCTATAAAATAATATATTGAAATTTTAAATCCAATCGTTTTTGAGTTACAGCATTTTAAAGTGGAGCTACACTGTTCAATCAGCTCTGCCAGTTTACCTTCAATTGTGTTTCTTCTCAAAACTATGTTTTTTGAAAAATTTTGGAAGTCGAAAAACGATTAAAACTTTAGCTAAAATTATTTTTTTTTTATTGAAACCTTACTGACAAAATATTTTTATTTTTTTTTAATTTGTATCTGATTTTTAGACGTAGGTAAGGAGAATATCTTCGAATGTAGATTTTTGATATTTTTTTAAATTTCATCATACAAAGAAGACCGAGGTCACTGACGCAGGCGAAGACCATTTTTAACACTCGTTCCCCAGTCGGGTCTAAGTAACCGGAACGCACCAGGATTTTTATCCAGCCAAGGACTGTCCACTCGGCACCACTCCTCAAAATTATTTCAAGAATGTTTTCTGCCGCTACAAAAACAACAACAACAATTTGTAGCGTCGTCGGAAATCGCGTGTGTTATTTTTAATTACATTTAATTTTTTTAATTTGGAAAAAATCGCTGTTACACTAGCTGTTAAGTTTGTCGTGCAGTTCATTTAAGCTTCTGTATAATATTAGGAAGGTGAAGACATTGGTTTCCGAGGTATTACAGGTTGATCGTATTAAAAAGGGTTCTAGATATTTTTTTTTCAAAAAACACCCATCTAAAAGGTTAATAGATTTAAGCTATACAAAACCCCATAAGCTTTACAAACACTTCATTGTAATTCATTTATTTATCAATTTTGTAACCGTAGCTCTCTTAAAACATGTACGCTTTTTTAAAGAAGAGATGTCTCAAATTTTATTTCAATATAATAATATTACTAATCTTTTACTTTGCCTCATCGCATTTCAATCTGATTGGGTTTAGTTCGTGCCTCCCTACAGACGGATCGGATTTAAATCTCATGATTAAAGTAGTATAGCAGACGCTCTCTGTATGATTTAACATTGTTTCACATTTTATCGATTATATTATCGATATATACATCATATATCGATTATAAACATACTTACCTTAAGGTCTTCTTAATACTCACAAAATATCATGATTTATTTATTAACCGAAAAACTAAGAGTGGCTTGCCTTAAATTGTGTTTTTAATATCGCGGATGTGTGGACGATTCGGCAAATAGAGCTCACTCCATAAGGCATATAGAACATGTATAATAAGTTTCATACAATTACCTTGATTTGTAATAAAGCTCAATTTATTCTGAAATTAATTTAAGAGACGAATTTCAAGCTATTAAAACAGAACTTAAATCAACTGAAACACTCACTTAGAGCGGCCAGACTTTTGTTCTAAATAACACATATGAATTTTTTAAACAGAAAATGGACATACCCTAAAACGCTCCATACCTCATACAATTATTTCATGCACAGATTTTCAACATAAGCTGTAGCCCAAAAGAAATTTTCAGTTAAATGAATACAAAAGCATTAAAACGTATTTATTATTTGTAGGAGTGAATCAAATTTAATTGAATAAAATAACTAACAAAGGCGAATGTCAAAAACGAACAAACAGAGAAACACATATAGTCTTTTGTATACAAATATTCACCAGTCAAATCTGCACAATACATAATAAGATTAAAAATACTCCCGGTGCGCGCCACGTTTGATGCCACCGGGCAAAGTTTAAATTCGCAAAAAGTCAAAAGTAAGCTTACAACGCCGCTCAAACTGACGAAGGCACCGGAATCACTGGCTGGAACAGATGTAGACGCGCATCGGCGTGTCCCAATTTGTTGGTGGCATTGCAGTAGTAATCACCAAAGTCGTGTTCGGCAACACTTGCTATGCGTAGCACTGATGTGGTGGTTTCATGTGCTGATGCCGTATTGGAGACCTCATAACGTGAGCTCGATTCCAGTTTGGCGCCATTGCGATGCCAGAAAACTGCCGGCGCCGGATATGCCTGCACACTGCACTCCAATTCAGCGACATGCGACAGCATCTGTGCCACCTTCGGACGTTGTACAGCGATTTGTGGACGAAATTCTACTTCGATGAGTACCATACGTTCGTCGGGTTGTCCTACGCCGTTGTCGGCGACACAGTAATAAGCGCCACGATCAAGTCGATGCACCTGTTTGATGCGCAATGTCGGTCCAGCTAGCTTTTGTCCTCCAGCAGGCATAATCGCATTGCCTTCACGCTTCCAATATATGGTGGGTTGTGGAAAACCATCGGCATAACAGCTTACTTCGAGATTTTGTCCTTCGGTCACCAGTTTGGACTTCGGTGTACGTTCTTCCGATATGATGGGCGGATGCTTGATGGACAAGTTCAATTTCTTTGTGATCTTATCGGTGGCGGACACAATCACTTGACATTCGTAGGGGCCCATGTCACTCGCCTCTATTTTCGTTATCTTCAGCGAGTATGTCGCACTGTCGGCTTCGTCGTCCCGTGTCTCGGTAATCGTGTAACGCGGATCACTCAAGCTAAGTATATTGCGCATGGACAACACAACGGAACGTTTCGCCCAGCTAACGGACATACGACCGACATTCTCCACTGTGCAGTTGAACTGTACATCTTCGCCAACATTGGCCACAACATCGCTGGAGATATGACTGATCACAGGCTGGTTCGCATATAAGGCATTCGGAAGGAGCAGCAAAATAGCCACCAGCATAAATGTTACCGAAACCAGCCGCTGCATCTTCAAAAGTTCAAGTAACGGCATAAAAAATTCGATTCTTATATGTTCACTTTTATAATTTTTTCTTTTTTAGAAACACTTGAACTCACTTATCCACAATACACGATGTGTTCTTTAACGCTTCCGATTCTTGACTGATCACTGACCGCAACGCGCAAAGAAAATTACTGCACCATGACCAGATTGCCGAGCCACTCTTTGTGCCTTTGCTTTGCTCGCGCCTTTGTCTCCTTCGCCGTTAATTTGGCGCATACTTCCCCATTTTGCTTCTTTTGCATGAGCCACGGCGCGTTATCGCCCGATTTCCATACAAACAAATGTACAGTTATTGATGTGCCTCTACACATACACACACACAAAGTTATATATAAATCTACATATGTATATATGTATATGCAAAAGCTTCAGCGCCTCTGCTTTCCGTGCTGTTGCGATGTTTACGTCTAGCCGCCTAGCCGGTATGTGAAGCCCACTTGGGAGATTGAGTGGCCGTCAGCCGCGTATGCCTGCTTTCTTAAGTCGTACTCTCACACCACTCTCGCCCAACGGCGCTTGTACCCACTGCCTTGTCTCTGCCGTTTTTGCCGTTTTCTTATCAATGAATTCTCTCGCATTCTTTTTTTCTGCGTCTTCAGTGCAGAAACTGATATTTCTTTAACCAGTTTGTTTTGATTGTCACTTCCTCGTGCAGTTTTGCTAAGTTTTATGAGTATTCGCATTATGTGTGTTGTAAATAATATGACTTTGTGTGCTTTTTATATTTATTTTTACCGCAATCCAAGACATTTTCTGTTGTAGTAGCAATGACCGTCTGAGTTACTTAATTGTAAATTTGTTTTGTTGTTGTTGGTACTCGGCGCAATCTTGACTTTGGTTTTGCATGTAAACATCTCGGCATACTTTTCTGCTTAATAATCAATTCTCGACTGAAGATTGTGAAATGAAAACACTTCCTCTACAGCGTGTTGGATTTGAAACACTTCGAACTCTGGTTATACAGTGATACTACAAATGTGTTCTAGGGAACTCTACGTCAAGCAGAGATGCAGCTTGCTCCTACTGCCGGTATCAGGCCATGTATATACATACATATGTATGTAAGTATGTATGTTTGTATGTATAATGATCATTCGACACACCCATGTGCGTGATTGTGCATACACATACAACACACACACCGCTGCTCATAGAAACGTTTAAATAAATGTTGGTCGAAGTTTTGGGACGCGCAGTCACCATTCATTAAATGATTTATCACCTTCTCGGTTGCACTAACACTATTCACTTCAGGTACAAATTGCTCGCGTAGTATGATGGTGAGAACTATCTATTGAAAATACTCCAGGAAGAAAAATATTTATATTATGACGGGTGATCCAAGTAGAGGTAGTTTTTTCAATAGCTTTTTTGGACAAATCACGCGTGAGTCGCCATGTTATTTTCGTTCAGTTTTGTTTGGCATTTGATCAAAAATCGTTCAACTTTATTATGAAAATTTACGTTCTGTAAAGAATGTGTCAACTTATGCTTAACATAATCGGCGTACTGAGCTAACTATTCGCAACACCATCAGCCATCTTGAGATCCAACAGTCATTATTGGATAATATTCGACCGAATAGACCACGTCTAGCACTCAGTGAAGAAAATAGAGCAGCCGTAGCTGAGACCGTGGAGAGTCAGAGAGAGTCGGCGCCGTTCACAGCAACTCGGACTGACGTATGGAATGACTCGGCGCATTTTATGTTGAGATCTTTAATTGAAAACGTACAAAATACAGCTTGTGGAAGAACTGAAGTCGCTCGACCTTCCCAAACGACATCGTAATCTCGAAATGGATCACCCTTTATTATAATTGAAGGATACACTTAGTGTGAAATTAAAAAAAAGAAAAGATTTTTAAATTTTACTTCGTATGAATATTAGTTCCGACATCAAGTATGTAAAAGATGTATGAAAGAATAATAGAAGAATTTGTCTATGAATTTTACATAGACATTTTTAAAATGGTACACTAATCCCAAGTCAGAACCTTTCCTTACCAGTTTGGGATCTCTCACAAAACATGTAGACTTTGTTTGGCAAATGTGATCCATTAGAAAACAACCCAAAACAAAACACAACTGACTTTGGATAACACTTTCACCGATTTCAGCTCAGTATATTGAATCAGTATAAATTGTTCTTAGACTTATGTACATCATGAATCTAGATTTCGAAGAGCTTATCGAGTGCACAGATATGATTTCGACATAAAATCACATTCCTGCAAATGAAAAGCAAACCATCCAATGTGTATGTACATATATGAAGTTCCGTCGGTATATTTCGAATTTTGGAACGGTTTGCATTGCATTGATAAATCATATCCAGTAGGAAAACAGCTTCGAGTAAATTATTAGGTGAAACAAAACGAGAATTTCGTAAATATGAACATTTAGTTAGTTCCGTTAAACATTTACCTCAAAGTTAAAATATGAAAAATTGTGTAAGAACAAGCATAGTCAAGGAATTTCAGATCAGTTCCCATTGCTCAGCTTCCTTCTGGTTACTGTAGCAGACTAAACTCCTATTTATCCAAATTAGATCCCGACATATCAAATATATGTCCAGCGTGCAATGAGTTCTTGAATGTCACTAGCCATCACTTTGCATGCCCTGCTAACCCTACTCATTTGACACCCTTCTCCCAATGGATGACGTCGATGACAACATTACCATCCGAAGGGGATTAAGTACCCGTTACAACAACAACTTCCGTTTATGTACGTAAAATAGTATAGGCAATCAACATTCAATACAGAAGATTTTATGAGTACTAGTTGAGTACGAGTTTGGACGTAGTTTGGACTTTTCCTGCTGGGTGTGCATAGAGATGTATGTACACACTTGTGCAATGAGTATGGAATGAGAAGCATCTGTATCTATTCTGGCGATGGCAGTCGAGTGTAAACGCACTTGGCTTTCAATGCTCAGCCGAGCTTTTTTATTATACCCTGAACAGGGTATATTAAGGTTGTCACGAAGTTTATAACACCCAGAAGGAAGCGTCGGAGACCCTATAAAGTACTATATATATAAGTGATCAGTATGTCGAGCTGAGTCGATTTAGCCATGTCCGTCTGTCCGCCTGTCTGTCGGTATATATACGAACTAGTCCCTCAGTTTTTAAGATATCGTTTCGAAACGTCATTTTCTCTTCAAGAAGCTGCTTATTTGTCTGATAGGCCGATATCGGACCACTATAACATATAGCTGCCATACAAACTGAACGCTGCCATAAAACTTTCACATTTGACAAGATATATTCACGAAATTTGGTACAGATTATTTTTTAAGGCAACAATGTAATCTCCGAAGAAATTGTTCAGAACGGATTACTATACATATAGCTTCCATACAATCTGAACACATAGTTACTAACAGAAATGCACCTGTGAAGGGTATTTAGCTTCGGTGCAACCGAAGTTAACGTTTTTTCTTGTTTGTCCTTGAAGGAAGTGTTACCAATGTATAAAATAATTTAATATAAAGTTTTATCTAAAGCAAAGTTTCAATCAAAATATTCAAAGTTGATTTAAGTTTTGAGAGCAGAGGATTCTGACTAAATAAAAAACTTAACACTGCTATACGTTTTTTGAATTTTGGATAATCCAAGTTTATCATGATTACTTTACCTTTTAAATATACATATAGTATATTTCGATTCCTAAAATCATATGAAATGCACTTTATTATTTTTTTTGAGAAATACCTTATCATTTTATAAAAATAGCGTAGAACAAAATTTTCCGACAAAATTGCTGAAATTTTCCGCAAACGGCAATCCTTTCATTGCTGGCGAGCTGTATTATGAGAATGTCCTTTACACCGCAGTGCATCTTCTTTTATACTGAGTGAACTGTTGGCGGTTAACGCTTGGCAGTCGTTTGGCTTTGATATCCATTTCGTCCTCGAGGAATCTGACCGTGGCGTGCAACATAGCACAGTCAAAAGCGGATCTGAAACTGAAAATGTCAAATTTTGTAATTTATTACTTAAATCCTGTTTCGCTGTTTTCTGACCCTGAGTAGTGAATGCAATTCTGTGCTTACCCACGGCGCACACGGTGCTGTTAGGGTTGAATGTTTGCTGCTGAATTCACACCAACGCAGTCCTGACTTATTGACTATTTTATGTATATGGCCTTCATATACATATGTATGTATGTAGGCATGTATTTAAGTTGATATTGTTGCATTTGTGTGTATGTATGATAGTATATCTGTGTACGTAAATGAGTATTAGGGTAGTACCTTTTTAATAACATGAAAATTTTTGAAAACTAGTGCAATTTGTCATGTTCACCTTAAATATGCTCTTTTTTAAAAAATTTTCTTACTTTTTCAACATTATCCATTAATAAAAATTTCATAAATTTTCTTTTGTCTCTTATCATGTAAACAACTATTCCTGTTCGGAATTTTATTGAGAAACTATTGGTACATTCTACTGCCGGTTCATATACATATGTATGTATGTAGCTTTTCATCAAGAGAAGTTCTCAAGTAAACTCGTTGGATCATTCATATTTGATCATTCATATTTCAATATAATAAAAATTTCATTGAAATTTACGTATTTCGTCAGTTTACTTTAAGCTCAGCTTAGCATATCAAAGTACTGAAGAAATTTCCATATATCGGATGAACGAATCCATAAATAAAGTAATTTTATTAAACCAGTTTCCAATGAAAAACGATTCCTTTCTTTCTTTTGACTTTTTTTTTTCAGACCACCAGGAGAGTCAGGATCAATGTCACCAGGATGCGCCATTTTTTTACACCTGTCTTCCCCCCTCTAATTATTCTAATTTTTAATATTTGTTTGTAAATTTTTTTTTTCTGTATTCTTAAGATATCAATAAAAAACACCATAAAAAATGGATAGTAAAAATATTTTTGGTTTTTTTTAAATAAAATTCAAAAAACTGCCCAAAATTTGATTTCTAGAGTAGAATACCCCCTTAAGCGATGTGAACTCTTGAATGACAATAACAGCTGTTTTTTGATCTTTCTAACGGCAGTGAGAACGGACTGATTAGTAAATGTAATTAAATGTAATCTAACCCCTTTAAATTTTCGGTCTGAACATTGTATTAAATAGCAATCAATCTTTTCTCTGTACACTGTACTGTACTGCTTTTGCTTACTGTAGACAATTTTGACTGCGTAACAACTTATTCTCGCATAATTTACAAACAGATGGAGCTAAATCTGAATGGCACTGACGATTTCTCTATATGTATATTGTTTTAATTTTAATCTAACTTGGTTATGATGTGAGACCTTTATTATACGTATCTTCATATATTCATTAGACAAATAAGTCAAAGCATTAAAATTTAATATGCTAATAAATGTTTTATTTCGACCTTGCTTTCAAACTCCAAAAATCTATGTTTTGTTCAATGGTGTACAAATTTTCTTAAGTATATATTTAACTATCTCGTGCTCTGCTAGGAAACAAAGATTGGTCATGAGCCATGTATCCAATACACACTCCATATATGCAGTTCTCCCACTTGACATGTAGATGGCGCGAATATTCGCTCTGGCTGCTTCCGGAGGAAAATATGACATTTTTGAAATACTTTAACTGTGGTATATCTTCTTTATTAATCATTTCTTTTCCTCGTTTCTATTGCACATACTTACATTTGATTTAGTCAAGCCAATTGAATAAAGTGAAAATACGAGTATACTTCAACTGATTAAGACGAATCAGCATCTTTGCTTTCTATATAACAGATTTGTATATACTTTCCAGGTCATCCAAAACGATTACGCAATTCGATTATAGACATGACTTCAGAAAAAATTGCAAGATATAAATATATAAGGACAGTTTTGAAACAAAAATTCTTCCCAGCTTATAAATTGATAGTTTTCGGAACATAATTATTTAAGTAGGAAAGTGTGAGCGTTTTCAGCTAACTTCGTGCAGCCATCAGCATGGTTGAAGAAACTATGCTGATAATAAAATTTCCCGTACATACTCCTATAACTTCCAGCTTTTGGGGCTGAAAATAATTTTGTAAGATTGTTAGTTCCTAAGAGAAGTTTAAGCAAGATTGGTTCCAACATCACTTAATTTTTTCAAAAACAACGTGGCGTTAACGTCTATGAAAGAACTCTTTCCGACTACCAGGATGTCATGAAATGTCTTATTACTGGCGATGAGGCTTGGATCAATGCTTACGACCCGGAAACAGGCGAACAATCGGACGATTATCGTGGCAACGGTGAGCCGAAGCCGAAAAACCACTTCAAAGCATGTCAAAAATCAAGGTTGTGTTGGCAGTTTTCTTCGACTATCGAGGTGTGATGCACTCCGAATTCCTTCCAATCGGCCAAACTATCAACATGGAATATTATTTGTGTAATCGTAAAAAGCGGTCACGATAATGCAGCGATACATACTGTATTCATTCTTCGTGAGTTTTTCGCCAAATTTTTAAAGCTAGAAAAGGCTGTAACGTCTCCAAATTTTAAAATTTTTCAAAATCAATAAACACGCTTCACGATTTTGCGTGTCATCTTGGCGCAGGGACCAACATGGTCTTCCCTGTACCGTTCCAATTATAGTATATGTTCTACCGAAGCAAGATTATCAAGCATTTTAACGAAATGCTCGGACTTTGTCATTTCCCATCGCAACGGAAATGTACTGAGGTTTTTTCAATTCTTAAACCCGGAAAACCTGAACATCTGGTTCTTATCGACTAATTAGTCTACCATTTTTACGCAGGCTTTTGCCGCTGTTGGAAGACGAAAAACTTGTTCTGAATCATCAGTTTCGCTTCAGAAAAATTCATTAAATTTTCATAGCACAATTGAACAATGTAATAGGGTAGAACTTTATAACTGAAAATAATAAATACTGCTCTGCTGTATTCTTTCAAGGTAAAAAAAAGACTTTTTTGTGAATTTATTTCTCAAATCTGGATTGAGTAATTTTATTCGGACCTTTTGTACATTATAGAGCTCACTTTTGAGAATGTAAGGTAATTTTTTCATGCAGAAATATTGAGGCATAAGCCGGTAACAGTGCTTTCCCCAGAACGTCTTGAGAAAAAAAAAACACTTTGCGGTGTTCACTCGGCTGGAAATTATCCGAAAATAAAAAACCAAGAAAAATTAGTTAAACTATAATCAAATCTTCCCCCCAACGTCCTCTGGTAATTTTTTTTTTGCATTTAAAAGATTTTGGCGGCCATCTATAATGTAAACTGTTATTTTCCACTAAAAATTCTGCCATTTTGTGGGTGGAAAACACCCTTAATGAAAAAAAAAAAAAAATTATTTAATAAACGTTGGGGCGGTATTTTATATGTTAAAAAAGTTCAAAAAAATTTTCAAAGTTTGAAATGAATTGATCAAGTAGTTTTGAAATGACAGTGAACACGGACTTTGAAAAAGTAGTTTTGAGAAAAACGCGTTCTCAGCTGCACTTCTATCCCGACCGCCCTCAGCTGTTAGAGTTAGAGCGTTAAAGGCCAGGAGACTAATATGACGATAACTTTAAGAATATTACTTCTATCGACTTAAAATTTTCAGGACATATTCTTGAAATGTTAAACAATAAGATAAGACAAAAAAAGTCGATTTTTCGAAAGTGAAAACCCCTACCCCCCTTAAAAAACATCAATAAGGAAACACAACTATTCGGTTTTATAATATATACATAGTAACAAGTTAAATCAATTGGCATCTAAACTTGTTAAAAATAAAGTTTTATTGCATACACACATACATAGTATTTTGATTATTGTTGAACATTTTTAAGTAGTAGTTTGTTTGGTATTTTAGATAAAATAATACAATAAATAATATCTTAATATTATTTTGTGGCATTCATTATTTCCGAAGACATAATTAATACCCATTACTATCTGCCAGTAGCCAGTTCAAAGGTTCGCACCACGACAGATTCATTGAGGGCTTGGGCGAAGATATGGATTGCGGTGTTGCAGACCACGCAACAGCTATATTTTCGCAACTCATCGGTTCTGCAGACATTATTTTGCTCGCTCCTGTACAATCAACAGCGCGTGGAGGTTCTTGAGTGTGCAATGGCAACGCTGGATTTGCAACGACTTCATTGGTGGACGTGGACTGCGTCACGCCTGTGCTTTGGTTAAGTTGTTGCAATATTTCCGCCAGATCCGGGGATGGTATCGATGGTGGTATGGCACTGGCGTTTGCCGTAAATGTGTTTTGCGTTGCGGGCTTAGCGACATTTTTAGGTTTAGCTGAGTTAAAGGTGTTTATGTTGCAGAGAGAACTTCCGAAGTTTTGTTGTCGTCTTACCGCGGGATCCATGGAGTAGGACATCAGCCGTTGCACTATGCCTCTGTGCGCCAGTTGTTCGCTCAACGTCTGCGAATCTTTTACAGTGAGTCTTTCGCTGAAAGTCGAACGTTTCGAATCCTTCTTCTGTTTCATGCGACGATTCTGAAACCATATTTTCACTTGACGCTCACGGAGCGATAAACGCTTGGCAATTTCTATGCGTCGGGTACGATAAAGATATACGTTTTTCTGGAACTCACATTCCAACTCCAATATCTGACTTCTGGTGAATGCGGTGCGGGAACGTTTCTGTTTATTTGCAGTTGAGGATGAAGATGGCTGATCTTCTGCAGAGCTTGCTGGATCGTAAGGATTGCTGCTCAATGATTTGTGTTGCATGGAAGTTGTTTGTTTGTTGTTGTTCGTGTGGTAAGATGACTGTCATGATAATACGTTGTTATATGTTGTTTGTATGAATGTATAATAAACGGTGCTTGTTGCTTTTACTTACGACATTGTAGAAAGGTATGCCTTTGTGGACTCCCACCTCGATGGAATATGTCGGAAATTGTTGCACACTTGTGGTCATTTCGCTCTTGTAGATCAAATAGTGTTTACTCTTCAGTATCTAAAATGCGTTTAAAGCAATTTTGCAGACTTGTTTGCTTTTATAGCAACGTCTGAGTCCTTACTAGATATCAACCTAATTTCCATGCGTTAGAAGGTTAAACACTAATAGAATTTGTGTGTGCATAAGACTGTTACGGAAGCGTCGCCTCGACAAGGACACCTGATTTGCGTGTGTACTCCCTAATCGCGGTTGGCACCACTCTGGCGAGTCATACGCTCCGCCATACAAAACACACGAAACAAAAGAGAAAACGTCAGGCGACAGAAACGGAACCACAGGTAAATGAAAATCTCTTTGGTCGCGCTCAAGCTTGACTTACGCATAGCAGCAAAGTCTCGACTTGTCTGCATGAAGCCACCGCTACAATGGCACAACTGTGAAAAGCAGTCGCGACGACGAAGCCACTGGACGGCTTCGCACGCATGCCAGCCTAAAAAATGTGCAAGGCTCAGGAATTTGCAGAAATATGCGCGTCTGGACAGGTAGGCGGGACGTGGCAACATACTTGGTGACTAAGACTGTCGATAAAAGGCGACAATGGGCTAAAAAATGAAAATGAAAATTCCAACAAAAAAAGAATAGCAAAAAAAAAAAGTTATGCTGTGGTTGCCAGTCGGGAAAACTAAAAAAAAAATTAATTTTTGCATACACCAATATTGCAAATACAGATATTTATGAGTCTTCGTAGATTAATATAAAATGCTATTGCTGATCATAGGCAAATTGCGCGAGATTTTCTGCAACGCCATTATTTTTAATATTCACACGCACTTTTGTGCCTGTGGCAGCTCTGCCGCGCGTGCTCAACATTAAGTAATTCACTTGTTCCAGTATCAGCGTAAAACCTTTGACACCTGTTGTTGTAGCGTAACACGAGACAGTAGCAGGTCAACAAAACAACAATGAGCGAACAATTTCCTCGCATTATGCGCACACACAACCAAACATACACGTTGTTTGCATTCTTTTCGATGGGCGCAACCCGTCATTGATTGAAATATTTAAGAACAACAATGTGGCGCCTTTGTTTGCATAGGTCTATTAGCAGTTTGTTCTGCAGCACAAATAAATACTTCTTCTGAGTGCAAACCAGCCTTATGGCCGAATTCGAAGGACGAATGCAACGTTTGGAGAGGCTTTGTATTTGTTTTAACACTTTATGAACCTTAAATCTGTTTGTTTTGTTCATTCAAATGTTTGTTGTGGAATGGCGCCAAGTTTTCAGTTCAAAGGATTTCAGGGATCTAAAGCTTGCTATTATATAATTTATGCATTTATATGAAAGAAATCATGTACTTATATAACTGTGCCCAAAAAATAAAGTTATAAGGAATTTAAACTGCGCGCGTCGAAGGATTTGGAGAATTATTTTTTTTTAGGTTGGTAGTACTGTCAGTCACATTTATGTCAAATTTCATGCCAAAATATTCATTAGTGTTTGAGATACGTGTCGTTTTGTGAGCTGCTAAAAGTGAGTTTTTCGTTTTTTGCGATGTCGAAATTTGTTGAGCAAAGAATTTGCATTAAATTTTGTTTACGGAATCAATTCTCTGCTGCGGATACGTTGAGGATGGTGCAGAATGTCTTTGGTGATGAGGCTATGTCTAAAAAAATGTTTACAAGTGGTATAGTGAGTTCCAAGCCGGCCGTGAACGTGTCGAAGACGAAGAGCGTCCAGGGCGACCATCAATCTCAACCGACGAAGCTCACGTTCAACAAATCAAAGATTTGGTGTTGAAAAACCGTCGATTAACAATTAGAGACCTCGCTGATGAAGTTGGCATATCGAAAGGCTCAGCCAATACCATTTTGAAGGATGTTTTGGGCCTCAAGCGCGTCAAATCTCGACTGGTACCGAAAACATTGAATTTTTTGGAAAAAGGCGTCGCGTTGAAGTGTGTGAAACGATGCTTTCCGACTACCAGGGTGTCATGAAATGCATTATAACTGGCGATGAGACTTGGATCTATGCTTGCGACCCCGAAACACGACTTCTGGCTGTTCATCAAGCTCAAAAGACCGCTCCGGGGACACCGTTTTTGTACGATAGAGGAGATTCAAGCCGCAGCGAAGACGGAACTGAAGGCCATCCGGGAAAGTGACTACAACCAGTGTTTCGAAGATTATAAAATCCGTTGGCATAAGTGCATTGCATCGGGAGGGGATTACTTTGAAGGGCATGAAATTTATTTGGAAGAATAAATAAAGAATTTTCAAAATGAATACAATGTCACCTTATTTTTTGGGCACATTAGATATCATTATATATAAAAATCACGTATAACGTTGTTTGTCCGCGATGGACTCATAAACAGCTTAACCGATTTTAGTAAAATTTAGCACACTGTGACCAGTTCGAACCAACTTAAAGGATAGGATAGTAAAAAGCATTCATAAATAAAAAATACAGTGACCGCTCTATTAAGCGGACAACTCTCTTAACTGAACAGAAAGGCTGGTAACCAGACGTTGAAAAAGCAGCCTTCAATTCGAAATTTTTTCCAATGAAATTTATTTGTATGAACATACTCAAAATTAAACTTCAAGTACAATCCCTTAGATTCTTATAACGACAAAAAAAGTTTTCGCCTTCAATCGTATTATGAGTTTATTATATGAATACTATATAGTATAAAATGTACACCACAGCAACGCATGGTCGGATCCACTAGTATTGTATATATAGACACTGTACGGGAACTGGATATTGGACTAAATATTTTTTTTTGAGAAATTTAGTTCTTCAAAATTAAAAAAATTGCCTCCGGATTTCAAATACTTTATTAATTATTTATCTTTATCTTTTATTTTTATTATTATTTAACTTGTTTTATGCAAGTTTTTCAAAGGCGAGCAGGAATTTTTGAAATAAAAGATTTTTATTTTTTCCGAAGACTGACTGGACTGAACGTGGATGATATTCATATTTTTTAGCTTTTAGAAACTATCCGAGTCATATATGTATAGAGGTATATATTATTTATGGACTCTCTGAAATGTATTACTATCATTTCTATTAAAACGAAGAATGCTTACGCTCTCTACTTAAGTAAAAGGACGCTCATTATGTCATTTTGAGTGACGAATGTTTCGATATCATGAAAAAACTTGATAAGAAATAACTATTTTATTTGTTTGTATGATGTTTGCTGAATTCCGAACACGTCGAAGACAGTGTACATATGTATATGGTGGGAGTGCAGAAACGGTTGTTAATTTATATTAAAGAAATCTGAATAAGTTGAAAGATCGCTATCATCAACTATCAAATCTTGTTTTGTGTGTAGAATTGAAACATGAAGAGCTACGAACTTCTCTACTTGCCTTTAAAATTCAGCAGGTAACGCAATTATTAGTTATCTGCCATATAAATACATTTACAAATATTAATATACAAGTACATGGCAGTGATAATATAAGTATACTCATATAGTTATCAAAAATGTGTAGAAAAGTTAGGTTGGGGTAAAAGAGCAAGTTTGTACAAATCGTTGAAATATTTAAGACATTTATTCGATTAAAAAAACTTCCATAGTGATGTCAGTGCCTACATGTATAAGATCTAGTAAAAATAAATCCATTATTTTTGCATTAAGTTCAAATATGCATCGATTTGTTCGATAACTTCTCTTGCCTTTTTGAAATAATTTCATATTACACTTTTCGGAACCTGTTTGCAAAAGTAGTCGTTTTCATGAGCTTCTCTTGAGGCCAATTTTTACCCAGCAAAATCATTTGCCATAAATAGCAACAGTTAGCAGTCATTTAGTATTTCATTCGGACTCAACCAAGTTCCCAGAGATTGTTTCGAGCTGATGGAATATAACTTCTCTGCTGTTCTTTAAAACTAGCGTCTACTGGGCTATTGTTTCGACAAACGGTTCATTGACAATACATCTCCGAATTTCGTAGAGGATCGGCTCTAAGTAGATAATTGCCTGACTGTTCCATAAAAGATGCTGCAGAACCTACTTGACCGTAATTCCTGGCCACCCTTAGCTCCGTTTCACCTTGATTCGTCCAGGAATAATAGCAATATTTTCCGGTTAACGGGTGCACTTACTATAACTTCTTTGTGTATCGAATTGGTTTCAAATGGGTTTTTGTGAAAAGTTTAGCTCATGGGCAATCCAATGCTTACATACATGATGGTTTGAGATCAAAATATTCGAAACGAAATCTACAAAAACAATTTTGCAAATTATTAGTTGGAAGAAGTCGTTGAAGCAGAAAGGCAGTGAGCTTCTTTACGCATAGGTCAAAGCTTGGGTGAAGGTTGGTGGACGGTTTTAGTGTCAGGAGCTCTCTATCAACACCAGCTTCAGCTTTCCTGACTAATGCAGTGCCTTCCTGAGGTTGGAGCCGTTAAGGTAATAGTAGATCTGCTGTTCCGGAGAGCAGCCTCCTTCAAAGGTGACCATTCACTTAGATAGCAAAGCGGCGACACTAGCCTTGAACTCATTTACAGTGTGTTCAGCGTTGGTCGAAGAGTGCCTAACCTCGCTATCAATAGCATCGAGTGTCTTTATGATAAGACTGGTATGTGTGCCGGGCCATAGCGGAATCACAGGAAATTGTAAGGCTGATGAGATAGCAAGGAAATGCACCCTAGAACCGCTATCGGTAGAATGGGAGCGGTTAGGTGCTCCCGTATGATTCTGTATTATACTAGTAGATAGCTGTAAGGATTGGATTGTTACCAGACGCCACAACTCAACACTTCCTTCTTGACTGTCCCTCATTTAGTAGGTCAAAACTCACACTTGTGAGCGCCTACCTTTAGACATCCCACCGAACTGGATGAAGTTGATATTAAAAGTCTCTGCAAATTTGTATTGGCTTCTAAGTGTTTTGCTAATTTATAAGTTCGAAAACATGAGTTCTTCTTTTCGATGGCATAATATACCAGTCCACGTGCTATCTCCGCTCAGCCCCCTAACCTAACACTTAATGGTTTCTACAGTATCCTATAGATACTATTTACAGTTTGAGCCACTTGACTAGTTTTTTTGCCGTTGTCGAATATGACGTTTTTTCTCTTTGCAGGTGTCCATCTCTGGCGTGTGTTCAAACAATACTGAGTCAAGCAATCACAAAATTGTCTGAAAAGCTTCTTTAGTATGAATTATCTCAGCTAAAGCCGTATCTTGAAAAAATAATGGATTTCTCTTTACTTGACAAAATCTTATGCATGGGTATACCAGTTTCAAAAAAATCTTATAAAATCTTATTAAATTTTTTTTTCTGTTTCTGTTTTTCTGTTTCTGTTTTTATAGATATCTTTTTGAAATTTTGCAGACGTCATTTTCTCTTCACGAAGCTGCTCATTTGTCGGAACTGCCGATATCGGACCACTATAACATATAGCTGCTATACGAACTGAACGATCGGAATCAAGTTCGTGTATGGAAAACTTTCGTGGTATCTTCACGAAATTTAGCATGGATGCTTAAGGTAATGATATAATCACCAAAAAAATTGTTCAGAATGGATTACTATAGCATATATCTCCCAAACAAACTATGCGTTCAACATAGTCGGTGCAACCGAAGTTAACGTTTTTTCTTGTTTGTTTCTGAAGTGAGTAGCCAAGATTTTTCGAGAACTACTTAACCGATTTTCATGTATTTTGTCAATAGTGTACGTTTGTAACAATAAAAAATTGTAATAAAATATTTAATTTTTATATTAAAAAAAATGGCGAAAAACGGCTGTTTCGAAATGTTTGAGAATAATAAATTATTTTTTCATACTCTTACTTATTAAATTTAATTCAAAGAATTATTACAGATAGAGCTGAATACCTCAAATTTTTTAGACAAAATATATTTACACAAAAAATATTTCATCGCGTAAACTAATTATTTTTTTCAACATTTATAACTACCAATATAGCTAATATTTTTTATAACCCGACTTAAGCTACCCTCCCATTTGCCTTTTTCCAAACACCTATAAGTTAAGCACATAATATAGTAGATATATTGGTAACTATAATATTTTTTTGCAACTCAAAAAAGTTTCAGTTTGTCATTTACTGAGTAAATGAATTAAACATGTTTATTGTTAATACGTTGAAAAGTTTTCTTTGTTTCCTGCTAGCAAAAGTCATAATCAACTGGATGACTTGCAATGGTTTCCAATAAATTAGACTCGCTTTTAATCACCTAATTTCTTTATTCTTATTATTAACTCTTTGTTAACCGTCTTTCAAAAAGCTTTGTTTTTCTTCCAACTGATTTCGTACGTTATCATGCATGTACATGTGCATATACATATTTGTATGTATGTAGGTAGATGTTCCCATACATACATATTTAACTTATATTTTAACTAAAAAAAATAATAATAAAAGCGACTGCAAAAAGTTTATCGCAAACTTTAACAATATCCCATCTTAATATCCCTCCATTTCAGACCATAAAGTGTATGAATTGTGATTCATGGCCAACATCTGGCGGTGCGTGTAGACATCAAATCACAGCAATCTGTTATCAACCGATTGAAGAAAGTCTAATTTTGAGCTTAATGGCGATTCTTAACGCTTATGAATTTGTTCATCGAGTTTCTTATAAAAGTGGCGTTTTCGCCAAAATGAGTTTATGATTTGATGACACCGATTTATGTGAATTGGCGCAGATGCACAAGACTACCCATACTTATGCATAAATACATACATTTATACACATGTGTATGCATAGAATCTGTTAATTTCTGAAATGTAAAACAAAGATCAGAATGTGTGCACGAAAACATATGTCAACAACATTAAATTAACCAAAGCATTTTGACAGATTTTATTAATAACAGTTGCTTACTACAAATATTTATAACCCTGTGTTCTAATGGTGAGGGTAGTGAAAGGGAAAAGGATTGTTTTTTTTTTGTAATAATGTGGAAAATTATTTAAATATTACAATGTTTGCCAAAATATTGTTCATACACATAAATAATTTAATTTAGCTTTGAAAAGCCGCAAACTATTGGTAACATAAATTTTTCAAAGAGAAGAGATGCGAGGAAAATTTTCTTGTATTTTTCGAAAAATATTTTCTGAAAATTTACTTTTGCTGCATATTTAATAAATTCTTTTCCCAACTCGCTGGCTAATGAAAGACAGTGTATAAATTAAAAGGAAGAATAAAGAAGGTGCAATGTGCAATTCTTCTATCGAAAATATTAGATGCTGTCTCTAAGCATCTTCTGCCACAATATTAACATTGGTAATTGACATTTCATTAAAAGAATAAGTATTTGATAACACTTTTTATTTTAAGAATATTTGTATGGAAATAAGTATACCACATAAGCTCGTGTGTAGTTGAAGTGTGTGTAGTAGTAACCCAGCACTTAAACACAGCAGTTAGTAACTACAACGAAAGTAGTACCATTGGAGGCGAAACTAGTACCAAACTTTACCGTAGTTACAGCTCGTTTATAACTTATTACAATCTATGATCATAGTCACATTATCTTCTATAACTGGTGCTCATTTAGCCACTTAAGACGAAAGAATATTTAATTCCAAGCATCGGAAATGCTAGTCAAAATTCCTTAAAAGTCGAATACCACTAGTGTTGTGAAATCATTTCTTCATTGAGACAAACTTTTTGTTATTCTACACCGAAAATAATAATTATTTTTTGTCGGAAGGCAATATGTTATAGGGTTACATGGGTTTAATCGGGTAAAAGAAAGCCCTTTTCAACATTTTTTTTCTCATGCAAAAAGTGAAATAATTTATTAGAATCTTTCATTGTTACAAAAACATTCTGTTAACGAAGAAATTTAGAATATTGGAAAAAAATATTGGGTAGTCGAAAAAATCTTTTTGTATTTCTAATCAAATTTCAACTTATTTTTTTTATATTTATAATGAACTTTAATTAATCAAATGTGTACCATTTTGTTCGACCACTTTTCGGCATTTTTCTGCTAGAGACATTATACCATCAGTGTAAAACTTTTCTGGTTTCTCGGCGAAAAACTGCGACAAGTAATTTTCACAGGCTTCTCTTGAAGCCAACATTACTCAATTAAGGAAGTCCTGCATTGACCGAAACAAATGGCAGTCCGATGGTGCAAGGTCAGGGCTATATGGTGGATGCTTCAAAACTTCCCAGCTCCCAGTTTTTGTCGAGTCATGTCGATGTCATGAAAGATGTGTGTGTCCAACGTTGTCCTCTTAGAAGACGAAGCTCTTTCTTTTGATCAGTTCTGGCTGTTTTTTTCGATTGCTTGCTTCAATCTCATCAGTTGACAGTAAAATGTGGAATATATCGTTTGATCTAGCTAGTGCAGCTCATAGTGGATGATTTCTTTCCAATCCCACCAAACTCAGCATAACCATTCGAGGCGTCAATCATGGCTTTGCGGCCATTTGTTGAGCTTCACTACGCTTGCACCATGATCATACATTATTGTTGTGTTTGAACCACCTTTCCTCTCCTGTTACAATTCGCTTCAGAAATGAATCGATTTCATTTCAGCAAAGAATCGCAAATGTGTAATTTGGTCCATTAAATTTTTTACAGACATGTGGTACTCAAATATCGAGCTTCTTTTTGTCGCCAGTCTAGCTAGCCTCGAGCGCACAAGTTGTTAAGGCTGTAACTCAGAAACTCTTACTCGAATCAACTTGAAAATTTAGGACAATATATAAAGTGTTGTAAAATTTAATAAGACAATATAAAAAATTTAACCCCTTAATAGCCTTAGTTAATACACCAACCAGGATTGTCAATCAAGTTCAAACCCAATTTTCGAGGTGTGTTGGGGCAGAAAAAACTGGCTGTGTTGAGAAAATTGGATCAACGGGATATTCTTCACGATTTTAGGTATCGATATTCTCCGAATTCTGTTTAAATACTAAATGCCACACAGATTTCGAACAAATATGTATCAAATGTTGCCAACTGCAGTCGATATCTGTGAATTTATAGAAAAGCGCAAACAAAATTCTCAATTCACATTCTAAGAATTTAATTTCAACTTTTAACATTATTAACACGGATTTTTAGCTATATTAAATTACACTGGATAGTATTTCAGCACATGTTACTGGAGTATGCAACCATTTCGAACTAGTTAGGATATTGTCACTATTAAGTAACTACTGTTTAAGTCTCGCATTCCCAGCGTTCTCACCGCAAAGTTGAGCCGTGCATGTACTTAAGTATCGCATAAATGGGACAAGAAGCGACACCGATCATCATTGTACAATACATCCCTTTCCGGAACAAATTCCAGGCACACACACACACATGGGCATATGCACACACAAATGCATGTACGCGTCAGTGTAAGGGAAGTAGTGCCCGCTTGGCAGCACTATGTACTAGCAGAATGTTAGGAAGTGGCACAAGACTCGCAATTTGACTCTACACCACTGAGCTGTCAGTGTTCAGTGCGTAGAAGAAGATTGATTACCGCCATGAAATTGTGTTTGTCTTTCGACTAACACGGATGGCTGGGCGGGCGGGCGAGCGCAGGGACATCACCAACTGACGGACAAGCGCTCGTTTTAAAGGGTAAAATACACACATGCATGCGTGCGTGTGTGTGTGTGTGTGTGTGCTTACACAGAAGCATATGCAGAAATGAGTGTGTTCCTTGCGGTGGATGGCGGGCGGTAAGTGGTTGGATTTTCGATTGAATTGTATTTGTCGTGAAATTGCAAGAGTAAAGGGCAAAGTGTTAGGCGCTGGTGACACACCATACACATGTGACATGTGACAATGCCGAATTCGGCGCTGACGAAATGTTCGAGTGCAAACATGCACACAAGTCACCGAAACCGCGCTGAAATCACAGCAAACAAACTTTTAATGAGTTGTTGAAAATATGGAAATTATTAGAAAGCAGATATGCCCGGCTGTGATTTAAAGCGAAGGTCGCACCGGTACTGATTCCCTGCGCTAAATGTTCAACAACTTTAAAGTCGCACGTATGTGTTGTTGTTGTTGTTGTTGCGAGGCAAATTGGAAATTTCGACACGTTTAAGCGTTATGACATTTACTCACACACATCGCTGTGTTCGCAAAAGATTTTCATGATTTTCACGAGCTTTTTCATTAGTGCAACACCTGCCGGGCGGCCACATGACGACGTACGAACCAACATGCCACGGCGGCAAAGGTGCGATAGTAAAAGGTGAATGCAAAGCGAGTAAATATGTGTTTTTGTTGTTGTATTGGTAACGGTCTATTCGTGGAAAAAACAGTGAAAATGTAAGCAACCCTTGTTGTGGCAGAGCGTCGCATATGACCACGTCTTTCACCGATTGCCTATGATATGAGTCGGCTATGCGCGCAGCGCGGGTGTCAGGTTGTTGGCCGTCGTCGGTTATTATGTATTCCACGGCGTGTTTGCGAAATATATGCGAAAGCGTGAAAAAAATATCACTTAAGCGCATGAATGCCGATTGGAGCCGAGGGAATGCCAAGTGGCTTTTTGCGCCAGGCGACACACCTTTCGCGGCACGATCCTTTGGCACCATCTTTTGTGTCCCTTCTAGATTTTAAACAGTGCAATTCTAGCTGTTTTTTTTGCATTATTGTTTTGAAAGTTTTAAATTTATCCAAGAAGGGTTGGTGCGTGACGTAGTTCCGAGCATCTGTTGCGTTCGAATGCTTTGGCTCATGCTACCGTTGTTGTTACTGTCCTTTTTTTAAACCTAAGTTGAGGTAGATATAGACTGGAATTATCGATGCACAATTGAAAGCAATGTGCGCTGATTACTGCTGGTGTGAGTGTCGTTTGTAGTTCGTAAGAGATAATATAATATATTCAAATGAGCTGACGCGGAAAAAATAATATCGTCCCAAAGTCATAACCAGCATGTGGAGAAAGCGATAAACAAAATATTGTTTTGTTTATAAAATTACAGCAACAATCCAAAACCTTCATATGGATAATTGAAAATCGACATTGAAGAACACTACTATGTGAAGACTTTGATTTTAAAAGGAGAATGTTAGTGTTGTTCATTGGACATACCACAAAATAGCTCGTTCACAGCTCATAGGTCGCAGGTAAAGGAATTTGGAATTTGTTTGAAAATAATAAAAAACATATATTGAGTTTGTTAAATGTTTTAAGTAAGGTTACGGGGCTGATCCTCACAATAAGAATTACGAAATACCTCACCTGGAAAACCAAGAACAACTGTCCTTTGTGATGCCAAAACTCTTAATTATACCTCTGTATATCGACGAAGCGCTGTGGATTTGTCACAAATTTGTTGAAGCAGTCGACGTATATATTTGTCTTTCTTATCTTATTTTCTGCTTTGTTAGCTACTATTTAGGGCGCTTTCCCAACTGCATATACTTCCGCCTGGAAAATACTGCAAAAATCCGGAAGCTTGAAAGGTCGACTGAGATCCAGCTCCAAGCAATATATTACGGCTTCTTAAAATAACAAATAATGAATTCAGTCGTTTTGCATATAAGTAAATAATAAATTATTAAATAAATATATTAAATAATAATAATAATAATATTCTTTAAAAATTAGCGTAGAAAAATATTATAAGTAAAAGTAATAATTACGAAAAAAAATAAAAATAAAATAAAATAAAATAAAAATACCAATTATGAAAAATTAAAAAAAAAAATAATAATCAAAAAATTAAAATAACAGTAATAAATAATTAATTCAGTCGTTTTACATATAATTTTGCCACTGCACGTGCTAAATTCTGCTAAATAGCGGAGACAACGTCGAATTCCTTACTTTGATTCTATCGGCTCTGTTAGCCGCCAAATCGAACATCATACAGAATTCAATTTGCACCTTCTCTATACTTTACATTCTCTGGCCCGGCGCGCTTTTCAGAATGCATCGCAAACAACGGCCACGGCGCTATGGCGGTTTATTTACTTTTTGAATTTTTTAATTCGTAATATCTTTTGAATGGAAAGTCCAATTTAAAAACTATTTTATAGGTAGTTAAATGGTCTTGACCATAAAATAATTTATTTGGATAAGGATTAATATAAACACATAAATAGCATGGTTTGAATTTGGTTAGCATTTTCATTAATGTTTAAAATGAAAAAAGTTGTTGTAGTGACATAACTACAATAGTTGGACATAAGCTACCCGGGAGTTTTTTGTAGATATTATGATGTTCTTCAATATTGTTGTACATTATTTTGTTCTATCGCTAATAGTTTCGGCATCGCATTCGACGAAAGACATTTTAAGACTCAATTTTCTACTCCATCGGTTACATTGTTCATATTTTACCAAGGATCCCTAGTTTTTTTCAAAATGAAATGTAGCTTATGTCAAATTGGAAGAATGTAGCATTCTACTGGTGAAAAAATTTTTTAAATCGGTCCAGTACTTTTTGAGCCTATTCATTACAAACATACAAACATACAAAAATAGGTACAAATCTTTCCTCTTTATAATATTAGTATAGATATAGGAATTTCCTCGTCTCTAGTTTATGTACTTCGTCTGCATAGGCTATTAGTTTGGGTGCTTTCCTTTCAAAGCTTATTAGCTAAAAGTGACCATATGAGTGATGACAATACGCCCTTCTGCGGAGGGTTCCCGTTTGCGCTAATCTGAGCAACCTGTCCTCGTTCCATATTGCATACAACTTCCTGCAGTTCAGTAGAGTTTTTATCCATGCTATAATGTCAGGCTCTAACAGAGCTGCTACTAAACTGTTGACGATTGCGTTATTGGAGACATTGTTGAATGCTCAACTTATGTCAAGAAAGACACCCAGAGCACATTCCTTAAGCTCTGCTTTTTCTTTATTTAAGGCAAGCGAATGTAGTGGAGTTTTCGTAGATCTACCTTTCGTCCAGGCGTGCTGTGCTTTCGACATGTTGGCCCATAAAAGCTTTCTTTTTAAATAGACGTTTAAAATTTTTTTCAAATGTCTTCAGAAGAAATAAATATACTAGAAAATGAATGTAGGCCATGGTCTACCAGTGATTCTTTACTGCATCCAGTCCACTCTCCACATTTTTTTCTCTAGTAAAGGCACTTGGATGCTATCTTGCGCAGAAGCTCGCTCTTCCGCGACTTTTTCTTGGCTTTATGAATTTCTTTTTTATGTTCCTTAAGTACATCTCTGTATTCCCCCTGCAGTACTCTTCGTCAGCCAGCCTGGTTAGTTTGAAGAGTTCTTTGACACTATGCCTGAGTGATCTTAGCTTCATATTTTCCGATGCTATTCATGTTTCTCTCTAGATTGGAGAAGGAGTTCGGCTGATGCCTTCCTTTTATGCAGATTTATTTGAAGAAACTTCACTATTTAGGTTTCTTTACGGGGCAGGTTAAGGCTTCAGCTCTCCCTTATCTGCTTCGTGGAGCTTTAATGTGGCTTTTATGTTCTCTCCCAGATCATTTTCCACCTCTTTCTTTTCTAGGGTATTTTCTTGATGTCGGCTGGGTTGCGCTTTTTGAGACGTACACGCTACCAAGCCACACGCCATCTTCCCGAACCGTTCGTATAATATATCCTTGACCTTCATCACCCTCTAATCCTTCGTCGGAACATCAGGATTTTGTCTCCTGAGAAGACGCAGTGCATCCTCCGGTTTTACCTCGCGTGTTGAAATTTGTTTTTCGGGGAGTTTCAACCATTATCTTAGTATCTACATGTACCTCTGCCTTAGCTAGACGCGGTCTGCTCGCCCCACCAAGACTTTCTCTAGAAACCAGTCTAATTTCCAAGCTGTGATGGTAGCAGCCGCGACGTCCATTGTCCAGAGTTTTTGATTTGTGTAAAATACATACAATGAGATCGCAGAATAAAAAGTTGTCTTCAACTAATTTTAAGTACTCACCTTTAAATACAAGAAATTCTCAAATATGCATTACAGTGCTATTATTTAGAACGCTGCTGTACACATATAATTGTATGTGTTCCAAAATTGTTAGTGCTCAAGAACATGGCGCTGAATTCGTGGCCTCGCCATATCCGGTTTTGTATATGAATTTGTGCATATGTGTACTCCTGCTTCTTTATCTACATATACAATGTACATATGCATGTAAATAAATTATATAAATGCCGTTCCTTCAAGCCCAGTGATGTTATTGTAGCAGGACCGAGGTGCAATACAAAGCATATGCTTTCATGTTCACGTGTACATATGTATATCTACATCTATGTTTAGGTCGTCAATGCCAGCATATGTGCGGTGGAGCGGGAAGGTCGTGTTTTCTCGACATACATACATACGTCGCAACCGTCATTGTCGTGCAATCATACCAGCGCCAGAGCATTACAAACATTTGCCAGCACTCTATTATTAGATATCATTACATTTTATAGACCATAATTGATCCTTTGCGCCGTGCATGTTTTCATTTCCTTGTGTTATGAATTTCTTGGGATTGCAATTGAGCTGGCGCATGCACGAGTTCAACGCTTTAAAAACTAATACCATAAAAAAGTGATTTGAAACTTTTTAGAAAATTAATTGGTTACAATAAAATCCTATTGAAGTTTTAGTAATCAGCGGAGGAAGCGCATGCTAATGCTTATTGTTTATACTCCGATTATAATTGATCTGTGCCGGCTAAAATGGAGACATACAAGTTTTGAAAATGACAACTTCGAATGAAGGCTTCACCAGTGTAAAAGTCACGAGACCTAATAAGCTAGAGCATTGCCCTTCCAATTTCTCTTTGATTGTTAGCAGTTTTTATGAAGCTTAATCCTTTTAAACCTAAAGCCACACCAATAAGGTCCAATCAGTTTGTAGACGGTGGGCTTTAATCTTTTACACAATGCGCTCGATAAAACCTTATATGCGATGTTGAGGAGGCTCATCTCATACTTAATTTCCAATCGTCGGGCATTCTTTCGTCCGACGATATTCTACAAAGAAGCTAATGCATGGCTCCTTATTAGTTCTTCACCGCCGTATTTGAAAAGCTCCTCCGGCAATCCATCGGCCCCCGCCGCTTTGATGTTCTTGAGACCGGTAATTACTACTCGTATTCGAACTTCTTCATGGTCGGGCAATGGAACGTCCGCACCAACGTAATCGATGGAGAATCGGGTTCACCATCTTCTGCTGTTCTGCTTCCACTGCCATTCAGCAGGTTGGAAAAGTGCTCCCTCCCTAATTATGGTCTGGGCATCAGTCTTCTGGGGATTTATGAAGAGTATGCTCCGGTCTTGAAACACTCAGCCGACCAGCTTGTCAAGTTATTCGTACCCACGCATTTCGGTCTCTCTTTGTTTTTGTCTGCAAATGCGACTCGCTTCCCTCTTCTACTCTCAGTATCAATCCCATCCCGCGTTTGTTGTAGTTGATTATAACGTTTCGAGCTAAGCAGTCTGTTTTCCCTCCGCTGCGACACGATACTTCTCATCGTACCAGCTGTTGTTTTTGCACCTTCTGAAAACCAATGGTTTCGGTTGCAGCTGTACGTAAGGAGTTTGAAATGCCGTCCCACAGTTCCCTTATACCGAATTGTTGACGAGTGCTCTCAGAGAGCAGGAGTGCAAGCCGAGTAGAAAATCGTTCGGTTGTCAGTTGTGATTGCAGCTTCTCGATGTCGAACCTTCCTTGTGTTTGTTGACGTGCGTTTTTTTGCTGCACAGAGGCACGTCTAAAACACTGAAGACGTGTCTTCCGTCTATCACAACATGATCGATCTGGTTCGTAGCTTTTCGATCCGGAAACTGACAGGTAGCTTAATGAATCTTTCTATGCTGGAATCTAGTACTACAGACAACCATCTTTCGGCCCCCGCGAAGTCGATCAGGCTAAACCCATTGGGGATGTTTCATCATATGAGACGGGGAAGCTCTCATAGGTGGGCTCCAAACGCTCATAGAAGAAATTTTTGGTCACATTGTCCTTCTCTTCCGTCGAGAGTGGGCCTTTACTACTTTACTAATTTACCTTAACCGCCGCAAGTGAAATCATTCCAGTATTCTGCTCTTCATTTCGGAATATTATTATTAAAAATAAAGTCTCTGTAGCGTGTTTAATCTTATAGTTCCTATAAAAAAAATGTCTTGAACTTGTTTAATTTTGCTTTATTATCTGTGTTTAACTTTTCGATGGCCATTTGCGGTTCGAGGTCAGTTTTTGACAAAGCCCTATGAAGAAAAGTCAAGTACATACATTGTGTCAGCATCCTTTTTATCCACTTAGGAATGCATTTATCCTTTTTATTTATTATTAACACAGTAAAAGTGTCAACCGCAACAAGCTCACTCACACACAAACACACACAAACAAAGACGCATATATACACATATCCGCACTTGCACGACATCTCAAGAATTCTGCTGACCATTCCTTCACGCATTTTATACCGTTAGTAGCATGAAACACAACCGCACATTCGCCGGCTAAACGAAGCGACAACGCTCACTTGATTTATGGCCGTTTCACCGCACTTACGCACTACTTACGAGTGTCGAAGTGTACCCAGCATGCCGCCGCTACACACATCGCGGGGCGGCAGCGGCACAGTGGCATTGCGGCGGTGTGGCTGGTAGTGGCAGCATGCCCAAAGGAATGCTCCTGCAGCTAACACTTGTGGCAAATTACTGTCCCTTGGGAGAATTCGGGAATTTGATGTGGTTGAGTAAATGCACAACTACAACTCAAGTGCGGTTAAATGTTATTTTCTGCGAAAGGAAGCAAGGAAAGCAAAGGAAGCGAAAGCGCTCACACCCCCCAAACCGTTGCCAGACGGACACATCGCACGAGTGTTCGTGTATTTGGCGAACTAAGTATCGTTAACTTGCTTGTGGCATAGTTGAGCAGATTGTTGACATTTTCGAACATGTGCTGGTCTCGCGGGGCCAGCGAGCAATGCGAACCGGATACGGAAGCGTGGTGAGAGTCATTTTTTACACTCGCTCGAGCATTTCTTCGGCAGCACATATGGAAATAACGCGCACACATGCATTGGACGCCACATCGGAATCACTGTAATGAATATAGATGCGAGTTTGGTTTGAAGGGTGTGGTTAATCGTTTGGCAATAAACGCAACTAATCAAATAAAATCAAATATTAGCCAACAGTCAATTGAAATATGAATTTGCTTTAATGTGTATTGAATGTCTGCCAAATTCAATGTTGTGTGGCAGGTCTATGGAATATTAGTTGTGTGTAAAGTGAATTTTTTTTAAGATTTCTATATTATTTGCCAAATACATATATCAGAACTTGCAAAGGTTAAAAATTATCGGGTTCGGATAAAATAGGAAAATAGGCGAAGTTGAAATAATATATGTAATGAATGGAAAAGAAAAGCCGGCCACTTATTAACTCCACACCTAGTATTCTAATTTAGAATGGTTCTGACGGCCAACGTCTTTAAATTAATCACATCTCATAACCCCCCACGAAGGTTTAAGATGACTTCTTATTAGGTTGTCAAAAAAGTCTTGCGGTATTTTTATTGAATGATTTATTGAATTTATTGAAATGGTTTATAACGGTTTGATGACTCATGCCCAGCTCTTGACCGATGCTACGGCTGCTACTCTGCCGGTGTCTTTCGACCAATTCAGCGATTTTATCGCAATTTTCGACGACAGGCCTTCCGGAGCGTGGCGCATCTTCGATCACCTCTACACCAGAACGAAAACGTTGAAACCATCGTTGTGCGGTGGAAATGGAAACTGTATCGGGTCCATAAACTGCACAAATTTTATTGCCGGCTTGAGATGCATTTTTGCCTTTATCGTAGTAGTACTGTAAAATATGCCGTATTTTCTCTTTATTTTGCTCCATGTTTGCGACGCTATAACTCACGAACGACTTAAAAGAAACCACAATCAATCAAACACGTGTTAGCGCGTGAAATGAGCTTTCCAAAAAGGTATAGCATGACCCGATGCGACGAATAAAACTAGAACTGCGCGCTTTCAGCGCCAACTAGCGAAAATACCGCAAGACTTTTTTGACAACCTATTATATTTATTAGAAACAGTAATGCATATTTTTTATAATGGAGCAGTCTTTTTCTTCTTCTTTACGTCAGTCGTTTTTTTTTCGTTATTTGGCGCCAATTGGAGGTAGCCAGTGCAGTCAGGTCTTTCTCCATTTGATCTCTCCAACGAAGTGGAGATCTTTCAGTATCATCGGCGAACGCCAGCAGCTGTACACTCTTATAGAATATTGTACCTTCTCTATTTAGCTCTGTAGACCGAATTATTTTCTTCAGCAGAAGATTGAAGATGCGACTTCTGATAGGGAGTCTCCTTGCCTGAAACCTCGTTTGGAATTGAAGCGCTCGGAGAGGTTCCTCTCAATTCTGACAGAGCTTTTGGGTTGTTTAACACGATTACCAAGCACAGAAATAGTGGTATAGAGGCAGTTCCTTTCCGTGCTGCCGAAGGCGGCTTTACAATCGACAAAGAGGTGGTATGTGTCGATTTTCTCAATGAGATTGCTTATCTCCATTGTCCTTAGACCTACCTTCAAGATTTGTTACCCGATGGATTCTAAGAGTTGGATGACAGTTTTGTCATAGCGCTGGGCCATCGCGGAGGAAGTGTAGAACTGTATTGTTATAGGACATTCTCAGTTTAAACGGTTCTGCAAATGGCCAATTCTTCGTTATGGCTGCTGTAACGTCTGTTTATACTTTTCCAGGAATAATATAATAAGTTCTTAGTTCCTGTGTTGTCATATTTTGGTCATATCTGCTTCGCTCTTGCCTTTGTTATAGGGTTGCTTCTGTTCTGAGCGATTTATTCAAATTATGTATGGGAGATCAATCTTGATCGTTCCTAGCAAGCACGGTATTGACTCTGCCTCGTATTCGTGTTGCCTGTCTTGGCCAACTCACTCTTACGTTATTTATATTACCTAGCAATTAATATTATGGACTTTTTTTTAATTCAGCTTATACGTTTACCCACCATATTACAGTTTTTCCTAAATGAAAACCTATTCATTTTTGTTTCCAGATCATCTTCTTGTCATCACATGTTCATCGTTCATGCCTCTGCACCATACAGGAGAACTGAGAGGATGAGTGACTTATAGAGTTTGGTTTTTGTACGTCGAGAGAGGACTTTACTTCTCAATTGCCTGCTCAATCCGAGTAGCACCTGTTGGCAAAAGTTATTCTGCGTTGGATCTCGAAGCTGATGTGGTTGTTCGTGTTAATGCTGTTTCCAAGATGGAAGAAATTATGCACGACTTCAAAGTTATTACTGTCAACGTTTGACCAATAATGTTGTTATAAACTCTTGAAATATTAATATAATGGAATACAGATTAATAATTAATAGTAAAATTGTGATGATTTTTATTTTGGTGCAAAAAATGTCCCAAAAGTCATGTCTTTAGCCTCTTGAACACCCCTTTAAGAAATAAACTTTCATTGCAAAATTCCTTTAGTTAAGAAAATATAAGTAGGAAATAGTGTTCTATCAATTTCATTTGCATTTGGCTGCCTGCAATTCTCAGAAATTGTTTCGATGACAATATTTGGTTGCGCACAGCAATAACAATAAATTCCAAATGCTGCTGCGGCCGTGGTAATGAACAGCCAACTCGCCAGCTACAATTTAAATGGGTCTTGTTGTTAATTAAATTAAATATTCACTCGCCGCTATTGCTTGCGGAGTCGATGAGCGCGCAGAGCTGCTAGAAATCGACAACAACACACACATACATTCATACATATTTCACCGCGCAACCTAACCACAAACGAGCTGCAAAGCTTGAATACAAAACGAAATGCCATTTCGGCAAACAAACTTACACAAACAACAACAACAACATGTGCAATCACGTAACAGAGACGATTGAGCGTGCAAATCGGAGTATTTTCTAAGTGCATAGATGGAATCTATAATTTTCTTGGCTAATCGCGCAAGGCACCAGTCCCACGGACCGCGCTCCACGGTCCACGGCGGTTTATCGCTGTCGCAGTTGGCTGTGAATTTTGAATTTGTGGTTGAGCGGAGATTTACAATTAGAATTGCCTTCGAGCAAGTGGCGTGGCGTGGCGTATTGTGTTGCGTTAAGCTATCTAAATAAAGGCGTTTGAATTGTCGAAGGGATAAAAATTATTGCCGTTTCTGTTGAAATGAGTTGAATTAAATAATTAAGTTTCCCGGTGTTTTTAATTGAAATGCGAATTGAGTTAATGAAATTGCAATTTCATTTAAATATTTATGTATGTTTGTTTGGGTGTGTGTATGGTATATAATACATAGCTATACAAAGCTCAAATGATAGGAAATTAAAATGTTAAGAATTATGAAGCAAGCTTTTAATAGTTGAAATTAAAATTTGGGTTTTATAGAACATTATTATGACAGATTTAAATTTCCTTTGATTAGAAGTCTTGTGGAATACATTACACTAATTATATAATTATAACAGTTATTCATATTTCTGACTAACTTTAGAGAAAGAAAGCTTATCAGAGCATAATGACGTGATCTTTATCCAAACCAACGTCAGGACGAAAATTATTATAGTCAATAAAGCATTGTGGGCAGAAAATAGTAAGATTTTTTAATTTAAATTTCAGTCGAAAACGCATGCGTCGAAATATTTTTTTCTAGAATAGTATGACTCTCAGTGACAACAAATGCCAAAATTTCACATCAAAATAATCATTAGTCTTTAATATATGTTTGTCTTTATAAAATATATAAAGTGCATTCGGCGTTTTTACGATGAATAAAATTATTCAACAAAGAAGTTCTCTTAAATTTTGTGTGCGGAATCAAATTTCTAGTGCCGAAACGTTGAGAATGTTGGAAAATGCCTTCGGTGATAATTGTTTGCCACAAGCAAGTATTTCTGATCAGTATAAACTAATCAAAGAGGGTCGAGAACGTGTTGACAACGTACCACGTCCAAGACGCTCATCAACAACAATTGATGATCAACACGTCCATAAAATAAAGAAACAGGTGCTGAGGATCGATCCAATTACCATTTCGAAAGATCATTTGTTTTACTACTTTTTGCCCATGATATATATACATTTAATTCTTAAAAAAAAATTATGGAGAAAATCTATATAATCATCACGATTTTTTTCCGAAAAATTGTTACAGCCGATTGAGGTAGTACTCGTTATTAAAGGAAAAAGAGTAAACACAAATTTTCTGAAACCCTCAAATCTCTTGCCTGGAAACATACCGTAAATCTTAATGAATTAATAAATCCTTACTGTATTTAGAGGTCCCAAAAATCCACTGCTGTAATCCTCCCCGACATTACAGGATTTGAATATGAAGCCTTACTATTTTAGGGGGAATATAAAAGGGCAGAATCAAGGTGTCATACGACCTGTGCCGAGGATCAGCCTGACTGGTGGCCTTTAAAAAGCCCAGCCTCGAACGGAGCTTACGAATATCTTAGGCTCTCCGGAATAAGATAGCCACACTTGCGCAGCGGGTGCTAAACGCAGCCGGATATGCTTTTCTCTCCACTCGTTGGTTAAAACTAATAGCAACAATACAAACAAAAAAAACAGAGGAGTCCACAAAAGCGAGACCACACAATCGAGCGAATTGTGTGAAAGATTAAAGCCCCCACCTTCAACAAACTGATTATCAGTGTGGCTTTAGGCCTGGAAAATCAACCACTGACATGATATTTAGCATGAACCAAATCTGGGAAAAGACACGTGAAAAGAGTATCGATACAAACTACCTCTTCGTAGATTTCAAAGCTGCGGTTGAGAGAGGCAGAGGAAGAGGAAGACCTCCGACTCCGTTGGTGAGATCAGGCGGAGAAGGACCTGTCTCCTTTGATAACTGATTGGAAATACTCTATCTCTTTGTGAAGATATCTGGTCAAATTTCGAGAAATTTTGGATTCCCTAAATACCGGAGCCGATTTCCAGGAGGACTTCCGAAAATAAAGGTGGTTTTCTGTGAATACGATTTTTCTGCTTAAAAATTTCTCAAACCCTAAAACAAAAAAAAAAAAAAAAAAAAAAATATTGTAACCATAGGTGAATATAGGTAATAATCAAAGGTCTAGTCAAAATTTTGATTCTTGACAAATTGTGGAATTCTAAAACGTGTCGATTTTTGAGAGAAAATTACACTTCAAAGTGGCAGTTATTACGGAGAGTTCCCCCCCAAAAGTTAAAAGTTATATCCGACCCTGATCATTACCTATGTATATGTTTTATCTAAAACGGTCGTGTTTCAAGTCGATCGATCCAGTCATTTCGGAGAAAGCTTTTAAAATTTTCAGAACCGATTACACTAAGTTAAAAAATACTTTCAAATACGCTCACATCTCCGAAATTATTTACCGGATCAACTTCAAATATCCAGAAAATATACTCAAATACCACCACAAGGGCAGATCCAGAAAGCGCCATTTTCTCCTCTTAATCCACCATTGGTACATCCGATACATATATGTACATACATTAATAAAATTTTTTGAAAATATACAAACGACCATAACCCCTTAAAAAAGGAATATTCTTTTGTAAAAAAATCAGTTCATTGATGATATATTTAATATATTATTCGAATTTCCAACGTAACGACTGCTTTCGATAAACAAACTCGTAAGTACATAGATATGTGTGTACTCATATACGTAATATAACGCTGCCATACCATTCTACATAATATCAACTCATGTACATATGTACTATATGTGTGTACATAAATGTGCTTATTTATACAAAATCAAGTATTCCATAACTGATTAGTTTGGCGCTCCAAATCGACAATATGCAATTTATGTGCTTTGCCCAACTTTATTCATTTCCCCCTTTCGAACTTTTAAATGTGTCAATTTATTATTTCAAAACTTCGCAAAGTTCTGCGAAAACTTTTGTTTTGATTTCACTGCAACTTGAAAAAAACTTTGACTTAAAATAAACTGCTGTTTGGCTACGCTATCTGCTGTGTTATGTGGTGAACGCATTAAAAGTGGCAAAGAGGAGCAAAATAATGCCAAGCGAGCTTCAGCGCACGGCAATAAAAACTAATATGGTCAAAAGTGAAGAGTCCAACAAAAAGCATTGCCACAATGATTGACAGGGTGATAGATAACACAAGCAGGCGACGGACGGCGGATGGCGGTGCTGGCACTGAAAAAAAACTCTGCGAAATGTGGAAAGCGAGCAAAGGAATGTGCATAAAGCGAAATGTCAAAAATGCCCGCGAAATATAGAAATAACATACAGGTATAAATAAGTATGCGCTATCAAATGCCAAAACAAAAAACAGCGAGAGAGTAAAAACTGAAATTAAAAATGAAAAAAGAAGCAAACCAAATGAGAAAGCTAAAAAATTGCGAACGAAAATCGTAAGCGAATAAACTGAAATGCCAGCACATAAAATCAACGTGTACAACGCTCAACAGCAACGCTATTGCCACAAAGCCACAATGAGTTATGCGACAAAGCCACAAACAATAAAAAAATACACAACGAACACAGCTGCCAGCCAATCAGCAGAGCGGAGAGTTTTCGTAGCGCGTGTGTTGTTGTTTTACGCTTTGCTTGGCGGCGGCGCTGTTTGATGTGGTTGAAGGCAGCAAACTCCTCCCCCAGTGGTGAGTGTAAGCATGGCGGCAGTGCGCATGTCCGGCTGTTAATGTGCGTTTCGGTGGATACCAAAATGATGGATGGCAACTGCCACACAAAAGCCACTCCCCACAACGGCATTTCAGTGGATGTTTTTATTGTAACACACAGTGAGACCGTTTGGCTGTTTGGCTGGCTGGCGGGCCCAAGTGCATGCAGCAAGTATGAAGTGGCGCTTAGTGCGTCCGGTGCGATTGGATAGAATAGAAGTCGTTTGCATGCCAGCGAGCAGTTGCGGAAAGTTTTGTGATAACGGCCTGGCTTATATTATATAAAGAAGATATTCGTGTATGCGATTTGTGCGGAAAGCAGAAATACATTTATGAATTTACACATTATAACGGAAATACAGTAGCGAAGAACGGAAAAAAATTAATAAAAGTTGTTTATGAAATTGTGACAAAAATTAAATCGAAGTGTTGCGTTTGAATTGAGAAATGTAAGGAATTCTAAAAATTAAATTAAAAAAAAAATGTTTTCCATACGTAAAAAAACTAGTGTTTAATGTTGTGTATATATGTATATATAAAAAAATTGTATATATGTATATTTAAATAATTTTGTGTTTGTTTGCTCGCTTGACTAAAAACTGTGAAAGAAATGTGCCCATAAAGCGGCTTTTTTGACTCGGGTTCTCTTAACTTTTACTTTTAAAAAACTCAAACGGTTCGTTCTCTGTGCAAGATTAAACATTTTTGAGTGAAATTGTTTCAAAAATAATAATCAGTAAATCGGTTACGGCTCCAGACTTCTAAGCAAACTCAATTGGAGGACAACACCTAGAAGCAGAACAGATGAAATTCGGTATTAAAACAAAAAGAATAACCAAAAATGTTTCCATAAGCTTCATCTATCTATCAAGCCATATCATCCATGAATCAGTAGATCGAGTTTTGATTGATCGGCTTGGATTCTGTGATTTTAGAACTGAGTTTTTCTAAGTCTGGATAAAGTTTTACTTAATTGAGAAGTATTGAAAAATTACATAGTATTATAAAGTCTTAATTCCTCCATAAGTTCGATTACATATTTGTTTTATTCCACACTTTCGACTAAATGCTCTTTTCCTTGAAAAAGTGTGGAACTTCAAAAAAAAAAATATTTAGTCGAAAATTAGCTTAAAATGTTCAAACAGGAGAATAAAAAATCGTGTATATTTATAAGAAAAAAATTTTAGCTTTGGTCCGAAATTCGAATTTCCAATTTCAATACAAGAACATTATTTTGATGAGGGAGAAAAGGTATATGTGCCAACTTTCAAAAAAAAAAAAAAAAACTGAAGGTCTAGTTCGGTTCTGTATATGGCAGTCTGTCAGACAATTGGATTCTGCTTTCAAACTGAATAGATTGGCGGATAAAAGGGGGTAAGGGATTATATCCAGTGATAAAACAAAAAAAAAAAAATGTATATTGTGATTTGTTTTATCGACTCACTTCATCATGCTACTCATTTTAATATGCATTTTATAGGGTCTCCGAAGTTTTCTACTGAGTTTTATAAACTCCCGGCAAACTTAAGACCTAACTGCTCAGGGTAAAAAAAAACCAATCTCAATTGTTTCGTGCAAGAAATATGCAAAGGTTATCAGAATTTGAACCTGTACGTTGGCACAATCGAAACGATAAATTTGTACAATATGCAAACATGTGTAACTCTCCAAAAAAAAAAAAAAATTAAAAACAACACCAGTAGCCAGAACCAAACGCAATAGAAAAGAAGTAAACAATAACAACAGCAGAGCAACGAATAACAAAATATCATCCACCATTGTTGTCTTTACCAGTTGAACCGGTTCCCCATTGACAAACACGTGTGTGTGTGTGCATGCGTGTGGTTCTGCAGCAAGTGAGCACTTTCTTTAACATAAGATAGAAAGAGAAAGCAGCGCATATGACAGTTGCCGAGGGAGAAACGAAATAGCAACAAACAAATGCATTTCAGACTTTTACCAACTTCATACAAATTCCAACTGCATTTTCCACTTGCCCTGTAGGAAATGACAAGTACTGCTGTTTTTAAAGCGCATAGATTGGCGGATAAAGGGGGTAAGGGGTTATATTCAGTGATAAAAAAAAAAAAAAAGTTTTTTGAAAATTTTTTTTTGAAAAATTTTTGGAAAAACTTTTAAAAATTTTTTTTGAAGATGCATTTAGTTTAATAAACTCAAACTAACAAACATAAATAATGAATTGATATTTGGATTCCCTTCACACCGTAGCTGACCTTTAGGAGAAAAACCGAAGAAGGTTTATGGCGTCGAGGAAAATCTGTTTAAAATTAATCCAAAACAAAAATAAAAAGGATAGAGGCAATAATCGGATAACTGATTTTTGACAAAAGGTGGATTCCGAAAAAAGGCATTCTTGTGAAAATATATACACTTTAGTATGAACCTATTAGGAACAGTACCAAAACACACGATAATGCAATGTTAGTCTAATTAAGGGGTTACATGGGTTTACGTGCCTCAAAAAATCGATTTTTTTTTTTTTTTATTTTCTTATTAAATTCTACAACTCTTTTAGAATATTGTGCTAAATTTTCAAGTTGATCCGTGCAATAGTTTCGGAGATACAGCCTTTAGCACTTGTGCGCTAGAGGCTAGCTGGCTAAATGTGCATTCTTTAAACGCGTTTTTCTCGAAACTATGTTTTTGAAGTCGTTTGGCAAGATTTCCCAAAAACTACTCAACCGATCTTCATGAAATTTTACACTGGGCTTTGAGATACCTCTAATTATTTGTTTTCAACTGCTCTTTTTCTCCCTTTTTTGAAGCGTATAATTCGTTTTACAAGCTTGGAGAATTCTACAATTGCTAAGTCGATTAATTTTAAGAATAGCTTCTTATTGTCAGAAATATATTTATGTTACTTATAGACTTTACTTTAGATTTTTGGAATTGTACACTAATCTGATTTGAGCCATATTACTCTTCGGTAGTACTTGCTCCCATAATACAAGCTATTGAGATCAACACTACAAACAAATTTTGGCTCTGAGGAAACTTTTTTAATGTTTGGTTTATAGCTGGGGAAGAAATGGAAAAAATTTTCCTAAACGTTATTTCTTCACATACCATGTTAGAAGCTTCTTATATAAAATTCTATTACAAAATTCAATATCACAACGATTTTCACACAGGGTGTGCGAATATTCCGCAAATATGTGTGTGTGTGTTCATGTCAGTTTACACTCTCTATTTGTAGCGACTTGCAAAAACGCATTGACAATTGCAGCCAGCATGCGTTGTTGTTGTTGTTTTACATGATCGACGCGCGTATGTATGGCATGCATTTCGTTAGCCGCTACAAGGCTACAACAAAACATCAACTCTCCAAACCACCAACCACCCCCAAGCGTCCCCAAAACATTTACATTTTGTCTCCACATCTTGTACTCCACATCTTGTACTCCACAAGCGAGTTTGTCACTGCCATACATCCAATGCATGTAGTATCCGTTAACCCTGTTACCATTGTCGTTGTTGTCGTGAAATGTTGTCGCAAGCGCTGTGAGCAGCATTTTCTTTGTTTGACACACGCTGGCTGGCAGCTCGTTGGCCGCCGCAAAACTTAAGCTTTTATCGCGCTATTTGTTTGGCACTTGTGCGTTCGGGCGTCGTCATAGACGCCACAACGGGTGTCATAGTGATGGCAGTTGGTGTTGGTAATTGTGTATAATGGTGGTCTGCTTGGTTTCGTTGCGCTTCAGTAAACAATACGCCATTCTATAAAGTGCCGTGCCGTTCGGCTAGCTCGCTGTCGCGTTCGATTGTAGTGAGTGAGTTTAATTTTTAGCAGAAAGTGATAAAAAAAATCGTGCAATTACATGAAACTTGTGAGTGCAATTATTTTCAAATTCTCAATATTCATGAAAGCTTAAGTGAGGTAGTAAATATTAGTTATTAATACAAAGAGGCCCTTAAGTGTACAGTATTTGTGTGCTACTTTTGGAGACTATGAATAAAAGGAGTATGCTTTAAAAAATAATAAAGAAATATAAAGTGAAATACATTGGTTTATGTACAGACACATTTCTGCTAAATTTCAGCTTTTTGTTAAAGTTTTAAATTTAAAGCTTTATATCGTGTCCAATATTTGACACTGAAAGGACAGTTAAGAAAAGATAATAACTTTTTGTTCCAATACTATTGAAAATATATTTGTAGTATTGAAATTTCTGATCAGCCTTGATTAGACGTGTTACTGGAAAATTGTATCAGAGCACTATGACGAAATCAGTATAGTCGGAAGCAGAATCGATGCTTGAATTCTGCAAAGACTTTTAAGTTTCTGAAAACTAAACTACAATCGTAAAGCACTATGAACAGAATAAGTAGAATAGAATAATAAGAAGGGGAATTTTCGTATTTCTAATCAAACTCCAACTAATTTTTTTATATATGTAATATAATGAATTTCCATGAACCAAATACATATGTACCATTTTGGTCGATCGCTTTTTGCCATTTTTCCGCTAGAGACATTATACCATCAGTGTAAAACTTTTCTGGTTACTCGGCGAAAAACTGCGACAAGTAATTTTCACAGGCTTCTCTCGAAACCAACTTTACTCCATTAAAGGAGATCTGCATTGACCGAAACAAATGGATATCCGATGGTGCAAGGTCAGGACTATATGGTAGATGCATCAGAACTTCTCAGTCAAGCTCTCCCAGTTTTTGCCTAGTCATCAAAGATGTGTGTGGTCTAACGTTGTCCTGATTGGAAACAGAAGCCTTTTTCTTGATCAGTTCTGGTCGATTTTTTCGATTGCTTGCTTCAATCTCAACATTTGTTGACAGTAAAATGTAGAATCAAGCCTTTGACCTAGCTGGAGCAGCTCATAGTGGATGATTCCTTTCCAATCTCACCAAACACTCAGCATAACCATTCGAGGTCTCAATCCTGGCTATGCGACCATTTGTTGAGCTTCACCACGCTTGGACCATGATCTTTTTTCGCACATTATTGTCGTATTTGATTCACTCTTCGTCTCTTGTTACCATTCGCTTCGGAAATGGTTCGATTTCATTTCGTTTCGGCAAATACTCGCAGATGTACATAAATGCGGTCCATTAAATTTTTCACACACAGTTCATGTGGTACCCAAACAGCGAGCTTTTTTTGTAGCCAGCTTTTTTTTAAATGTTTCAAAACCGTTTGATGATGAATGTTAAGTTCCTTAGCGATGTCATGGATGCCAATGTGACGGTCCTGGTCAATATTTTCCATAATTTCATCGACTTTTTCAACGATAGGTCGACCAGAGCGAGGTTCATCTTTCACATCGAAATTTCCATTGTTGTGCTACACGAACTGATACAGCATCTTTTCCGTAAACTTCACAAATTTCATTGATAGCTTGCGTAGCATTCTTCCCTTTTTTTATAGAAAATTTTCAGAATATAGCGAATTTCTCCATTTTTTCACTCATTATTGAACAGCTGTAACTTTTTTTCAACTTCCGCGAATTTAATTATTATTTTTTGGTTAAGACAAGCTAAAAATCTCACCTTTCCAACATTATATGGTATGACACAATGTGATTGGTGGCACTGGAGATATACAACTGCAACGACATCTATTGACAAAATACGAAAAGACTTTTTCGACTACCTTATTTACATATAACTGTCAGAGTGTAGGACATCTTAAAACAAGGATACAACGTAAAAATCTTCGGTTGCACCGATTTTAGAATATCCTTAACAAATTAAGAAGTTTCCATATAAGAACTTGATATTCTTCGTTCAGTTTGTATAGCAACTATGTATATGCTATATTGATGCGATATCGATTTGGTATTAAAAATGGGTGAAATAACATTTAATATGTGCCTACGATCTTATATGCTGACAAACAATAGTGGGCCGAACATTTTTACGAGCGTTTTTCAAACTAATTTAATTTCAAAGTGAGTACACAGCGAAGCTAGTCGCACTGATGGCTAAGAGTTCCTCAGTATAACGGTATATAAAATGAAGATTTTGCTCATAGATTTCGCGTAAAACATCGAACCATTTCAGCTTCGTTTGTACATTGACGTTCTGCCGGCCAATAATTCGCGAGTAACTAACCAATAGTGCTACTAGAATTGTCTGTACAGAATTGTATGCAATGAACTTTCTCAGAAAAAATATTTTCAAATCTCTTTTTAATCCGTTGACGAGTATATGGTAAAATAAAACTAGTTAATATAGATAGATTTTCCTAGATTTGATGATTTCTGAAATGTTGTTTCATTTTTAACGACGTAAATCGGTCAATATTCGATATTATTTTTTAAAATCGAGTGATAATTTCAATCAAAAAATGGCATTCTGCAAGCCATCTATCGATTAAATTACCGGTTACTAACCTACAGTGCTACCAGAAATTTCTTTTCAAGCTTTTGACAAAATTGTTTTCGAAACTGTGTTTGATTCTTTAATGAATACATATCAAGTTCGTTATATCTTTTACTTGGGAATACGAGATTTGATGATTTCTGAATATGAGTTCATTTTTAGGGACATAAGTATACGAAACTATCTCGCAAAATCGAGTGATAATTTCAATCAAAATGGCATTTGTTACCAAAAATGGTTGATATAGAATCTGTATCTAAGACTAATATCAGAGAATTTACCTAAGACCGTCAAATTGCCACTAGTGTAAATATATGAGACATATGTATAAGTGAGCTAACTGTATTAAACCAAATCAAATAGTGAAGCTTCAAACGAAAATGTGTACAATTTCATACTCCTTAAGTTAAAGTGTTTGGCGTGAGTATTAAGTGTTCGGTTCCGCCTAACTTATGCTTTTATTAATTATTAAACACTGAATTGTGTGCTCAGTTTTATTCCATGCAAATGTTAATTGAATCGCGTCTTAATATTAAGCACATTTAACAAATACAGGGTAGGCCATTTAAAGTTGACCCATTTGTCATTTTGCCAAAATTAAGGCGTCGCGGATAATCAGCTGGGTTTAGTTTTTGTGCCATTTGAATTTTATATGGAAACATCTTCAAATCTTTATGAATTATGCGTCGGAGAGTGGTGCGAGAGATGTCTAATTCCTGAGAGCGGCGATAACTCGATGTCGATGGAGTCTCCTCAATACTGGCTCGTACAGCTTCGATATTTTCATCAGAACGTCTTGTGCGTTGTCTGGATGCATGACTGGCATTACTGAGATTACCGGTGTTCACAAATTTTGCGTATAAAGACTTAATTGTGTTCTTAACTGGAGCACTTTTCACTTTATTTTTTTTGCGAAACGCACGTTGAGTTAACACAATTGAAAAGTTATTTTGAATATAAAGCTGAACAATTTCAGCGCGTTCTTTTGGAGTGTACTGTTCCATGGTATAAATTGTCTTCGAATGACGCTTCTAACGCGGTATGACATTAGCCGATTTGTCAGCGCTGTTAAAAGTTACAGCGTTGCCAGATGGGTCAACTTTAAATGGCCTACCCAGTATTAATGTTCGCCCTGCTTTTATACAAATAATACAAAAACTTTGGCTTAGATCCAACTTAAATCTAAGCCGAAATGGCTGAGACACCCGATGACTGCATTAAGCACTCATTACAACACGGTTAACAAAGTAAACAAAATATGATCATTAAGCATTTGCCCCAAAAGTAAAACAGTAGCAAAATACAAATTACATACAAAGTGTTCATAACGCCACACCAACAGCGCCGAGTCAGGCTTAAATCGGTGTGGGCTTAGCGAAAATTCATTAGTCATTTGTACAAAATTATTGATTTCAGCTGATTATAGCATTTCACATTTTTTCTCTCTCTTGTTTCAGGTGAGGCGTTAGTACACCATGGAAACCACACAGCCACGCATCTGTTTGCACACGAAATTTAAGTGATGATTTATAAATGAATGTGGATGCTTCTAACATTTGATGAAGTCTAGTGTCGTGTAGTGTATAGTGCTATTGTGTTAACTGAGTAACTAACTGGTGCGATCGATTAACAACTGTTGTACGTGTGTGTGTGTGTGTGTATAGGAAAATGCAAGAAGTGTGCAGCAACTTGGACCCCCAAATGGGCGCACAAATCAAATCCGAATCGCCATTGAATGCGCTGCATGTGTCCACGGGCGGCCAGACGATAGTGCCAATAGTGCCGGTGGCACCGACGGTGGTGCCCGTGTCGGTTTCAGCGCCGGCGCAAATGCCGCTAGTGCCACAGCCGCCACCGTTGCCGCCGTCATCAGCGGCCATGCTTGTCAGCAGCAAAATGGGACCGTCGAACTGTGATAAACGTGTGACCGCTGCCGATACGGCGTACTGGATGGCCGCCTCCGAGGGGGTTTCATCAACTCACAACCGTCCATGGCTGAGTTTCTCAACCATTTGAGTCCGGAGAGTCCGAAGATGGGTACACCTGTCGGTGGTGGTGGTGGCGGCGGATATCCGGTTGGTGTTGGTATTGGTGTGCCACAGACGGCGGACGGCATGGATTCGGTGCCCGAGTACCCGTGGATGAAGGAGAAAAAGACATCGCGAAAAAGTCAAAATAACAACAATCAAGGTAAGTGCTTGGTAACACGCAATGTAAAGCGTAAAGATTAATTACTTTAATAAAATTGCTTTGGCTGAACAGCGCCAACTGGTAATGAGGGCTAGATTCAAGTATATAAACATACATACATATATACATAAGTGTGACTGTGTGCCGTTGCTTGGTCTGTGGCCTATGTACATGCTATCCCTCAATAAATCAGTACAATATACCTTAACAGAACAACAGCAACAAATACGTGGTTTATGTAGTTGCAGCCAAAAAACGTGCCCGGCGCCCAACTCACTGCGCAGTCGCTCTAGAATTAAGCCACAATCGATTTGTTCACAATTTACAGACGGCCCTCATTACTCCACCATGCATAGGGATCAATGCTGAGGTAACACTGACGAACAGACGGTATCTTTGATGAACCGTCAAAGTATCCAACATTTCAAAAATACCCAGTCAACTGACCGATCCCATTGCCCAAGCTACCAGAGCGACAGTACGCCGTTCGCCAACATTTCGTTCGGTTGTGGCTGCACGGCGGCATTCGGCAAAAGATCTGTTATTTGCGATCATTTGTAACAATTTTCGTGGCTGCACACGTGAAGGTTGTGGCTGCGGCTGCGGCTGTGAACGGCCAATTCTGCTGAGGCGACCCCGACCTGACTTCGCCAGGGCATAGAATGTAAGAGTTGATCGTGTGTACGCGTAGATCTGTGTATGTGTGTACGCATGTGAGGTTGCTCGTATTTTTAACTTTCTCAAAATTATATTTGTATCAACGTGGTTATTCTTTGGACGGGCTCTTTTTTTGACGGAAACATGTCGGCCAATTACCAACAACGCTGTACAGTTTGTATTTGTGATTGTAGGTACGCATTTATGTATGAATAACATATGCTTTCGAGGATTCCGTCACTAAAAAAAATTAAAAAAAAAAACAAAAAACCTTATGTGCGCACACACTCAAACATACATAGAGGTCTACAACATATGTACAAAAATAATAAATTACGTATGGAAGCCAACCATCCATCCGCTGTTTTTTCACCGCCTTGCGATTCGCCCATCCCGCCGTCAGTAACCGACGGCTCGGTCTTTACTTGCCGCTCGGCTGTGCAAGGTATTGCAGTTTACCAACAATTCTCAATTCTTGAACAACTCTTCAATGGGAAGAAAATGTTTGCTACCAGTCACTCGGAGTGACGGTTAGCTGACTTTGGCACAGTACCCAAATCTTGCAACCTTCATTATGTAAGGGAAAAAGAAAAATACTGCCACAACCTGAGCAGCAGGAAAAGGCCGTGTGCGATTGCAACCTGTTATTTGGATTCATTTGTCAAAATATTTTGCTGTCTCCCTATTTTGCTCTGGGGTTGGCAAAACACAGAGGGAAAACAGGCTGTTGATTTTGAGATTGCTGCTTCTTTAGCTTGCAATCCAAAGCAGGAGTTAAGTTTAAGGTTGCAACAAGGTATATTTTGTACGTGAAACACAAAAAAAAAAAAAAAAATAAAAAAAATTTTGTGTGCCCAGGAACTACACATTTCGCCAGTTCTTCACATATCCTGAGGCATTTAATGCAGTTTTTCATTTCCAACTCTTAAGAAATTTTTCTATGCGTAGTGTGTTTATAGTGTAAATATGTATAGAGTTCTTCAAAAAATTTAACATCGTATCAAAAATATCTGTTGAAAATCAATTATGTTTGTAGCTTATAAGTTGGTATAAATAGACTGACGAAAAAAATAAATTTTGACTCCAAAATTTTTATTTTCTGAGGCGAAATTTTAAGCGCTTCGGCTATTCTTTTCCAATGTCATAGATAAAAGCTTAAATATTATATAATCAGCTAATAATGTATATAGGTATTTATTCATATAATCCAGTTAAAATATACATTCAAGGCTACTTAAATTTAGAACGATCTGACAGTGAGTGAATATGTTCAAAACTTTATTAGAAACAATAACCTAAAATTCCTCAGTTCGAGGTGAAGATTAAAAAAAAAATTAATTCGCGATCTTAAGGGGTTACATACGTCCAGAATTTTCAAAAAATCGATTTTTCTTATAAGTTATTATTCTTTATAGTTTTAGGCGTATTTCTGTGAAAGTCGATTGTAAAAATTCCCCATATGTACAAAGTTATGGTGGAAAATCAGACCGCTCGACGAGAGTTTAATGCACACAGGTGAAAGTTTAAACGCGTTTTTCTCGAAACTACTTTTCCCGACAACGTCTGCATGATAACTCATACAGTTTTTAACATTTTTTGATGCGATTTTTTTTTTAAATATTCGAAAATGTTTTTTCTATAGTCTGTCGAGCCGGATTTTCGATATTTTTATTAAAAAATTTTATAAACATAGTTAAAGTGTGACATTTATGACAAAAAACGCATACTTTTTTTTTGTAAATTCCGTAAATTGGAATATTTTTCGAAATCAAACAACAACTTCATTTTACAAGAAGTTTTTTTTATTTTTACAAATCCATCAACATTTCAAGGATAAATGATGCAGACCGTGGAGCAACTTTTTTTCATTGTACTTTGGGTCACGTGATATTTTATGTACTAATTTTTGTAAAGAAAAATTAAAATACAATTTTTTATAAACTTTAAGTACCAGTAAACATTGTATAAAATTTCTTTATATTTATTTCTATTGTTATCCCTTCTGAAAAAAGTTTTTCTTTTTGGCGCATTTTTAGTGCTGCTGGACGTATGTATGTAACCCCTTAAGTTGTTACATGGGTTTTCAGCCTTTTTTCAACAATTTTTTTGTCATATCAAAAATTAAATATTTTATTAGAATTTTTTATTATTGCAAACACTCATTATTAACAAAGAAATTCTGAAATTTTTGGAAAAAATATTTTAAGCTCGGCCACTGCGGCACCATTTCCCGTAACCTCTCGAAAAAAAGATGCGCCCGCTTATAGGGTCATCTGAACTGGAAAAAATACGTGTTTTAGTTAAAACGTTTACTTAGAACTTGGACGAAGGAAAAAAATTGAAAATTGGCAGATATTTTTACAATAAAATTAAAATTTCAGTAAAAATTACGCGAGATTTTTTTTTTTTTTCAAATACATACTTGTAATCGTCCAAGTCTTTACGAATTACTTCTCAAAGACCTGTGTAAACTTTGATTAAGATCGAACTGTAGCTGGACAAATTAATAGCCTATCTGGAAGCCTCGATTTATGCATGTGGCAACCACTTGGGTCGCAGTCCTCTCGCCCGGATGACATTGCATTGATTGAGTTAGAAATTAATTCACAACCAAAAAATTCTTCACAACTGGATATGATCGCAAAACTGCACAACTCGTTTTATATGTCATCATTGAAAACAATCTTGAAAGCGTTGGTAAAATACCGTTATTTAAAATCTACATAAATTTACTTTTTTGATGCAGTTCCTTTACCTTTGCTACTAACAATTCGATGGAAAACTTGCTTTTGTTGTAAAAAACAATAGTCCAATTCATATGAACATATTTCCTTAATTATGTACGTATATATGTATGTATGTATTTATTTACCGCACTTGTCGACGCACAATGAATTAATTTGACAATATTAACAAATTAAACTGTTGAACGAACACTCATACACACACATACTGTGGCATAAGTGTTACAACTTCATGCACTTTGTTAACATCATTTGTAATTTATCCCGCTCAGCAGGCAGTCTGTCCGTCCGCATACACACATTTAGCCACTTTTCATCGGCGTAAGGTCGCGACGTGGTGTTGTTGCTCTGATATTCGTAGGTGAGATTCAGCGTACGCGTCACCGCCACAGCAGCCAAAATCCGAGGCCGAGTCTACAAGTGTTCGTGAGTATTGCGTTAAATAAGATATATTGACCCTCCAGTGTGAAGGGCGAACACAATGTGTGCACAAATGTATATGTGTGCTAATGTTTTTTCTTGGTGGAAGCGTACGTGCGTGGGTGGAGCATGACAAGTTACATTGCGCACTTAACGGTATTTATTTTACACACTCCTAATCTGCTTGTGAGTGTTAAAATTCGCCAATAATTGTTTGTTTGAGGAAAATACGAATGTAAATACGCTCGCAAAGATGAACAAGACTCTTGAATTGGTTTCTCTTCAGCGAGGCTAATAGCTGAGAAGTATTTAACAGAAGAATTCGACTTAACCTTTATCTCAGTTACTGACTACAGTAAAATGAGCTGTCGATACTCTTATTTTCAGATATTTATACTAAAAAAGTCTGTTAAGGATCATAAGGAGAGAACTTTAATTCCTATTTAAGTAGATATACGTTATGAGGTAAAACATATGGATCTTCCAATAATAGTCTTAGAAAACCAAAGCTTCTTAGCCCGTCACTCCGGTCTCTTTTTTAGGAATAGCTTCGCGCAAACGATGCATAACACTCAAATTAATAGTTCCTTGTTGATAGTTTGGCCCGTCGGAATGAATTTGGACTACGTCGCGCCTTGATAATCGAATAAAACTGTCAGCATAACCTTGACTTTTTACCTGCTTTGACGTGGCTTTTTCAGCTTCGGCTCTTTTTTGTCACGATATTCGGCCGATTGATCGCCTATTTCCGAGTCTTAAGCATAAATCCAAGATTCAATGCCAGCAATTATACACTTCATGACATTCTGGTAGTCGAAAAGCGTTGCTATGCAGAAGTTACGCAATGCTGTTTTTCGACAAAATTTAGTGATTTTGGAACCAATCGTGCTTTGAATTCTCTTAGACCCAAATGGTCTTTCAAAATGGTTTTCACTGATCTTTTCGGTATTCCAACGACGCCAGTAAGATCTCTAACTGTTAATCGTCGATTCTCAAGCATTATTTATTATATTTTTATGGACGTGTTGATCGTCCAATTGAGGTTGATGGTCAAGTACCAATCATCCTCACACAAAATTTAATGGAGAAAAATGTTCTGAGTCAAGACAAGTATGCCAACACTCCATAAAATTGTTATAACAATCGAATTACATGGTATTCAGTGCCTTCCGTTAATTTTTTAGATTGTTGTAAAACAATGAAGTCATATTCACAAAACCGCGGTCCCGTCACCAGTAATGATGCGTTTGATGAATCTGGAAGCTACGCAGTCAAGTTTCTTGTTTGCGACTTCTGTTCAATGACATTTGGCAAAAGACACAAGTCTTTTGGTATAATTCTAGCATTGACACGTTTAATACCCAAAATATGTTAAATCGATCCATAATAAATGTTGAGATCCTCTGTTATCACTTGAAGCCAATAGGACGGCTTTGAAGCACTAGTATTTTGTTCGCATGAGGCAAGTTTTCGATGACTTCACTGTGTGCTTTGTGCCATTCAAATTCTGATGTTCGTGATAAAGTCGTCTCCTCAACACACTTCTGCAATATTTTCAAAGATTTCGTGACCGTGATTCCATACTTCTTCTTCTTATTTTTTGCGTAGAAACCGTGATTACATTAGAAATATAAAATTGCAAGCTAACTTATTTTTCATAGGAAAAATCACCAAATAGGTTGAACCCATCTGGAAAAAAAAAATATTCGGTCCTAGTCAAATTTGATTTTACTCAAATATCCATTCCAATAAAAATTTGAGTATAAATAATTTTTATTGATACTTCTTTAATGCAATTTTGAATAGTCAGTTTTTAACATATCTTCTCAATTGCCTGTTACATATTTGCTCCGCGTATAATTTTTAGGCAACAGATTTATGTAAAATTAACTCATAATATTTACAAATCTTAATTTTATTTAAAGTTATAAAGCGTACTATTGTATGAATAGCCTTATTTACGAGCTGATTACTGCTTCACAAATCTCTAATTCCTTTCCCCTAACACGAAAGTTACACAAAATAACACAACAACGCTGCGGTGCGTATCAAGAGTCGTTAAATTGCACATAAACACGGCCATAAACTTAAGTATGTTTGTTGAGGATGAAGGGAAGGAGGAGTTTGTAACTCAACTAGATCCACGAACAGCGTTAGAAGCATGCATACATACATACAGACTTATTATGTGTACCATATATATTGGTATGCAATGCAACAAGTTGAATTAAAATTATTTTGTTTAACATTTATGCGCCTTTCATCTTTAACCCACATTTTGCAGCAACACTCATTACAATATGTTCGGTCTAAATGAGAACGAACGAATAACGAATTGCCTTTTATTGACGCTGCGAAGGTAAGCAAACGGTTCTGGACATGCATATATAAATATATATGTACATATGCTGTCGAAACAATATTATACTCGCATGTGCTTATGCGCATATCGAGCGCCAGCTGTGGCATCCACCCACCGAGCATATGTTGCATACGTGCGTCTGAACCAACGCCTTCAATAGCGACTGCTCTTCGCCGCAGCGCGTGAATGTCCTGACAAAAGGCCCTTAACCACCACAACTCTATTCAAGACATCATCCGTTCGTCTATACGCATACTTGTAGGTTGGTCCGTTGGACGATATACCGTCTGTGTGCTGCCCGTTGAAGCGCCGGCTTGTAAGGCGAGGGAGAGTAAAAAATCCGGCGCGCGCTTTTAAATCCACCCCCTGCGGATTATGATTATAACAAACCATTTATCATAATATTTATGTTGATGCGGCGCACTTTTTCTCAATGAAGTCGCAACTTCGCCGCGTTCACTTCTTGTTACGAGTATTTTATTAATTTTATTTATGACGAGTCATTTGCACGTTTACATTTCTAACCTTTACAGTTGAATTCATTCAGCGATTTTTTCATGTCAGATTTCATTGTGATTTACTAGGTTCAGGAGTGTGCATAAACATACACTGGTTTTGATGTTTTTGAATACGATTGTTGAACTTGACTTCAGCCTTCAACAGAGTCGAGCAACATATACACATATGCATGTACATATGTACATATATATTTAGGCTGCTACATGTTTTTATGGAATTCTATTGCTCGATCCTTTCGGTTATAACGAGTTCTGAAACTTGTTGACTTGATCCTGAGTGTTTGGAATGTTCTTCATATGAAGGGTCATTTTCGACCCTTTTTGATGCGTATACTAATAAGAACATACTTTAATATCGATTAATATTAATACTGATGTTCGTAGTTATAACATTTATTTGGAATATACTAGAAGTATACTATTTATTATGTCGTACTTTTTGTATACTATTTCCCTAAGGTTCCGCAATATTTGCTGTCGTACTTTTTTCGAGTTAAGGTTGCTTGGTTGAAGAGGATATCTTGTGAGGGATATGGATTTGATAAAAAAAACGTATTATTTTCCTCCTCAGCTGCCCAACGTATTTTTATTTGAAGCTTTGGAAGCCGTGGAATATCTCCCGTCTCATACGGCTGAAGGCTGGGCATTAGCATAGATATTATTCCAGCGTCCCATCCTCCTCCGCGCATCTTTACATTCGGCCGACTTCACATTTCCACAGTGAGACATGGTACCGGCGCTACGGATAGCTTTAATATCTGGTTGTCTATCCACCAGAAGGTTTATGCACTGGCTGGTTAGAACAGATGCGTTCCTATTTAACTCTTTGATCCGTCGGTGAGTATGTAGATTTCACCGTTAGAACTGTCGATCACAAAACAATTTGCCTATTCTACTCTATTGGGGAATGAAAATATGGTGTTTATTTCCTCATGAGTCCCTCTTTCTCGGTCGTACTGCCAATTTAGCCCGAGTTCAATAATAAGGTTGAGTATGATATTATGCCAGTGATGACGCCGAGCCTGGCTCCAATGGTCTAGAATCATACGTCGGCTGGCGTAAGCGTTGCCTCCTACTTCACTTATATGTGTTTGTGCCAGAAGCAAGGATAACCCCCAGTAATTTTCATTGCGTTCATCAAGAAACAGGCTTTTGCACCTGTTCCAGGGGTTTATTACCGCACTTGTTCGATAATGCCATCCAATATACTTAATATGGGGCCGATGACACTTGTGTAGAGATAATAGACTATGTGGGTTCGTAAATCTCACTTTCGGACAAAGGCTCTTTTGCAAGAGTTCCAGATTTGAAGGACTTTAGAAGCCTTGATCTCAATATGTTCGCTCCAGCTTAGTTTTTTGTCTATGATAACTCCGAGATATATGGCAGAGCTCGAGATTACAATAATTTTACACCTTAAAGACAAGTGATTGAATTTCGAAGTTTTTGTTCTTCTTGTGAAAATATAGATTTCTGTTTTCTCCAGATTGATATTTACGCTTTGACCCTCCGCCCACTCGGCGGAGATCTCAAGGCCCTTTTATATGAGCCGGGTTTGGCGATTAAAGTGCATTCCTGAACAGAAGACAGCGAGATCGTCAGACGTCTTTAAAGTTCTCCCTGCCGAGGAGGAGTATTAATTCACTGATCAAACTAACACAAAGCAAGGGGTTTAGGTTGCCTCCTTTCAGTTCTGATAAGCGGTTTTTATACTGCCCCATCATAGGTGGCTTGTTTACTGCTTAATATATGATGGTTGTGATTAATGTCAAATGAAGCCATAGCCGATATCAGTGTAGCCATACTGGCGTTATTGCATACAACTTCGGCACCTCAATAAATTCCGCTGGAGCTAGTTCTCGTTTCTCTAAGGAACTTTCGATTGTCCCAACTAACTCCTCTTCCGATCTCCGAAAATACAGCACTTCACCGGATGAAATCCGGGTCAATTCCGGTAAAGTAGAACCTGGTGTTGTGGGAATTGGTACCAACTACCTCAGATAGGGCGATATCAAAACGATATCCTTCGTGAATTCCAAAGGGTTGGGAAAAATTTGTCGTTTGATGAGTTCATTTTAGATTCTTTCATACTTTTTCGACGGAAGAATGTTAGAATGACTGGACTATAAGATTTTGGCAACAAGTAGTTTTTCTTTACCGGTTTTAATTAAAAGATTAAAGGGGAAAGTGGCTAACAAAATTGGGATATCAAATTTTAAAATTTTTTGGTTTCGATAAAAACTTTTTTTGACATTAAATAGCAGTCGAAAAAGTGTTTTCGTATTTCGTCAATAGATGTCTTTGCCGGAAAAATGGCAAATTGGTTGACCAAAATAGTTGTTTATTAATTTATTAGTATAAATATAAAAAAAAATAAGTTGAAGTTTGATTAGAAATATGAAAAAAAATTTTCGACTACCCAATATTAAGCTACTTAATAGAAAACTTTTGGAAATTTCTTTACTCAGCATATAATATTACCTTAGAATTGGATGATTTGATTGTAGGAAGTTCTTTGCTAATAAGAAAAAAATGTTTTATGATGGAGAAAAAAATATTTTTGAAATTTGTTATTGTTTTTTTCAATATACTAGTGCTTAACAGGATGTGGAAAGACTATCAGGTGATTGTCTAATAGTTTTAAATACTTTTGTTATTTGTCATAGTGACATAAGCTTCATTCCCCTGTACAAAATCATAAGATTACAAGTGCAAGTAACAACAAATGTTTACATAAAATCATCATTAAATTGTGAATAAATTAAATTGAATGCTGCCCGGAGGATGAATCGAATATTTCAATTTGCCTGCATTAATGACGATTTGCGTTGAGAAACGTGTGTCTACTGGAAAACAAAAAAGCGCATAATAATAATTTGCATTAACAAAGCGATGACAGTTAATCACATAATTTTATAAAACCCTTTAAGATGAACTTGAAGCGCTCGTAAAAAGCATGTTGCAGTACATTAAATTAATGGAGCACGTCAAATAACTTGGCTAATTACAGCGCGAAGCCGCGCGCCACTTACCGCAAAGGCGCGACTTTACAGAAGTGCCAACAGCGCGCGCTGGCAAATATTGTTTGAAAGTAACAACAACAATGATGGGGAAAAAATGAAAATGGAGTCAGCGAATTGTTAAGGTCGCGCAATTAATTGTTACGACTTCATTGTGGAGATAAGTGTCCCGCCATAGGCAAAGCGAGCTAGACACAGCTCACATCGGGATACATACGGCGCTAACGCTGCCTTAGTTTTTCGCAGCAATATTGTATTTTGACGCATTTTTGTAACGGCTCAAGACGAACAAAAGGATATAATTGGCATGTGGTCTTAAAGGGCGCGACGGCGACGTCAGGCGAGCGCGAAAGTGGTGGCGGCCATGATTTTGTGGTTTTAAGGGTTATTTGTTGTTTGTGCTTTTAATGCTATTTTTCTTCAAAAAGCGCGTCTTTTGAGGTTAGGAGTTCGGTTTTGTTTGTGTGGGTGCGTTTTTAGACCGCAGCCGGTGGCAACCACAGTGTGTTTGTATATGGAAAATCTGTTACAATTAGTTATGGTCGCTTGGCCCAGTGAGGCGGCCGCGTCGTGCTTCATTTTTTCGTTTAATTTTTATCTACGCGGTGATTTGTCATTATTTTAAGCCAGCCTGTGCACGGCAATAATAATTTTTGTTTATCTACTAAATTATGAAAAATAATGTCGCTTTTTACGGCGGGTTTTCTAAATGCTCATTTAGCGAGCGCATTGAATTAGGCCGTTTAAGCGGTTAAGCGAGCTTTGAAAAGCGACCGCAATTGATAATGAACTCATTTAGAAAATTGCAAAAGTTTGGATTTTCCCTTTTTGTATACCAATACAAGCAAACATAGAGAAATAGGCACGAAAGTTCGGTGCTTAAAATGAAAGCTTCGCGTAAAATTTTTTTTTTCAATTTTTTTTTTTATTGTAATCGAACGTTGGCCTCTCAAATTGACTGAAATTGACCTTCAAAATGCATTTAAGTAACCATTTTTCGTCAGCAACGAAGTGGCCATTATTTTCGCTCTCCTACAAAACCACGAAAATATCGATTTAATTTTATGCTCATTTCTTTTCATTTAACCGAAAGGAGCTAACTTCGGAAATAACAAAAAAAAAAAAAAAATGTATGTACAAGCAAGCAAGTAAAAACTGTACTGGAAATGAAAATATTTGTCCACGATTAAATTTTAAATAGCGCTTTGAGCAAGCAGTAGCGCCTACCCCGCACCACGCTCTCAACTTTCACATTTTGGCATATCATTTCTTTTTGTTCTTTAGAGTCTTCAGTTCTTCTGTGTAAATTACACTACATTGCGTCGGCTAGGTGGGTGGGGTCACCCTTGGCAAATAGAGTTCTCTCGCTGTTTGGCGTGCAGCCGCCTGCATATATAATAACTCACTCCAATGGCAATGACACAGAAACCACACTTAATCGCCGCGGATCACATTGCGTTAAGCGCGGTGACGATAAAAAAGCGCCGAAAAAAAATAAACAAACTTTGGTCCTTTGTCCTGTTACCATCGTTATTGTTGTTGTATTGCCTACTCCACTCCCAAATGCACAGTAGTGGAGTATATTTAAATGTTGTTCTTAAGCAACCCTCGCCCGCTGGCGCTGCTCTAATGAAGTAGTGTGGGACTTAAACTCATACTTCGCCAGAATTAAGTGGATTTTACCGCAAACATTCCGCATATTTTATTATTTGGCACTCGGTGCGTCCAGCCAACGCGTCGTTGGACACTCTCCAACCGCCTCGGCGACTTGTATGCGCACTTGCCACGCTGGCACTCGCTGTGCGCGCTTCATTGTCGTTGAATTTTACGAGCGCCACCGCCTGCATTTTGTTGGTAGATTTTGCAGTAAAACGTTTAGCGTAATAACCGTAAATGAAAAGAACGAACCAAATCTGAAATAATTTTCAATTTGTACACGATTTACTTTTATGTTTACGGCACTCTCCAACTCTGCACGGACTGTTCTGTCACTGTTTACTACTTAATTTCGTGAGTGAGCAATGTGAGAACATCGTTTCTTAAGTGATTTGTTAACATTAAGTGGTTAAGAAGGAACTTCAGCGGATTTGCAGTTTTAGAAAGTGACTGTTTTTATGGTGGATGAGCAGTGGGTATGAGTTGAAATTGAATTTTTAAAATTCATGATAACATTTGTATGCATAATACTACATAATATTATATATACATATGTATATGTAACTATAATCTCTCTCTCTATTTATTTCTATAACTGTCCTACGGCTTTCTTTTTCGAAAACTTTAAGGTTTCTTTTAGAAAAACAAGTACAAAAGTCTTATTCCAAGTATTGCCCATCGAAAGTTGTAACACTTTCCGATATTTCTGGCAATTTTCGGACACCTTAGTAGAAGAAAGTGTCTTGACAACCCAGAATTAATCAAGGCAATTTTTAATATCTTATTCTGATGTGAACTTTATTTCATTAAAATACTCAGAGCGAGCAAATCTATGCGCAGGTGCAGCAAATCTTGGCAGCTGCTGTTTTCTATACAGTTTTTACCCGGTCCTTCAATATGAGGCCGAGCGTTACCACGATGGAAATTTATTGCCTCGTTTCTAGTTGCAAATTTCGGGCATTATTCGGCTTTCAAATTTAATGATTTATCCAAACAGCGTTTCGCCTGAAGTTATAAGCGCATAATACAGCACATCTTTTTGATCCCACCAAATACAGGACCTTATCTGAGGCCTTGGATATTAGGTTTGACCGTTTATTCAGCAGGTTGGCCAGGTTTTTCATACAAATTTTTGGTTTAGAGTTGTTATTTTTGGGTCGTAATGGAACCACTTTTCGTCGCCAGTCACGATAATATGCAAAAAGGACTTCTCTTTACAGTATCAAAGCGGCATTGCTGCCATTAGTAATCGTCTTTGAACGTCTTTTGGCTTCAACTAATATGATTCTGCAATGCCATTCTGTTGAGGTTTTCTACATATTAAAGTAATGAAGAAGAGTTCTTCGCAAAAACTCTTATTCAGGTACAAGTTGAAGTAAGAGACCGTTGCTTTCCTCACAACACTCAGCAGTTGAGTAGATCTAGGACGATACCTTTAAAAATATGGTAAACTATGTTGACAAATAATAGATTTTTGCAAAATATCAGCAGTCATGTGTGTATCAATATTTAGTTTCGCTTCTAGAACAAAAGAATTTTTGAAACTCTCCAAGTTTCTGTGGGGTATTTGACTGACCTTCAGACCTGAGCATAAACTGTAGTCCAATGGATTCAAATATGGACATCTACAGACGGTCAATCATCTGTAGCTATGAAACCAGAAGTGTTGCTTCTCAGCTACTGTTGGGTGGTTTTGCCTTGTTTGCTGAAGAATAATTTTGATTGAAGATCCAATGCCATCCTTCGATGAAAGTGTTGCTAAACTGTTATGCCATGCCATTTAGAACATCCTGCCCTTACACTTTTATTCCAGTTTTAACACTTTTTCACAAAAGTAAGTGGTGTAAGGCCTTTACAGCAGACTCCCCGCCAAACCATTGCAGCATGGATGGTAACCACGTTGAAGCCTTGATATAACATTGTTTGTATATGGAACATTGAACGGTGAATACTTCTGCATTAGTAAAAAACATGCTTTCATGCCCGTTGACCGCGTGGTGCAAAACCAATAGTGTCGGCCCATAATTCCGGCCTCTTTTTACGAATAACTACGGGAAAACGGCGCATAACACTCAAATAATTCACTGTTGACAGTTTGGCAGGTCGGAAAGAGTTCGGAGTGCAGCACACCTCAACAAATGAAGAAAACATTCAATATAACCTTGATTTTTGACCTACTTTGACGTGGTTTTTTCGGCTCGGCTCACCTTTGCTACGATAATCGGCCGTTTGATCATCTGTTTCCGGATAGTGAGCATAGATCCAAGACTCATCGCCAGTAATTCTGGTAGTCAGAAAGCATTGTTTCATGGACCTTAACGTGATGCTGTCTTTTGAAAAAATTGAGAGATTTTTGAACCAATCGTTTTTACTTTTCTTAGGTCCAAGTGATCTTTCAAAAAGGTAGTTTTTAAAACTGCTTCCAGTTACATAGTATAATAAATAATAGGTACACATGGTATATGAATATTAATAAATTGTAATTTCTTCGAATTATTATTATCCAGAGGCACCACAAGCTCATAACGTTGGTTATACAAGTATGACAGTATTAAATCTTTTCATTTTCCAATGCATAATTTTCATGTAACCCGGGTAAACAATGACTGCGACTTTAAGGTAACAACAAGCAAACTTAAAATAGTCGGCAATTAGTTTTAGAAAGACTTATGTCAAATATAAAAATAATAATCAAAACTCCGTTATATACATTAATTAAAATACATATATACATATGTACATATGTATAATATACATATCTCTGCTGCATAATAATTTTGTCGATTTTTTTTTGCAAATAAAGAACAAGTTTGTAAGTGATTTGCATATTCATTGCAGTTAAGACAAAATGCTTTACAAATTGATCTGTCATCCGTTCTACGACTTTTCTTGCTTTATACTAATTTATGGCAAAATACGCTTAGAACAGAAATCTACTAGCAATGCTACTGCCTAGCAAAGGTATTGCCTATCAAAGCTTAAAAACTAAGAAAAGTCAATATGCTGCGACTATATTTTGTAGTTGCAATTCATGATTTAAAATAAACAAAAATAATATATGTACATATCTGCTATTTTTATGTATAAATAAGCTAGTATATAGATAGCCACATAATATTGGGGGGTAAACACAAAGACGTCATATTATGCAGCAGTCACCAGAGGCCAATTCAATCATGTCATATATAATGAAATTTTGAATGCAAATCAATCAGCAATGACACAACGATTTGATGTATTGTTCTGACTACGATGAGACTATGAGAGTTGCGGGTAAAAAAAAAAAAAAAACAAAATTTCAGCAGGCATGTGACATTTTTAGCGATGACAAATTCATTTTTAACTCGCCTGACAACGAAAGTACACAAGTCAAGTAAGACAAAAACAACCATAGGCGAAAACGAAGCGAAAGCCGTACGCACTTCAATATTAGGGATCATTTTACAATCGTAAATATACGCATATATATACGTACATATGTATATATAAATGGCCGATTTCTTACATCCAATTTATACAACTTAAAACACCTTTGCCTTCAATGCGCAGCAATTTGGTAGACCCCAAAAGACAATGTCAAACAAACCACTTTAGTTATAAATAAATGTGTGTATATACCACACAAACATACTTATGTATTTACATATGTATATATGTATTTATAGTGTAAGCTTCTGTGTATTAGATGATGCCTTGCTGACAGTGCAATCGTTTAGCGAGTCGACAATCTCTTTATTACAATCTGACTTGTTGGTCACAGCCACACACACATCACACACATATACATACATCCGTTTACATAAACGTAGCGCTTATTATAATCTTAATTCGGCCTATTCCATGTTTGTTTATCTACATACAGATTTTTTTAGCTTCGCTCACAGGAGTTGAAGGTATGAAATGCCAGATTCCTCATGGCACGTCAAAGCTTACACGTTGCTTTACACGCTTGTGTGCGCGCGCTTATGTAAGGCCAATGTGCATATGTGTGCAGGGGAAAAAGGTCAAGTCCAGAATGATGGATGATGCTGTTTCGACATTTGCCGTTAAGCAGACAGCGACCCAGACAGCATCGACGAATATGTGAAAGCGTTTGAGTCTTTGATGATGCGGCGGCAACAGTTGCGGCGATGACGTCGGTGTAACACATTAAACGAGTGATAGCAAAATGATTTGGTTGAGTGACATTGCTAACAGAGATAGCTGTACTAAAAATACATACATATACATATGTATATACACACATAAGTATACATATAATAAAATTTGTAGTGAGGTTCGCCTTACCAAAAACCAAATTTTAATTTTGGCACACAAAATATATATCTGCATACATACATATGCAGATTTATGTATCACCAGCGCATGCTTCATTATTTATTTATTTTTCTGCAAGCCTATCTCCAGCGCAAATTTGTATCCCATTCGAAAATTGCCGAGTCAAAACGCTGAAAGAAGTTCGCTGATTTGTTCACATGCGACCTCAGCGACCTCAGCGACCTCAGCGCACTCAAGTACCGCAAGTGGCGCGCAACCGCTTGCGGAAATGTGATACCTTTGCACGAGCGGTTATAAATTTCATCAAACTTTCAACGCGCACTAAATACAAAAACTACAAACACTTAAAATCCAGCGAAAATTTATGATCTCCGAATCACGTGCGAACCACGCGCTGCACCCCAACACCAACACCAATACCGAGACCAACAGTCATAGCGCTTCCGTGTGCCGCACCTTATGTAGATATGATGCATGACGCGACAAAAACCCCCCTCCTTACCTTCCCCTTTGGCCGCATCCTTTTGCATAGATCGGATATTCTAAAATCTGTTTTGAAATTTAAATAAAAAAGTCCTTGTGCTGCGGTTTCATCTTTGAATATAAAATAAGCGGCGCCACACTAAGCAGATTCGAATGCAGCGCTAACACACCAACACACACTAGCATAAATATATTTAAAGTTTCTACAACAAACAACCATAGTGAATGGATTCATTCGTTGAGCACGATGACAAACGGAAAATCCGAACCATATTCACAATCACATTGGAATCATTCGAAAGTCACATAAACACTCAACATTTACACATGCACAGGCACACATGTGTGTGTGTGTGTGGGTACTCACAGGAAGGTACAAGGATTGCCATATCGCCGTTGTCGCCAAGCATGTGTTTGCGGTGCTGTTGACTTTTCATGCTCTTTTAAGCAGCGATAAATGTTTTCACGATTCAAAAACTTTGCTTCATCCCTTCCTTGTTTAAATAGACATATGTATGTTTGTATGTATGTTTTATAAGTATGTGGGTATACACTACATATTTAAAATTATTTAATAGCTGTGAAACTTAAATTATTTAGTTAGTTGATGGGGTGCAATTCAAGGAATAAAGAGAAATGTTTAGTGGTACCTGAAAAATTAACTATTTTGAATTCTAATCCTCATTCTAATTTACCCTCGAATTATGCCTCATTCTACTTCCCAGGGAGCATTCTATTGAGATCTAAGAACAGGAAATAAACGTAGAGGGTCAGATCGAGAAAATGCGGTGGATGCGGAACCAATTCGAAATGCAATTCATGATTTTTTGCATCGCTTTCAATGACTTGTGACACGGTGCGTTACTTTGGTGAAACAAAACTTTTTTTCTTCGAATGCGACAATTTGTCGGCGGTTTCATCCTTAAAACGGTGTGATAATGTTAAGTAATAAATGTTGCTGTTGATGATCCTTCCTTTTTCATAGTATCCGATAAAAAGTATTCCATGCGCACCCCAAACTACAGACGCCTGTTGTGTTTTTCCAACATTCATCTTGTGCAGTCTACTCGGTTAAGCGTCGTTTGGACTTTTTGGACTGGGCTTTCTCATACCCTAATATTCGTGAGTGATATGATATACGACTACACGTCCAGTTGATATCTTTAAAGCGCCTGCTATCTTTAGCAACTTCGTTTTGCGGTCATCCAAAAGCATTTTGTGGAATTTCTTCATGTTTTCTTTGGTAATAACCTCTTTTGAGTATCCAGTGTATTCACCGTCTTAGAAAATACCCTTCATGTTTGATTTTCCTGGGATGATGTCCGGAAACTCGTCATCAAGCCCAGTTTTCGCTTCAACTGTAATTTTTCTCCTTTAAAAAGCAATATTTTATCAACACGCGGAATCCCTTTTTATCCATTTTTTTCACAATAACAAAAGTTACAAACAAATATTTCGTCAGCTGTCAAATTTTTTAGAGGATCTTTTTGAAGGTTAGGGCTAACTAAAAATTATATGGACTTAACTCTAGTATTGCCATCTCTGTTTCTAAGGGCAAAGTAGACTAAAGGTCGCAGTGCGAAACCTCAATTATTTAACATTTTTATACCGGGGACTCTTCAATTGACCTATTATAGATATATACATATATATACATATGTATCTTATGCTTTCACTGTGTATTGCTGGTCTCCTGCGCCTTCGAATTCCACAAGGATTTCAGTCAAGCGCTTTTCTGGTAATGTATTAGTGAGATCTTCGCAAAATATGGTCTATCCGTTTCCATTTAAAACGTCGAATTTCAATATGGACCGGTAGCTGCTTGGTTGCTGCTTGGTTGGCACAATATTTCATAGATTTCGATTGAGAAAATTTTTCGACTCTTGTAAAGCATCCGTTGTCAAGTTCCACGCCTCGTTTCATTCAGCATAACAGACTTTATGTGGGAATTTAGTATTTTTATCCTCGTGCGTCTGGACATATGTGTCGATCTATAAATTTTTATTCAACCTGCCGAATGCAGCACACCTTTTTGATAACCGACCACACATACTAGTTGCTGATCCGCCGTTTTCTGTGATAACGCCGCCTAAATAATAAAGCTCATCTATTTATTCGAGTGTTGCGTTAGTAACCTGTAAGACTGGCATCTCGACAAGTTCGTGCACATAATTTTTGTTTTTTCTATATTGATTTTAAGTCCAGGAATCGCTCACAGCTTGAAGTTTTAAGGACATGTTCGATTACTTATTTCAAAATTCTTCAAATCAACTGCTTAAATGCGAAGTTTTATCTTTTTTGCAAGCCTGTCGCATATCCAAATTCTCCTTTATTTCAGTTTCGGTATTCAAAAGTTCTGTGGTATTGAAAAAAGTAGACGAACGGTTTAAGTAGAGTAAATGCTTGGCGAATCGAACAAGCTGTACCAGATGCTCAAACAAACATGCAGCAATTGTGAGACAACCGTGGGCTAACATATCTTCTAACGATCCAAATGAGGTTAGATCGTTGTATAACGTAAATGACGAAATCGCGTTGCCGCGAGAATCGAATACGATCTTTGCACAGCTTCGTTCTGAATACGGTAGCAAGTTAAACTCCTACTTATCCAGAATCGACCCTGACATATCCAATATATGTCCATCGAGTGCAACGAGTTCCCTAACTTCTGTTACTCCTCTCACTATGGCCTGACCCCATCGAAACAGCACGCTTCCTGGGTCTACTGTTGGATGACCGCGATGACGACTAATCTGAACCTTACCATCCCAACGTATAAGTTTTCTTTAATGATAATACAATAAGCTAAACTCTTGTAATGCAAAAGGGATAGGTAGTTCTCAAATCCTGAGGAAAATAATGCTTAAAAATCGTTATTAGCTACATCCAATAACTGTGCTTGTAGAACAGTGTTCCTTGAACAAAAACGTATTTAAAGCATTTTTCTGCTGTCGCTGTCGCATTATAAGAAAACTTTAAATTGTCTTTTGGCACTTATAAGTCTTATTAAAAACAAAAGTGCGATAAAATTTCATTTGCATCGAAAACACATTAAACGCAGCAGTTGTTGACTGTGAAGAAAACGCGACGCTGCGAGGCGGCGACATCAGCAATGACAGCAAAAATAAAATTTCGCGGGGAGAAAAAATGCTCGGTTATGGCGCTACGGTTAGCACTCCCAGCGGCGGAATCATTCTCACCGCTCGACGCCATCAGATGTTGGTCGCCCTGGCATGCCTTTAATGTGTTGACAAATTATTTTTCAATGCAAATTTGCAATACGGAAACGGGTGTGTGCGCCAACCACTCGCCAACGCCAAGTCAAGCAGCTGCACCCGCAATTGCCGAGGCGGAGGGCAGCGTGTATTTGCATGTGTGTGTAGGTGCTTAAACGTTTTGCGAAATTCATTTAAAAATATTAAAAACAAATCGTCTGCATATATAGCAGTCTATTCAGTTATTGGATTTGCAATTGGTTGATTTGTTGCTCAGCGCTCCCCTGCACGATTTGCAAATGAATTTTATTTTTGAGCTCATTTCATTGTGCATATTGTTATGTAATATTGAAATATGTATTGACGCGCATATTGCGCATAAAATATTCAATAACGTCACCCTGATGGTGCGGCAGTTATTTATTATTAAACATTTTTTTAATACAATTCATTACATTGCAACAAATATTTTAATCGTTGTTATTATGCACGCTCCGTAACTGTAATAGCCATTGTACAACTGTAATTGTTTTTACATCCCGCGTTTTAAAACGTTTATTGAATTCAAATGCACACGAATTACACTCTTTTAGCGTTTAATTTTTTTGCGCGGATTTCATGTTTTTATAAGCGTACAGTATTGCGCAAATCATTAGCACTTTACGTAAAGGGTTACATACATATAACCTGAAAATAGGAAATCACATAAAATTTCGTCAACCATATTTAAAATATTTAGAATATTTCAGCTATTTGAAGACTCTCAAGAGTATTTTTCATTTGTATTTAGTTTTTAATCTCAATGTGAGCTGCATTCAAGATTCTCTGGTACATTTTTCTGAAGGTCGAAATAATAATGCTGTAAAACTGAGTTTTTTTCCTAGTCATTTGAAAGATATTGGCTACAGTTTTTTAATGTTTTCAGGGTGTCATTCCATCAGACTAAAGTAGTTCATGTCGTCACCTAATGCATAAATGCAAAATAACGTAACAGCACTTTTTATTAGTTGGCAGGAAGTTGAATAGAAGCCGCTCACAATAAGCCAAAATTTGTGTTTTGGTTATAAAACGGTTATATAAGCTACATATATATTGTAAGCAATAAGAAACTTAATTTTTAAAAGTTGCCTATCGTCTTCTAGATATTTGAACATTTTCTAAATTAATATATTAAGCGATTACCATACCCGCTTGTATGGTAGAAGAAAACAAATTTTTTTGTGTTTTTTAAGAGAGATTTTATCGAAGAATTAAATCAAAATAATTGCACTTACAGATTTTAATATATTTTAATAATTAGCGATTAGTTTCGAATAAGGTTTTATATCCTAGATCCCGTAGCCGATCTACAGGGCCTCAGAAAAAAAGATTACTGACGGTAAAGAAGAAGATTTTTCTGCTTACAACTAACTCAAAACCAAGAAACGGTACTATTCATTAGATAAATACAGGTAAATTTCGAAGAACTAGTTGAAAATTTGTTTTTGATTTTTTGAGAAGATGGCGGCTTCCCATGAAAAAGTCGTACTTTTTTCAAATTTATAATTCATAGAGACTTAAAAAAATCGAAATTATTATAAAAAATCGTATTTTTACGAGCATTCTCCCATCGGGCAGGGGGAAGAAGTCGCCCGCGGTAAGGCCTGCCTGTCGTAAGAGGCGACTAAAATCCATATGCACTATATCTGTATTTTGAGCTTGCATTGAAATTTCAGCGTAGTCTTTGTCAGAAATAGTGCTATAATACTCAACTTGAAATAATAGTATAGACCTTGAATGAGATTCCTTTTAATGAAAAGATATTTGAAGTTCAAGCGACAAATGTCATCAGTCATTGAGTTTGATGAATGCTCATCTGATATTTGCAAAGGCTACAAGGTCTGATCAGATACTGAAGCCTAATACCACGGGGAGCAGTTAGCCCTTAGAGTTCACTCCAATCTGCAAAGGGTTTAGATCGGCCACGAACCCGACCAAAGTGGAAAAGGTGGCACTTCCAACCGATCAATTGGAACCAAAAAATGCGTGCAAAAAACATTTATTAATTGGGGTGCTGATCAACGCATTGTATTGATCTTTGTGCTTTTAAATGCACCGTGAGGTCAGACCGTCGTCGGTAGGTGCTCACGTAAGTCACGATGATTGTTCTTCGACCATTATTTGACACATAAATGTATATATTGTGTAAATTTTAGGTCACTCGGTACAGTCGTTTCCAAGAAAATTTTTTCATCGACTCTGAAAATAATTTTTAGAGAGAGACGAGTTTAAAGGTTTGGGCGTCGAATACACTAAGTTAAAAAATGCTGACAACTACGCTCATAAAAAATGCGATTTTTTTTAATTATTAAGATATAACCCTTGATTTAATTAGAAATATTTTTTTAAATAATCGAGGTGAGGTTTATTTCAAGTACGAGTATTTTTTTTAATTTTTAATGAAAAATGTTTGATGGACAAAAGTTAGTGGTGGATAAAATACAGGGTATATGTAGGTAGAATTCATTAACGTGAAATGTAAAACAACTTTATTTAAATTACTGGTTAAATTCTCCCCTCAAGTGTACATAGAAATTTACGTATATTTGTATATTTTAAGTAATGCCTGTGTTTTACTTAAATTACAATTTGTATCTGCGTTCATGCATTAAGTTTAGCCTACCATTCCTCCCTGCTCGCACTCGGCTTCATAAATGACACTTTCATATCGATCATATTCGCATGTAATAGAATAAACTGTATTTATCTTTCATTATTAAAATTTTGTATATCAGCGCGCTTCAAAATTTCTCCTTCCTCCCAGCGAATGTCATTTCGCCACCATCGCTCGGCTAGTAGTCAACCGTTAAAAGCTGCATTCACGGGAGTTTAGTGCAAACTCTTTTCACACTTGGCATTCCCGCACCGCAGCGCAGCGCTTCGTTTGCGATGAATTGATATTCTGTCCACATATTATGGAAATTCCTTAATTATAGTATTTATTGCGTATTTTTCATAATCTAATTGCACAAAAGGCAAACATTTTTCCGCCGTGTTTGCTATTATTATTGTTGTTATATTTATAGCCATGATCATTAACGTCATTACATAGTAATCGTTTGTAATGGGCGGACATAATAACTATATTAGTTAAAAGTGCCATTCGAAATTCTAAAACGTGTTTAAAAATGACAAGTGTTTCTAACATCTCATCATCTAGGGACTTGACAGTTGCAAGGTCATTCAATCATCGCCTGTAATTATATGTATTTATTCATGGCAAATATTTTGTATAAGCATATGAAGTATTAGCGTTTTAATAACTGGTAATGTGCCACAAAAATACTCGACTGTTTGAATGGGTTAAGTTTTGGGGGTTATAAGAGGAAAGGAAAGGTGTTAGGAAATTTTCTAATTTTGTTGGAAAAATAAATAACCAATTTGAAGTTCTGTAAAAATAATCTCTGCTAATAATTTGTATTTTTATAGCCTGAACAGGGTATATAAAGTTTGCCACGTGATTCCTCACATCCAGAAGGAAAAGTCAGAGACCTACTATATTAACATACATGTATGTACATAAATGATCAGTGTGGCGAGGTGAGTCGACTTAACAAACTCCTCAGTCCTATTTTTAAAACAATAACACTCAAAACGCTGGTCATTTGTCGCCATCTTGAATAGCGGACTACTATAAAATACAACAACCGTCCGTTCCCACGACAGTTGAGTCCAATTAGCCGGAACGGACCCGAAATTTTATTTGGCCAAGGACTGTCAACTCGGCAGCATGCCTAGAAATGACTTCAGGAACGTTTTATGCGGCTGCAATAACAAAAACAACATCTACCATATAAACGCATCGATCAGAATGAAGTCATTTTATGGAAAATTTTTTTATTTGACAGATTATCTTTACAAAATTTGGAAAATAATATTGACCAAAGGAGAGCTACAATTTGCGAACAAATTATACAGATCAGAGTACTATAATATAAAGCAGCCTGGCCTGCCCGATTGAAATGATGATAAAGATGTTATATGCCTTCATATTCCAGATGAAATGTACCTGCGCAGGTTGCAGCTGAACTTAACATTTCTTCTCGCTTTTTTTACATTTTTGTGTATCCACATTTGGCTCCGTAACCCACGTGACGTCTGAAAAAATATTTGTAGGTGTATGTTGTTTAACATGCCACACTTGGCGCCACAAAATATTCAGCACTCTGTGACCAATTCGCATTTAACTCGCCGTATACGTCGATAACTTGAACCCACGACCCCGGAAAACAAGGCGGAGTGCCTCGTACAATTGTCCTACAAGTGCTGGTTCAACGCAAAGACATATACACTGTGCCTATATACAAGTTTGTAATACATAATATATTCCCAGCATACAGACAAACATTTGCACATATGTATATATTTCAAGCGGGTATCAGTTTTTACCTTTAAATGCTTGAAGGCACTTGGCGGGCACACCAACCCACCGAGCAAATGTGCCATTTCGTTTTGTTTAGAATAACGCACGCCATGGCGGCGAGTGGGTGGAGGAACTGTCAGAATGAATGAAAGGCATGGACACACCCACTGCCAGTCAACGGCACATTCGATAATAAACGAAGAAGCATTGTGTGTAAGGAGCGTTAAATGAGAAAAAAGCAAAAAATGCGTCACCTACACATGCACACTTACATACACTTATATTTCTTTTAAGTATTGCTGTTTCTGCGAAATAATTTAGTTAAGAGCGCTTACTTGAATGAAATTTTTAAATTTTTTCCCAAAATTTGTGCTTTATTTAACCATAACTTTAACCGAAACATTAACTAAAATTTTAAGCAAAACTAAAATTTTAACCAATATTTTAACCAAAACGTTAACGTAAATTTTAACCATACTTTAATCAAAATTTTAACCATAACTTTAACCGAAACTTTAACTAAAATTTTAACCAAAATTTTTACCATAACTTTAACCATACTTTACCCATACTTTAACCACAACTTTAACCATAACTGTCCAGTCACGATTTTATCCTCACGCCACACATTTTGTTGGTTAATAAATAAGCTGAAATAGTTGCTAATCATTCGGCGAATTTATTTCACTTCCTTGGCCAAATTCAAATATCAATCCCATCCACAGATTACCCTCCATTATTATTGCTGCGTTTATAATTTTGCCAGCAGACACTATTATTTCCATTAGCATGATTTTCGCACACGCTCGCTGTGGAAGGCACATGGTGGTCTTGCTTTCGTTTTTATACTATGGATGATTACTCATGATATTTCACTTCAGCGCCTCCGACAGTAAATTTGATTTCCGTTTTTGTGCAAATAATGTTGTAGTTGCCAGACTGACAGACAGCGTCATGTCGACCACACAACGACACCGTCAGCGACACTCATACCACGTGCCCGAAAATTCCATAGCTTTTTAAGCACACACTTCTTCGTATTTACTTGAGGTTGCTTTAACTTACAAAAACTAAGAGGTTTATACATATATGAACTACTAACCAAAAACTTTTCGGCAGTTTCTGCATCATATTCTTGCCAAAAAGGCCAGTTTTTGTTGGTTGTAGCAAAATTTTCATAAACTTCACGTAAATATTTTTGAGTAAAGAAATTACTGACCAGTGTGCTTGTCCAAGTTTTCGATTCACGCCGCTGTATGTACATATGTACAAAGATTTGTACATATCTGTGGCGGAAAATTGTATCCGTGTCTTGGGTTAATGATTTTCCACTCAAAGGCCGGAGATCGTAAAACTTTCAGTGAACAAATTGTGCGCTTCTTCAATAAACTTTACTCGATAAACTTAGTTATTAATATGCTACATATGTATGTAGGGTATAACTAAAACTTGAGTTAAGAAAGGGTGAAATTACAAGGACAATGTGGGTAGCGTGTGATAGTTTGTTCTTTAAAGTATTTTAAATTTGATTTAAAGACTGGAGTGTCTACTAATTTTCATAGCGTAATATTTTCCAAAAATAACCTAACATCAGTTTAATTTTGAATACTGAACCGTGTATTTCACGAAGTGCATGTTTTTCGCCAATTTTTGTGACAAATTTTGAAGTATTACCTTAGAATTTAAGGTAAATATATGAAATGGGCTTAATTTGCCCGGAACAACGCGTTTTAAGGAACTTGAAATTAATTTAACAAATTTTTAAATCGAAAAAAGCTAAACATATAATCTGACCCCCACTTGAAAAATCAAAAATTTACACATATCTAAAATCCAAGCTATCAGTACTTCAGTTCTATACTTATATTGTGCATTTCTTCAAATGGAAATTCAAAACTCATCAAAAAAAAAAATAAAATAAAATAAAAAAAAAAAAATACTAAGATCCCTTTCCAAAAATTTTCTTACCACGCCCGTGACAGTTCTGCTGCTTGCTCTTTAAAGACTTTCCACGACTACTCGTTTACCTTGCGCCAACGGAATTTATGTTTCACCCTCAAACAGCAACGCTTCCGCCAAGGAAACCTTTGCTGAAACGACAGGAAAAACGGAAATTCGTTTTTCTTCACACTGCCATTCTCTGCTACTGTATGTTTATCTAACACAAGAATATTAACGGTGCTTGCGGTTGCAACATGTACTTATTTATGTGCGTTCGCCAAGTGGAATATGCAGAATAAGCTGAGTGAGTTTCCTTAGAAAAAAGTGCATAGCGCCACCTGCCTAATGTACATACATAAATATGCATATATGAGTAAAGCTATACATGTATAATCATAAACAATACATATATAAATATATAGAATATTTAGCGTAAAAAGTAATAAGCTCGGATCGATAAATAAGTGTTTGTTAACTGTTAGTAAATGTAACTAAAATTTGAATATAAATCCTTCGTGCCATTAAAATTTTTATTCCTCATAAAGCAGGGTAGATAATTAAAAACAAAAAAAAAAAAAAAATACATAGTAGGATGCTATCCATCTCAAACGAAAGATAAAATATCTAATATTAAGGAAAAATAATTTACGGGCGATCTTTGGTCGAGAAAGGGAAGAGGAGGAGCGTGCTTTAATTATTAAGGGTTAAAAACGGATTTCCGGCAAAACTACGCGTCCATTAGCAAGAAGTTATATGGAAATGTTGTAGGTAATGAAAGGAGCTATAACTCTTGTGGGCAGATTGTTTTCATATAACCTCAAACTTTATGTGAAAAATTGAAAAAACAAGTTTTTTTGTTTTTATTTTTTATCGAGCACAAAAAATTGTTTTCTTTCATGGCATTTGGTGCAAATTTACTTTCTTACAAACCAAATTTATTTTTAAACTTTTTTTATTTAAAATATTTATTTGTTCTCCTTATATTCATTTAATATCGGAAAAATTAAAATTTTCAATGAAAAACACAGAAATTTCAAAATTAAAGGATTAAAAGGTTTATTATCATTCAAAAGAACATACTTTGTCATTTGTTTTTAACTCTTTCAAATGTTGGCCGTGTCACCGTCCCAGATGGCACATCCGTTGAGTCCGATTTTCCATGACTCGTTGGAGCATTTCGACTGCTATTTGGCGAATGACATGCGTGATGTTTTGCTCCAAAGACTGCATGAAAGCGAGCTTGTCCGCATAGACTTTACATATTCCCTCAGGAAAAACTCTAAGGGTGTGATATCACATGATCTTGGTGGCCATTCAAACGGCCCAAAACGTGAAATCATCTGCTCAACGATATGTTATCTTAATAAATCCATTGACTGAAGCGATGTGTTGCGAGTTGGGCCGTCTTGTTGAAACCAAATGTCACCAAGATGACGAGCTTCAATTTCAGACATCAAATAGCCGGTTATCACGGCGCGATAGCGGTCGTCATTGATAGTTACGTTCTCGTCGCCTCATTTTTGAAGAAATGTGGTTCGATGGTAGCTCTTGAATCTCTTCAGTGTGCTCTTCGTCTGTGAAAATGATCTTCTATAACTTGGCACATAAGTATTTAAAGTCTATGTATGCAACATCTGACTTTGCTTATCGTCATCTGTGAACAAAAATAACCAATAATCATTAAATTCCTTCAACGACTACATTAAATCTGTTAAGCAACCGGTACCTTCTTAGAGTTCCCACTAAAGAATCAAGTTGAAGTTGGCGCAAAAATCGCACTTACACCTTTCGATACATAAACTTTCTACAGAGGTGTCTTAAAAAATTGTAAATTTTATGGCTGCATCTACTTGTGCTGCGGCAATGGCAATTCGATAGCGCTACGCACTGATTGCTGAGAGGTGTGAGACTCTATAAAGCACAAAATTTATTGATTTCAGCAGCGCTTCGAAATGTTGCAGATAAGAAAATCGTAGACACTGAAGGCGTGGGTGCAGCTTCGCCCCTCCTTCGAAGAGAGTTGGTGATAATTTTAGTGCGCTTGGTTATTAATAGCTGCGAGCGAGCTAACCAAGAAGTATTTAGGTTGCATTACTTTAAAGCTGCGGAATTATTTTTAAGAATAAAAAAAATATATATAATTTATAAATATTAATATTCAAGCATATGTACATATGTATATATCTCATTTTAATAATTAATTAATTTTTTTCTTCTCCTTTGCAGCCGATAATGCTATAAGTAAGTACACTTGATTATTTAATATAAGCAACCAATTGGCAACAACAAATGTGCACTTAACTAAGTATGTCTATATAGTAAAATAATAAATAATTTGCATTCGTTTTGCGCGAATTGGCCTGTCTCTTGCAGTTTTCAGTAACTCATTTGTGGGCTTAAACAAATTTGTGTGGAATGCAAGAAACAATAAAACACTTTACACCGCGTACTCAGGGGCGGCTATAACACCCATTTCAGTTCGAGCACTGGCGCAAACCTTTCACAAAATTTTCAGCTTATATAACTGGGGAGTGTAGGGAAAAAGTGACTTAACTACGCTTGATATAATCAATTTTTAATTTTCGTCTTGCTTTTCACATTTTCTGCGTGTTATTTATTTAACTTTTGGTCGGCTCAAAGGAAAATATAAATCTAAGGCCGTTCAAGAATGCTTCGTGGTCTTTTCGTTAGCAATAAATAAAAGCCTTAGCCTTTTTATTTCCGAAAAAAAAAATTTTTATTTCCGAAAAAATAGCATTTAATGAGAGTATGTATAAAGATATTGTTCGTAAACAGTCTTCAAAAATTGCCTACTAGTTTTCAAGAGAGAGAGAAAGAGTTTCTTAATTTATTTCTTAGCTACTATGCAACGTTTGCTGCGCTTCCGATTTGAACAGCCGCCGATAGAGTGAGGGACTCGCATGTTTGGTCACTTGCGATAAAAATAATTAGTAATAAATTATAATGGAAATTCAAAAAGGGCGATTTTTTATTCAATAATCATTAAGGGGTTTCATGGGTTCGCTCAGGTAAAAAATAGTCTTTTTTTCAAATTTTTTTTTTTCATATAAAAAGTAAAATATTTTATTCGAATTTTTTATTATCACAAACATACACTATTAGCAAAGAAATTCTGAAATTTAAAAAAAAAAAATATTTTAAACTCGGTCATTCCGCCGCCATTTCCTATAAACCCTCGGAAAAAAGATACGTCCGAGTTGGCAGGATAATTCCTTACAGGATCCTTTACAATGAAAGAAATACATGTTTTAGTTGAAACCTTAACTTAGAACTTGGACAAAAGAAAAAAAGTGAAAATTGGATTTTTGGCAGAGACTTTTACTAAAAAAAAATAAACCTTCAGTGAAATTTCGCGACATTTTTTTCAAACAGTTGTAATCGAAAAAAGCTCCTTCATCCAAGTTTTTAATAATTGTATTTCAAAGACTTGTGTGAAATTTTATGAAGATCGATTGAGTAGTTCTTGGGAAATCTTGCCAACCGACTTCAAACATATGTAGTTTCAAACATATTATCCTACCTGGCGTCGTACGCACAAGTTCTCAAGGCTTGTAGAATTTTTTTGAACCCCATAAACCCATGTTTTCAGTCCTCAAAACACTTTTCACAATCCCTTTTTGAAATGGTATTTAGCTCCTTCAGCGAATTGTGTTTTATCTCTTCGATCGCCTGAAAATGTGTTCCATGGGGCAGTTTTAGGAGCAAGAAAAAAACCACGCGAGACAAATCTGGTGAATGCAATGGTTGATCGATGATATTCATTGCATTTTTGGCTTTAAATTCGTTCAAAATCGTATTCTTTTTGAATAAAAGTTGAGCTTTATTGAGTCGAGTCGAGCAGGTAGGAGTTTCATACTCAAAATATCCACCAAAATCATTTAAAGGGATTTGTGAGAGATGTCGAGCTCTCTTAACACTTCTCTAACACTTGTCTGATGATTTTCAAGTACCATATCCTTAATTTTGTGGAATATTTTCAGCAGTTTAAGAGATCGAAGGTTGTCGAGAACTAGGCATGTAATTAACGATCTCTCGATCGACTTTGAAGGCTTTGCACTACTCGTAGGCTTGTGGTTTTGATAAAACTGATTCACCGTAAGGCTTTTCCAACATACGCAGCGATTCCGCACACGAAATTTGGTTAAAAAAAAATTTTAGACAAATTCTTTCTTCGATATATTTATCCCTCGCAAAAATCGCAACGCACTTCTGAGATGTGCCAACTTCTAACAAACAAATCGCGCTCATATTTGGCATATTAATTAAGAACAGTACCACCAACAAAACAAAATAATTTTTTTTTATATGTATGTATCATAACCCGGGGAATTTAAATTTCAGGGATTTCCAAATCTATCCGAATACTGAAATCAATGGAAAGGATTGAAGTTCAGAAAAACGAGTTTACTATTAGAAACTAAAAAAATATACATTATACAAATATACATTCTATATTTTTGTGTAACTTTCTTTATTATTGATTCATCCGAAAAATTGCGCCTAATGTTCAATCAATGGAAACAAGTGAAGGGCATGGGCGTAAACAATTATCTAAGCTGCAGATATTTGTTTAGTATAAAACTTATAAAAAATTTGCGATTCATGGCAATAATGCATTTACGAGCACAACTTGGTGCTACATACCTGCACATACATACTCAAGTACATACATATGCACATACATACATATATGTATATGCACATCTAACATGATATAACATCTAAAAAAATTATCAAACAATAAAAACAAGACAACAACATTGTATTGGAGGCAAGATTAAGAATAAAGAATAAAATCGTTAGCAACAACAAAACTTCACATACGAGCCCCAGCAATATCGGCGCGAATCTACGAACACAACATGCCGTGCCAAGCCGCTCACTCAGAAGTTGTGCCCTACAACAAATGATACAATAATTGCCCGTAGCCATTGCCATCATCGTCGCCATCGCCATCACCAGCGCCATAGTCGGCGTCAGCGCTAAGCACAACAACGCTACACGACGGTCATACAAAAAAAAGCCACGAAAGCAAAGCTCCAACAACAAACGAAAAGCTAAACACGTCAATGTCGTTCCAGACCCGACAACAATTGCTACTGCATGCTGCTTTTGTTGTTGTGAAGTTTTGTGCATACATACATACACAAGTATATACATATGTATGTATGTACGTAAGCGCATAGGTTTTTTACTCGGTGCCTTTGTTGTGGTCCGATTGTGTTTTTATCATGAATTCTTAAAAAGCGCGCTCTGTCATGCAATCGAAGTGTCCGGCGGTCGGTCGGTCGGACGGTAGCACATACAAGCATATAACAACCGCTGACACACCATATCCGAGACACGGAGCATAGCGCTCTCATGGATACATAAGTATATACATACATACATATTATATACTTATGGCCGACAATTTCGTCATCTTCAACGGTGCAGCCAACACGGTTACGGCGGATGTGCGCTTTTGAATTGCCTGCTTGTCCACCATTGACGTACACATGTATGTAGGTATGTATGTGACTTGGTATATGTAACAACAATAATGACATGACCAGCGAAGAAGTGAACTGGCTGAAAAAGCAACAAAAAGCAGGGCACTTGTAAAAAGTGGTTGCTATTCGTACCTCAATCATGTAATTATTTCCTCTGAGTGCCTCAACCACTTCGCTACGCCTCGACCACCATTGTCACCAACAACAACATGACAACGATACAACAACTACCGTCAAAAGCTGATGCCAACCAAAGAACAGCACAATGAATGGCATATATCAACATTCAACCATATACATATCTAGATTCAAACACATTTGTACATACATACATATGCATGTTTGTATATAAGCACATATGTCCAAAGTAGGGCCCAAATATACACACTTGTGCATACGTATATGTGTGTTTAATAATAGGAGGATTCTAGCGTGTTTTGATATATCTTTACTCACTTTCATAAGCTTTCGTGTGCAAGCACTTCCAAGCACTTCCATTGCCCGATCGGAGCTAAAAAAGTATAATTGTTTGAACAAAAGCGCTGAATGAAGGCGAAGACAAATATATAATACATATGTACATACATATGTATATGAATGTTCCTACTTATGCTATAATCCGTAGAGACATGAATATGCACAAATTTTCGTGTCTTCCGTTTGGTCACTTTGCTCGATTCAGGTAAAGTATAGCGTGGCTATAATTCCTGTCAAGCTTTAGACAGCAAATGGTGGCAGTAAGAACGTTGCTGAAACCGCAAAATGGTGCACTGAAATGCTTTGAAACGATACTTTGTATTAATTTAAGGGAATCGGATCACGTCTTACTTGTTTATTGGTTTACTTAGACGTTTACTTGGTAAAAAATATTTTCTTAATAAGGCAATTAGAAGTTGTGGTTATTTGGAATATCTAAGTTTAAAATATGACCTCATTTGGCTCAAATAAAACTTGTATTGCATTATTTCAACAAGAATAAAATGGTAAATGCACCCTCCAAGTAAAAATTGTGAAACCAGTTCTAGTAAAAAAAATTACATGTAAAACCAACAACAAAATTATCAGTAGGAATTTGTACAAGAGAGTAAGCGTTTATTTTGAAGAAAAAAAAAAACCGATTTAGAACTGATTTTTAGTATTTCCGTTTTTAAGATATAGTCCTGAAAATTTGCACATGTTCTTTTCTTCCCAAGAAGCTGCTCATTCGTCGGATTCGCCTATATCGGACCACTGTAGCTAATGGCTGCCATACAAGCTACTGTAAATGATCGGCGTAAAATGGTATGGTATTGTGTGATAATTTTCTATTTCATTTGGAAATATATTTTTATGGAATTTAATAAGTTTAAATAACGTAACCAAATTCTTCCAAGCAATTTTTTGTATTTGTATAGCTTCGGGGCTTCGAAATTAATTTTTTCATGTTTTTCATAAAATGCCTACATCTATATATCTATTATTTCAAAGTATCATCTATTTAGTTAAGCATTTTTGCATTTTCTGAAAAAAATTACTATAGTAGTGCATATATTTTTTATGCCAACAGAAAGTAGAGATCTTAAGAAAAATGAAGAATACTGACTTAAAAAAATCGAATATTTTGACGTGGGATTTTTTAATTGAAAACGTAAGGTTTTTTCACTTTTTAGTAGATATAAGCGTTTCTTTTTAACATTTTAAATATAAACAATAAAAGAGTTAACTTCGGCTGCACCGAAGCTGATATACCCTTCACAGGTACATTTCCTTTAGTGTTCAGTTTGCATGGAAGCTATACGCTATAGTAATCCGATCTTAACAATGTTTTCGGAGATTATATTATTACCTTAAACAGTAATCCATGACAAATTCCGTGAAGATACCACGTCAAATGCAAAAGTTTTCCATACAAAAACTTTTTTCCGATCGTTCAGTTTGTATGGCAGCTATATGTTATAGTGGTCCGATATCGAGAGTTCCGGCAAATGAGCAGCTTCTTGAAGAGAAAATGACGTTTGCAAAGTTTCTAAACCATATCTTAAAAACTGAGGGACTAGTTCGTACATACATATACGGACATGGCTAAATCGACTCAGCTCGACATACTGATCATTTATGTATATACTTTATAAGGTCTCCGACGTTTCCTTCTGGGTGTTACAAACTTAATATACCCTGTTCAGGGTAAAACAAGAAAGGAAGGGTATCGGGTGTAACCGAACATTTTATGTTTTTGCAATGTGCAAGAATCAAAGTCTGAGAAATTCCTTCTGCAAAATATGTAAGTTGGGGGTAGTATTGACACGATTTTATGTATTTTTGTCATAAACACATACTATTAACTTGCCACATACTAAAAAGATGTTCCCTGGATGTCATTAGAGTGCCTCACATACAATCACCTGTTATATTATGTAAAGCCAACTGGATGTTCGAAAATACTCATATTTGTTATATAGGGGCTAGGTTAAGTTTTTATACAATTTTATCCATTTTAGTTACAAAGATGTTACGTATATGACTGAAATATGCTCTTTCATTTGCATTGAGATAACTTACATATTGACCGATATATGCGGTATAAAGTTACCCGGAAGTTCGAAAGTTTTTATATTAGGTATATAGGGCATCAGGGATGTATTGACCCTATTCAACACATTTTTAATACACAGAGATACCATTATCACGAGCGAATTTTCTCCGCATTTGAATTGTATGTATATACCATACTTGACCGATATTTTCAGTCGAAAGTCAACTATAGATCCTATAGTTCACATTTCCGATATTTGGGAGCTTCAACATTTTTAGTTGGGTTTGAACAATTTTCGGTCATAAGGCGCATACTTTATAAGAATTATTAGTCCAATGTTTCAGTCCGTCATATCAATTACTTCTTGATTTATGTACTGGAAAGTAAAAGAATCAAATGAAATAATATAATTGTGCTATATGCTATAAGTAGGCGTGGTTGTAGTCGGATTTCGCTCATTTTCGCATTGTAATATAAAAATGTGTCACTTACCAAATTCAGTCGAAATGGATCAGTCTGTTCCCGAGATATGTGATTTCACTTAGAAGTGTATTGTTACCCCGATTCCCATAAAGCTCCCCATCTTGGCTGTAAATGGCTCTGTCGTATTTAGTTATTGATTTATCACACTTTTAGTAGTTTTTAACAATACCGTTATATGGGAGTGGGACGGTATGGGGTACCCTCCGATTTCAACCATTTTTACAGCGTCGGTAGGAGTGCTTAGGAGATTTATTATAAGTAAATTGAGCTATTGTAGTTTTAGCAGTCTAGGAGAGCTATGGGAGATCGGGACCACGACCACTGATTTTTAGTTTCTTGGCTTATAGATGTCTTCAGCTACTGCGATTGCCTCTGTCAAATTAGAGTTCTATATCTTATTTTGGGGTGTAGTGATGGTTCTTTATACGTTTGTGGGGTTTTCTGTTAATGGCGTTTTGTGGACGTGGCCGATTACTTCCATCTATGAACTCTGCCTTACTTTTTTGCTAAAAAACATGAGTACCAAGTTTCATCAAGATATTTAAGTTTTTTTTTCAAGTTACGGACAGACAGACAGTCACGTGGATCTCAACTTTTCACGCCATTCTGATTATTTCTTGAAAAATGGCGACTGCCTGAAAATAAAAATAATTTTTTACGTTTTTTTTTTTTGAAATTCCTGAATTTTTTTAAAATATTAAAAACAAAAATTTTAACACTATGCTGGTAGGAACGATAAAGGATTATATAAAGAAGGTTCACACAAAATTTCAAGTAAATCGGTTGTATAGAACTTGAGATAATGCCGGTACCGTGTGGAAAAAAGTAGTTTCGAGAAAAACGTGTTTAAAAAAGTGAGTCAAGCCGAACCGGGCTATGTACTAAAGTAACTGTAGCTCTTAAAATAATTTTAATTTTTAAAAATCCTTTGGAGGATATGTTCTTAAGGGTCTAAACTTTAAGTATATGAAAAAATCGAATTTTTCAAAATTCTAGAGTAGAATACCCCCTTAAAAATCCAATCAAATCTTTCTCCTTCCGACTGCAGATCACCAGTAAATTATATTTCCTTTATTTTTGTTATTTCATCTTTAATTTCTGATGGGTTTCAACCTACTATGAATTTCTTTTTTTATGATTTTCAATGGCTTTTGACTAGTCTTTTAGATAAAAAAAATCTGAGAACACTTTTTCACAATATAATCCTACATCCATGTTGTTTGAAATAAAAACATTACGCGAAGTGTTAACCAGTGGGCTATATAGTATGTTTGATTCAAGGTTCCTCATACACAATATGTTACCCTGAGCAGAAATCAATGGTAACCTCACCTTTCATCAAAGAGTACAAATAATCATTTATTTCGAATAATTGTGGTTATATAAAGCATATGTTTTGTCTAGACACCAGAGTTAAAAATATTACACGCATACACTACATAGACATATATTTGCAAAGGTGCACACTAGCGCTCAAGACTCTTCTACATGTGTATTAATCACAATATCACAATGCTCTGATGTGCGGATTAATTTCCAATTTCAAATAATACTCTTGTAGTACAAAACGAGTTCATATCAACGTTTATGTTTACATTTTTTCCTTCCTTAACCACTTCCCTTTGTTTATCGATGGCAGGACATTACAGGCATTGGCGACGGTTGCGGTTTAATTTACCTTGATGGAGTGTACTCCGCCTCTCTACCACTCCACCTACTATTAGTTTATGTACATGCACATATACATATACATATGTATGCATGTATGTCTGGCTGGGTGAGCGTGTTTAAGCTCGTCCAACCCTCAGTCCATTTCTTCGGTCATTTGTCCACAAGTTTGTGTATGGCCGGCAATTTCGTTTACCCTGTTGTTGTTGGTGTATTTTTTCGTTTGTTTCTATTTTTTTGTTTTTTTTTTTGTTTGCCTCAAGCCGTAGACCTACTATGCATGTGGCTAGCGAGAGGAAACCCTCAACTATAAGTTGTGTACTTTTTCACATGCGCATACTTGTATGCATCGAGATAGGTTGGCGGATAGACGCAGAACGCAGACGGTTCAAGCCCACATGTTAACATCATTAATCATGACATTTCAAGACTGACAGCAGTGGCCGATCAGCGGCGCATCACTGAGACGTCGAAATGAAAGCAATTTTTTCGGTATTTTTTTTTTTTTGTTTCTGGTGCTAGAATTGCTGCAACAGGCCCAAAGGCTGCAGTAACAACAAACAGTCGCATACTCTGGGGCAGAGACAAGATAAATTTGCTCGCAGCACAATCCGCATTCAAAGAAAAGGTAGCGAACAACATTTGTCATGTGATTACTACAATTTTCGAAGATAAATTTAATTAGGCCTTATTGTGCTAGTAATAAGGTGTTAGGTTAGCTGGAACTGGGCAAGGAAGCAGACCAAGAAAATTGTTCACATTGGTCAGCGCATTGATTTAAAGCCTTGTCGCAGTTCCACTAGAGGAAAAGGGTAATTTTCTCATATGTGAGATTGCATACAATTGAATGTATGTATATATTGTACATATGTAGGTATATGTTGACAACAAGACTATGAAAAGCCATATTCTCAAAAATAAGTTACAAATTTCCTGAATAAAGAAGGGTAAAGCGCATACAGTCGATTATTAAATATTCTCGAATTTTATATAAATTATTATCGATTGTTTGAACAGATGGCGGTCCTTAGTGTACTCAAATTAATGTATATATACGTAATCACTTAATTTTACTTGTTTTGGTGACTAGCCAAAATACGCACGTTAAAGTCGACCGGACTGGATTTTTTGATATTAGTAATGAGTCATACAGGTATTTATTGCTTAATTATATTAAGATATCTTGGAGTCTCATCAACATACGCGGTATGAGTGACCCTATCAGAGGAACAAAAATCAATATATGTATATTTAATTAATTTAATTTGAATCGGCATAGTAATGTATGAAAAATTATATTTATCCTAAAGAAAAAGATGATACGATTTCGAGTTTTCGAAAAAAAAATTGGTTTATTACTATATTCTTGCAGTTTTTGGTCAAAATATGAACGTTTGTTAAAGAAAAAGGTAAAGATATGTACTATAAGGTAGATGAGACAAAGCTTCTGAGACGTTTTCAGTTTTTAACCAGTCTAGCAACATGAGGTAGAGCGTTGCCAGGATGGAAAGTAATGGGAGGGGCGCTTTCGACAATCGCTCGCTTCAATTCCATGATTTGTTGTTTTTAGCATTCCCCATTAATGGCTTCACTTGGCTTTAGAAGCTCATAATACAGCACGCTCTTCAGCTCTAAACCATGTCGTCTTGAAAGTTTTGAAATGTCTGCTAGAGTGGCTTCCATAGATTCTGCGTGCTCTTCTTGTGTTGTCAACAGTATTTATTTAGTAATGCCTCCGACTCGGGCTTCTCACACTTTTTTGGCAAGCCGAGGACCTTCTGCGTGTTTTGAATCATGAAATTGAAAAGTACTTTTGACATATTCGGGCAGAACTTGCGGCTGAGGTTTTCTCTATATTAAAGTTATGAAGATTTCAAAAAAAAAACAAGAAAAAACGTTAACTTCGGTTGCACCGAAGCTAAATACCCTTCACAGGTGCATTTCTGTTAGTAACTATTTGTTCAGTTTGTATGGCAGCTATATGCTATAGTCGACCGATCTGAACAATTTCTTCGGAGATTACATTGTTGCCTTAGAAAATAATATATACCAAATTTCGTGAATATATCTTGTCAAATGTGAAAGTTGTCCATACAAGAACTTGATTCCGATCGTTCAGTTTGTATGGCAGCTATATGCTATAGTCGACCGATCTGAACAATTTCTTCGGAGATTACATTGTTGCCTTAGAAAATAATATATACCAAATTTCATGAATATATCTTGTCAAATGTGAAAGTTGTCCATACAAGAACTTGATTCCGATCGTTCAGTTTGTATGGCAGCTATATGCTATAGTCGACCGATCTGAACAATTTCTTCGGAGATTACATTGTTGCCTTAGAAAATAATATATACCAAATTTCGTGAATATATCTTGTCAAATGTGAAAGTTGTCCATACAAGAACTTGATTCCGATCGTTCAGTTTGTATGGCAGCTATATGCTATAGTCGACCGATCTGAACAATTTCTTCGGAGATTACATTGTTGCCTTAGAAAATAATATATACCAAATTTCGTGAATATATCTTGTCAAATGTGAAAGTTGTCCATACAAGAACTTGATTCCGATCGTTCAGTTTGTATGGCAGCTATATGCTATAGTCGAGCGATCTGAACAATTTCTTCGGAGATTACATTGTTGCCTTAGAAAATAATATATATCAAATTTCGTGAATATATCTTGTCAAATGTGAAAGTTGTCCACACAAGAACTTGATTCCGATCGTTCAGTTTGTATGGCAGCTATATGCTATAGTCGACCGATCTGAACAATTTCTTCGGAGATTACATTGTTGCCTTAGAAAATAATATATACCAAATTTCGTGAATATATCTTGTCAAATGTGAAAGTTGTCCATACAAGAACTTGATTCCGATCGTTCAGTTTGTATGGCAGCTATATGCTATAGTCGACCGATCTGAACAATTTCTTCGGAGATTACATTGTTGCCTTAGAAAATAATATATATCAAATTTCGTGAATATATCTTGTCAAATGTGAAAGTTGTCCATACAAGAACTTGATTCCGATCGTTCAGTTTGTATGGCAGCTATATGCTATAGTCGACCGATCTGAACAATTTCTTCGGAGATTACATTGTTGCCTTAGAAAATAATATATACCAAATTTCGTGAATATATCTTGTCAAATGTGAAAGTTGTCCATACAAGAACTTGATTCCGATCGTTCAGTTTGTACGGCAGCTATATGCTATAGTCGACCGATCTGAACAATTTCTTCGGACATTACATTGTTGCCTTAGAAAATAATATATACCAAATTTTGTGAATATATCTTGTCAAATGTGAAAGTTGTCCATACAAGAACTTGATTCCGATCGTTCAGTTTGTATGGCAGCTATATGCTATAGTCGACCGATCTGAACAATTTCTTCGGAGATTACATTGTTGCCTTAGAAAATAATATATACCAAATTTCGTAAATATATCTTGTCAAATGTGAAAGTTTTCCATATAAGAACTTGATTCCGATCGTTCAGTTTGTATGGCAGCTATATGCTATAGTCGGCCGTTCCGACAAATGTGCAGCTTCTTGAAGAGAAAATGACGTTTGCAAAATTTCAAAACGATATCTTAAAAACTGAGGGACTAGTTCGTATATATACAGACAGACGGACAGACGGACAGACGGACAGACAGACGGACATGGCTAAATCGACTCAGCTCGACATACTGATCATTTATATATATACTTTATAGGGTCTCCGACGATTCCTTCTGGGTGTTACAAACTTCGTGACAAACTTAATATACCCTGTTCAGGGTATAAAAATTATGTTTACGCTTCAGATGAGTGACATATTGAAAAGACGCATAAGAATAGTAGCTTTTCAACGTAAAATCGGAATTATGGAACAATAAAGCATAACAATGGTAGCTTTTTAGGAATATTGGAACAATGAAAGAACAATCAAGTTACGCCATTTCTTGGCAAACTTCTCGAATATAGTTAGTTTTGAGCATAATCATGATATGGGAAATGGTTATGGTTATTATCCGAGAGTCTATATTTACTCTATTTATTAAGGAATAAAAGAAAAACCCCCACTAAATTTGGTTCAGCTATTAAGGACGGGAGCACACCCATTTTTTTTAATTTAAGTTAGCTTGGTTAGGTGAACAATTGAAATTTTTTATGCCATCAATTGCATTAAATACTCTTCGTTCGAAGAATCTCTTAATTTTTGGCAAAAAGAATGAACAGGAAATGAATACCGGAGTTGATTATGACATCGCTCATCAAGATGTAAGTATTGTAAAATTATAATCGCTTAGATAGATAGACGAGGATTGTACCGCTACCTTAGATCTATTGTGCCCTCTTCTAAATCACAAACCTCACACTAGCCACAGTTAATAAAGTCTAATATACTGCTGGGTGCAGGCGAAGCGATGTCATCACTATTTGGAAACATGGAATCAAAGGCCTTTAACACAGATTCTTATCCCAGACAGTGCTGCAATCGCCAAATATGTGGTTTAGATCACCACTATAGTATATGGCTATCATATAAACTGACTGGGTCCGAATGGGATCATTTCCTTAATACTGCAGAAGCTAAAAAAACCAATGGTTCTAAGGCTTGAAAGGTTCTAAAAGGCACGTATCTGGTTTTTTTATAACACAAGAAGCTGTAAAATAGTCAAAGTGGTATTTCTACCAAAATCACTCAAAAATGTAAATGCCTTCTTCATGCTGAAGATCCTAGAAAGGCTAATAGGCATACACATCAGATCAATTGTAGCTGACAACTTATTTACTGAACAACATGCGCGTATAAAGGGTCATTCAACAAAAACTGCCCTACGGGAGGTGAAAAATGTAATAGAAAAGTCGTTATATCTCAAACAGTATACAATGGCTTCCTTTCTTGATGTAGAGAGAGCTTTTAACAATATACGAGTAGGATTAAGTACGACCATTGAGTCTCCAACACATGGCGATTTAGGCGATTTGGTGTGTAAATGGCTACAATTGATGCTTACTGAATGAACTAGTAATGTAAGCAGAGGCACTCAGCAGTGAGATGTCTTTTCTCTGCTTTTATGGATGATGGAACTGAAAGAAATACTAATCCAACTCAAAGGAGGATGAGATCAGAACGGTTTCCATCGACAATTAGGGAGGTAATGGAAAGAGCCTAATGAAGGTTGCACTTATGGGTCACAAATAAAGGACTAGATGTTAACCGTAGTAAGTCAGAACTGTTGCTATTCACTAATAAAACCAAAATATCTCAATTTCGTCTTCCTTCATTCGAAAGTACAACAATTTCTCTATCACATACAACAAAATATCTAGAGGTCGAAATCGAAACCTAACTAAGCTGGAATGAATATAGAGAAACGTATTAAAAAAGCTTATACCGCATTGTACACTTGCAAGATAATACTTAACAGGAGCTGGAGCCTAAAACCGAATATACCTGTAGCCATGTGAATGTATACGGCTATCAGTAGACCAATTCTTATACATATATTGAGCACTCGTCTAGTAGTCAGCATTAAAGAGATAATATAATATCAAAAAATTAAATGGAATACGGAGGGTAACTTGTTGAGTAGTGACTGGGGCATTTAAGTCATGCCCGACTGCTGCGCTTAATATACTCCTGCATCAACTGAACATAGATGTTTTCAAAGGGAAAGTAGCAACATTCTCTGCTTTAAGGATCAAGGAGATTGGAAGTAGGAAGATCAAAAGGTATAGACATAGCAATATCCGGAACCAGCTCGAAGTAACTGGACTGGATTATGGTGTGTTCCATGATCTTCCTAAACTATTTTCTTCCAACTATACATACATAGTATGGAATTCATTACTATAGTCTCATTGGCTTTCATGACAGAATTCGTGCTCATCTTAACTTAAACATGTCTTACTGGCTGAGCATTAAATCCATTTTTGGAACAAGAGCAAGACGAAAATAAATTTCAAATTTCATTTTGGTAACAAGAATCGCAAAATATTCATATATTGGTGACATGGTTGGATAAGCTTTACATATCGCTCATTTGCTGCAAGACCGGCATAAGTCAAAAAAATCGATTTGCCAGAAAACGCGTTAAAAGTTTTCAACTGACTCCAATCTTACACGGAAAACAGGAAATATATTCTCTTCTCAAGCGGAGCATATAAGAGGTATTTATATGAATTTTTCACTCAGCATGAAGTATGATATAACGAACAATTCTGCAGCATTAACTCAAAAATCACGTTTTTTGATTTATGCCGGTCTTGCAGCAAATGAGCGATATGTTTAAAGATTTTAACCTAAAATGTGATAATTAATGCATGACGAGTAAATATATCGAATCAGCAGATTTTTTCGACATATCTAAAAAAATACTTATTACTCTTATATAGATCATTAAGCTCGAAGAACCATTATTCGTGACTAAAAATAAAATTTTAAATACCTTTAAACCCAAATTACAGCTTAAGGCCAGCAAAATACCGAATTTTTTTAAGCTAACAAATCTTCATTGATTTAAAGACGCTGTTCGTACCTTTGAGCCGTGTACTTTCCAAGTTGCAAACTTTTAATGCTGTCAAAAGCCCATTTGTCCTTGTGCCAAAAGGAATATTCCGCTAAATCTGGGTTGACTTATATACTTCCGTTTCCGGCAGAGATACATACATTTTAAATTCACTTCAGCTGACACACACACACAAATGCGAACTTCTGGAAGAATGCATATACATATATACAAGTGAATATATACATACATATGTATGTATGTATTTGCGCACACCGACACCTTCGCCGAGAATTTAAGCAGATTTTTATGCAAATGTCCTAATCAAATTCGCATTTCAAAGTTGAACTTGTTATCCAAGCTGCGCGTCGTCGCAGTCGCAGAAAAACCAGTTTGGCGCAGAAGGATAGAAAAACTTTTACAGCTCAGCGGCATCTGCAGCAGCAGCAGCAAAGCGGAGATTTCTATTTATGCACCTTCCATTCATGAATATACTATACGCGCACGTATTTGTATGTGTGTGACTTCCACTACATATATACACACACACGTACATGCACTCCTACATACGCGCAACGAAGTCGACTTCGTTTACCAATTATGTATCTTTATACCACATACTATGTGTGTGTATGTGTATATATGGTATATGTGTATCGAGTAGGTAATTGGTATCGACTACCAAGAATGCGGAATCGAGCTACGAGAGAAGGAGCAAACTTGCAGTTCACATTATTTGCCGTAAAATGAAATTCCACCCATTTTTAATTTATTCGCACTCAATGTAAGAATAAGAAGAAGAGGAAAAAGAAAGGAGGGACGCGTTCGATAAAAAATGTGGCGCAATGCGTCGCTGGCGTATTGGATTCTCACTTGCCGCAACGACGTTATCGCCAAAGGAAACGACACTTCTCCACATCGACACCAACTCCCACCATTTCCCGCTGTTACCCCCACCCGTCGCCGCTTGAGATAAGTAAAGCGACTGCTCCAAGCATAACTCCAATTATCAGCGACGCAAACCAGGCTTCAAATTTAACCTTAAAACTTAAGATTTGATGGCGAACGAAAGCCCGGGAAAGGGACTTTGCATGCAGCTTCGTCGTTTTTAATCAAAAAGCAGCAAACGCGCGCTTAAGAACTTAAATCTGCATGTCGAAAGCGATTAAGTAATTGTGCTTGCTCTCCCTTCCTCCCTTCCCGCTCATGCGCGCTCATTTCGTTGAGCGCTTATATGTATATGAATGTGTTTGTGTGTGCATTTTTGTTGTGTTTGTGGTTGCCACGCAATTATTCCCGCTGAGCCATACATTAAACGCAAATGAAGAGTGGAAAGCATGCATAACAACAAAAAGGAGGCTTTTCGTTGAACTCTTAATTTCAGTTAAATTGGTTGGTTGAAAGACTACTGGCTCCTGTGTTGAGCTGGCCTGACGTAACCAAAACAAAGCACAACGGTATTACCGCGAAAGGATAAAATTAGAAGCTCTGGTGACACTGTTGTATGCATAATTGCTCAACCGCATGAAAGATGCGCGCGGATGGAGCCACTCCCGGCCTCAGCCATTTGCTGCAATGAGTTTATTCCAATTGGGAAAAGGATGCTGCGTATTTTGGTATGGATGTGCATACATGCATACCTACATACGCGGCTGTTCAATTGTTTACGTTACACTCGATGCTGTGTCTTTTTTCTCCCGGCTGTGGTGGCAAGGTGTTGGAGTTCGGGGCCCTGCCAGATGGATATTCGTTTCGCCGTTCAGCAACAACTGCGCTGCTCGCTGATACAAAGTGATTAATGACAATTTAAACGCTTTCAATTAAGCAATTTCACGTGTAGCTCCCGGAGAGTGTAAACTGTTACATGGAATTCGCGACTAGCAACGAGTTACTTAATAAAAATAGCATGCAAGCATCAAAAAAATTCACAAAATAACATCTCATTAGAAAATAAATTTTTTGTGTTATATTTCTTTGTTTTACTGTGCTAGAATGCATTAACAAATTATTTCAATTATCATCGGACACTTATTGGAAACTTTTTGCTTTAAGGACAGAGCTACAACGAAATCTAAGTGGAGACCAAAGCGTAAGTGCAGTTTCCGTGACCGTGACTGCATGAAGCACCGAAAACCTACGCCCCCTCCAGGACTAAAGAAGCGAACTATAAATTACCTGAGCGGTCGACAATCATCCGTACTATTTCGAGGTAAAAACTCTAAATTGAGAGGAATTAAACAGGCGGTTACGAAGGGTGGTATTCTCTCCCCGTTGTGGTTTAATTCCCACCAGACCACCAGAGGAAATTTCTATCACCTCGTACGCTGATGATTTCACGGTAATGACATCGGACAATGGAGTCGATGGCATGTGCTCAAATCTAAACGGCTATATCTTAATATTGGAGTCGATGCCGTTCAAATTCCGACTGTGCACTAAGAATTTAGGTGTGACATTCGTCAGCCTGCGTGATTTTTGTTAAGTACAGAGCCGCAACAAAATCCTCAAGGCAATTGTCGGCAGTACGAGTATATGGCAAAAGACGAAGAAACGTTACCGGCAACATACAAAAGCAATCGGCCCGCCGGTCCTTAACTGCCCCGCACCAATATGATCGCCTGACTGCAGGGAAACTCAGGCGAGGAAGCTACAGACATTTCAGAGCACTCACTCCGTACCACAACAGGTCGCCTCTTGATGTCTCCCATCGAACACCTGTACAGTGCGGCTTCCAGTTAAGGAGCAAAATGAACTCCTTTCCTTTCTGCAGGGGTGCTCTTGTAGAAATCATGACTGCAGTCACCTGCTTGGAGCGGAACCGTCTCCTAAAAGCACCAAGAGGTCTTTTCTTAACTACGTTGACGATATAAGACAATACGCCGATCAGACTTCGGACGCAACAAACTTCAGATATGACCGCCATTCACAGTGAAGGCATTAAAATTTTCACCGACTTTCTCTCAGTAAATGGCATATTTGGACCACCCATTGCCGCGAGAATCGAAAGTGATGCTTGCGCAGGTTCGTTTTGGATACCGTAGCAGATTAAACTTCTACTTATCCAGATCCAGATATCTTTTCTGATATATCAAACATATGTTCAGTATGTAACAGGTCCTCACCTGTTTTCATGCCTCGTCGAAGTTTAACACTTCGTTCCATTTTTGTTTTATTGAAATGCCTGTAACGCCATCTTTCATCGGATTTACATGAAGTTAGATTCATTTGAAAGATAGAAATTGCCCGAATCCGCGAGCTAAGGACAATACCTATAGATAAGTTTCATCAACATTTTTATCCGATGAACTATTAGATAGAACGATCGATGGAAAGACGAGCGCAATGTCTATATATAGCTAGCTAGCTATTTTTAAATCACATATCTATGTATGTATATAAGTACATATATAAAACAATAATATATTTATCCTGCGACTTCAAAAACGATTAATGGACAAATCCTTTGTACGACTTCTGAGACTCTTAAAACTCTTAATGTTTAGGTATAAAAGGAATAGAAAATTGGGGCCGAGGTAATGAAATTACCAACCCAAGCATGTTACAAGTGTTATTACTTTATCAAACTTACTACTTCAGTGTAAAAACTTATTGACTTGGAACATATGCTTGTCTCCGCTCATTTTAGCATACACCATATAGACAAATGGCTGAGCAATGTACAAGTATGTTGTCACTATGTACATGCACTAAGCTAATATTAACCCTCGAGCCCCCAAGTCGTCAAGCATAAATCATCTAAATCACTTAAACATGCACACACGTAAACACAGCCAAACATATAACTATGAAATCGTAGGATATGCATACGAGTATATGACTGAGCTTATGTGAATCTAAGCAAATGTGGCCGCGTGCTAAGACATTAAATAAATCGTTGCCTGCCAAATGTTTCACATGCGATTTTTCTTCGAATTTTCTTCGGCTTCTTACGGACTGTGGAACGATTTGCTGCGAATGGCGCACTTTCAAGCAATTTTATAGTTTTGTATGTGACCAGTAAAATTTGCACTATGTGCCTGTAGGAAAAATCTGCTGTTCTTTATGTAAATTGTTAGTATCTCTGTTAAGGGCTTTTTCAGCATACAAATCTATACATATCGCACACTAACTATAAAAGCGTCTCAACCGAAAAATGGAAAATTTTCAGGAAGTAAACGAGGTAGTTAAGACAAAAGTAGACATAATGGCGAAATAACTGTATTACGATTTGATATACTGAAAAAAATGAATTTGCAAATTTTTGAGTTGTGACTTTTTTGTATTTAGTGTGCGATATATTTGGTATATTATTTGTTTAACTAAAACTTTCCTACATGGCACAGGCAGGCTGTCATGTGGCGCACAAATTTTGCCATTGGATGAAATAAAAGTTGAAGTCTTTGGTAAGGATAAATTGTTAGCCGCCCGTTATGAGCAGGTGGCACAGTCAAAATGTCACCGTCAAAGCAAACTGGTGGTGCAAGTGTATGCACGTCTTCGACATGTACATATGTAAATTTCGAAATCTTTGAAATAATTTATTGACAGACTTGATTGCAGAAATATGTACCTATGTTTGCATGTTTATACAAATATATTTACATATTTATGTATGTGCCAAGATGTTAAAATAATTACATAACAATTTCGCAACTGAAAATGTGTTATAGGCACACACATGCATATTTTTTTAATTAGGAAATACATATGTATGTATTATATATTAGAAAACCGTGGTTATAGTATAAATAAATTATATTGAAGTAGGCGATTCAATATTTATGAATGAAGATTGAAATAAAACAGGTGGTATGGAATAATATTTGAACATTATTTGAACATTACTTCGAAATGGATTTTGGTTGTAATTTCACAATTTTTTTTTTGAAATTTGAACACATGCTGTTACATTGAAATATTTTTTTATTATTTAAGATTTATTTTATTTTCTAACATAATTGATATACAAATTAGCTTATATTTTAAGTTCGATCATACTGGACACAGTGTGCTAAATTTTTTAAAAATCGGTTCAGTTAAGAAGCTTACCGCGGAAAAATAAAGTGACATTTAATTTTTACATACATATATAGAAAAGAAAGATTGTTAATATTTATTTACAAATTTTATTTTGAAATTTGGAATAAAACAATTTAAATTTTTGTAGGTAGAAAATTATAGTCACAAATTAAAATTCAACTTATTTTTTTATATTTTCCTTTTGCCATTCTTCCGTTAGACACATTATTCCATCAGTGTAAAACTTTTCTGGTTTCTCGGCGTAAAACTGCGACAAGTAATTTTCACAGGCTTCACTTGAAGCCAACTTTACTCCATTAAGGGAGTTCTGCATTGACCAAAACAGATGGTATTCCGATGGTGCAAGGTCAGGGCTATATGGTGGATGCTTCAAAACTTCCCAGCCAAGCTCTCCCAGTTTTTGCCGAGTCATCAAAGATGTGTGTGATCAAGTATTGTCCTGATGGAAGCCAAGCCCTTTGTTTTGATCATTTGTGGCCGCTATTTTTCGAATGCTTGCTTCAATCTCATCAGTTGTTGACAGTAACATATAGAATAAATCATTCGACCAGGCTTGAGCAACTTATAGTGGATTCCTTTCCAATCCCACCAAACACTCAACATAACCTTTCGAGACGTCAATCCTGGCTTTGCGACCATTTGTTGAGCTTCGCCACACTTGGACCATGATCTTTTTCGCACATTATTATCTGTATTTGTATTTTGATCCCAATCGCTTCAGAAATGATTCGATTTCATTTCGTTTCAGCAAAGAATCGCAGATGTTAATTCAGTTCATTAAATTTTTCAATCACAATTCAAGTGGTACGAGCTTCTTTTTGGAGCCAGCCTTTTTTAAAAGGGTCAAAACCGTTTGATGATGAATGTTAAGTTCCATAATTTCATCAACTTTTTCAACGATAAGACTTTAGAATGGAAGCGAGCGAACCATTGTTGTGCTACACGAAGTGACGCAGCACCGTCTCCGTAAACTTTCATTGGTGGCTTGCGTGGCACTCCTTGTTTTTTATACAAAAATTTCAAAATATAGCAAATTTCTTCATTTTTGAACACCTGTAAATTTTTTTCAAAATTTTCGAATTCGAATTTAATTTTTTTTGGTTAAATGAAGCTTAAAATCTCACCTTTCCAACACTATATGGTGTGACACAATGTAAATGGAGGTATACGACTGCAACGACCTCTAATTGTCTACCTATAATTAAAGAAATAAGCTATACATTAAATTTTTTTAAAATGGTAATCAAAATAGTAGCACACGAATAAGCTCAAAATAGTTTAAAATTTAAAAACAAAAAAAATTATTTTTTTTAATTAAAATTTTTGGCATTAAAAAAATATTATCTAAACGTTTTAATATAATTGGTGTATATAAAACCCAAAAAAAAAAAAAACATGACAACGTCGATGACAAATACTAAATATAAAGCAGTTAAAAAGCATAATGACCAATCAAAATAAATAAAATGTTGATTTTGAATTACAATAGTAACGAAATTTTTTTGATTTTTTTTTTTAATTTTTTGGTCTTGAGTTGCTTGCAAAATATAAAATCCGAAACTCGAACAATTTGTTTGAATGACAGTTCTTTGTTAAAGTCTTCAGGTCAATTACGATCAGCATAACTCAATATAAGTAGTATATATGTTATATTTATTGCTTTCATATATAAAAAAAACTTATCTTAGTGATGTAACCATCTAACAACTATATTAGAAAAGTGTATATTGCGTAACTTTCAAGTTTTTTCCGCACATCTAATTCGAAATTAAATATTTTTTGTATCGCTATATAATTCAAATCTCACTGCTTTCTACGCAGAATAGTCGTTCAAACTTTTTTCGCGCTTTTTAAATTACCAGAAACACGATTTTTCAGCTCGATTACGTTTCCATTAACAAATATTTGATTTGCAAGTAATGTGGCTATTAAATCGCAAAGAATTCAAATACTCAGCGGTGGGATAAGCGTAAAACGCGCACTCATTCAACAATAAGTTGCGCCTAAGATAGCAGCAACCGCAAAGTTTCACGGAGCAACCGCAAAAAAAACATGAATGACGGCGTAGGAAATACCTACGTTTTCGTTTGCTGTCCACTGCCGCAACACCCCGCCCCCCACTGCTGCGCCTGCTGATGCACCACGAACCTTCGGCTTGCGATTATCGCAGCATCATTACAGAACTTCCACCGAAGAAATGCTCAAAGCAAAACTCAATAGAAATAAATAAAAACGTAAACGCCTGTAACCTTAAGAAAAAATGCAGAAAATGCCCCCACCGAACACGATATAAAATTCTTCACTTTATGTGGAAAAAATTCAAATACAGAAACTGGAAGAAAAGTACAAATAAATGCTTCATCTTTTCTTATCGCATGCAATAAACCAAAATAAACGCTTCATTTCCATTTGTCTCGCTACAAATTCGCCCTCAGACATTCGCGTCAACCGCCAAGTGGGAAGGGCCGCACAAGGACCGTCTGCATGGGCCGAGGGCCAGTTGGGTTTAAAAGAGCGCACTGTCAGTTCTGCAACGTCACTTCACCATTCAGCGGCATCAAATAGCAACAGCAGCAACAACTTCGACGCCGGTGTCGCTGACGTAGCATGCAAGATGCTCATAATTGTTGTTGGCAGCAAAGGTGGCCATAGTGTAGATATGTTTGCGATTGCGCTGGAGCGATGGGAGCGACAGTGGATGGGCCAAGAAAAGTTGCGATCTAAAGCCACGCCAGTGGCAGAGCCCACCCAACTCGGTGGGCAGCGAAGAGGCTAAACATCTGCACTGCCCAGCGGCCGCTTTCTCTCCCTCCAGCCACGAAGGCGCAGCATCACGCAATGCAAAATAAAAAGAGCTAAACAATTTAAGAAGACTCTTTGCTCTTTACTTATTATTATTATTCGCTTCTTTTTTTTTTGCAGAGAATAAGCTAAGGTCTTGCTTTTATTTTAAGTAAGCTTGAATGCAGTAAGAGAATTAAAACAACAACTAACAGCAACAATTACATCAGCAGTCATAAAATTGTGGCGAAAAAAGCAAAAACAAAGCGTCATTTCCGGCGCTGGACAGACGGTTGAAAAAATGGCGGGCTAGACAACATTAAACCGAGTCTCTAATTATAATTTGACAAAAACATTTAAATAAAAGTTGTGTTGAGGGGAATACGAAGGGTGATGTGGCTTGTTTTAAGAAACGTACAGTTAAGTCTCAAATTATTTATGTCTTTATAAGCATATGATTGCTGTCTTAGAGATTTAAACTCATTCTTATTATACAATAAAAAACAAATATATAATTGAATTTCAAAAGTTTCGCTGACGTAATTACATATATGTATTTCTTATATACTAAAGTAGGACCCATTTCTAGTTTCCCTACATTTATATTAAAAAAAAAAAACACAGAAACTTCAAATTTAATGGAGAATGTTTATTATCATTCGAGAGAACATTCTTTGTTATTTATTATTTGAAGATCATCTCATTCAAATGAAGGCGGTGGCTACACCTCAGATAGTCCATCCGTTGAATCCAATTTTCGATGACTTGTTTCAGCATTTTGACTGGTAACTGACAGCTCATGAATCTCTTCAGGTTGCTCTTCGTCCAAATGCAGCAATTTTGCTCGTTTACTTACCCATGAAGCCAGAAATGGGCTTAACAAAATTTAGCTCGAAAATATCGAATCTTCTTGGATCTTTTCAAAAGCCCATGCAACGAAGTGACCTTGAAAAGGTCGAGCGGCTTCAGTTCTTGCACAATCTATATTTGGTATGCTTTCAATTTAAGATGTCGATACAAAATGGGCCAAGTCGTGCCCACATGTCAATTTGAGTTGCTGCGAACGGCGCCGAATCGACTCCATACGTCTTGATGTATACTCTCAGTTATGGCTGCAATTTTTTTTTTTCTTTTACGGAAACTATTAGAAAACAAGAATAAAGGTAAAAATTGCCAAGGCGAGATATGTTCTACGGATTGTTCTGAACAAATTCGCCTAATGGTCTATGGGTTTAAAAGCGGTTTCTTGCCAAGGAGTTTTAAGATTTTTTACTGATCATATAAATTTGTTCGTCAGTATTTTAAATTCCCGAAATCAAAAGCCCGAAACCGGTTTTAAACCTATAGTATCTTCAACAAAGTTGTTAATAAATATCCGTAGAACATTTTTTTCATACCTGATTTTATAAAAAAAAATCGACCCTATCTAATGGACACGGCTAAATCGACTTAATTAACATATTTTAGGAATCGCCGAAAGTTACTCCTCTTCAAGGTAAAATAAGTTTCGCAGTCGCTCACACACTACGATCGCACCCACCCCACCTACCTTGTAATGGTATTACACACTTCTAATCATAACGCCACCAATATTTCGGGTTTTTTGACATTTAGTCAAGGTGGAAGTTTATTACGAGCAGTTGGGACTTACGAACCTCAACCTATATCGGTGGTTGATACCTCTAACTAACGTACACATGTGCGGCCACTTGGTTTATATAGTTTCCAAAACCCAGTGCACTCTGTTAAGGGACTAATGAGCAATGCAAGGTGCTTTATGAGCGATTGCAATGCCCCTAGAGTTGCTAGGCGGATTGATTAAAAGCTTTGCGTATTCTCTAGATGGTGCAATTTGTTTGACGCAGCTACTTTATATACCCTGGCCACTAGATGTCGCAAAAATACTTGCTTTAACAACAAAACGACCATTTTACATTCTAGACGATTGCCACGCTTCTGGTGGAGGTAGGCGGGAGGTTGATGGTGATAATGGAAGCATAATGAGAGAATTGCGGTATTTATTTTGTTAAAATTTGGAGAGCAACGAATCGATCAAACAACTGATCTAATTTTTATAGAGTAGCACAAGTCAAAGGTCGATAGTCTACAAATGAGAAATATAGTATACTCTGTGGTATGAAATTTATTCGATTAATTTTGTTGTTCATGCAATTTTATTTAAGCAAAAAAGTTTTCACCAGAATCATCTAAAAAACAACTATCCTTTCGTATATTTTAATTTTTATGGTCGCCTTCAAAATAGGCTCCTGAGCCAAAACAAGTAATTTTCCATATACGAGTATCATACTTCTTCTGAGTCTTGGCTAGGATATTCTTCAGTGTCAGCGAATTTTATTTTTTTCGGTTTCGGTTCATTTTTGGAGCACTATTCGCTAGTTTGTTGCACAGTTTTGACGTCATGTCAAACAGTAATGATGCATTTGGTGAAAGTAGGGTCCTCAATTACGTTGTCAAGCACCTCTTTTGGGAATTTTTTTCGATGTCCTTTTTGTAAAAGATTCAAGTGTTTTCGAGTGAGTCAAGCATTGACACGTGTCACACACAAAACACTAACCAAAATATGTTGAGTCTTCTGCTATTCCTCGGATGCCAACTCAAAGATTTTCAGTACTATTTCTTTAACCCGTTCAGCGATATCACCATTAACAGAAGTGGACGCACGAATCGTATGAGGCCAGTTTCCGATGATTTCACGGCCTTCACTGAATGATGACGGCGACAAACGTGAAGCGAGGGCGAAAAAAGAGATATAATGCCGAAGTGCGCCGCTTCAAAAAAGATCATTAATTATTTTACTCATATTTTTTAACGCATAAGGAAACAAGTAGCAACAACAAAGCTTATATTTGTATATAGAAATGAATAACTGAAAAATGTCTATGTATTTGTAAGCGCAATTGTTAAATTGCTGTCAACGCCTGTGCGCTTGTCAAATGTTGCTTGACGGATTAAAAAAAAAAACAAAAAGCTTTCAAAACTGCTGCATTTCTCTGCCGTCCAAAGACACCATTTTTAATACAATATGTAGCAGTTTTATTGTTGTTAACAACTTCGACGAATGATCGGTAGTAACTGGCACACAAAGCGGACGGCAATAAACAATGGACACTGCCAGCGCGGACAGTGGCCAACCGCTGATCATTGCGCGCTGCCAATTGCCGTCAAAAGGCAACGCGGGCCTAGCGCGCTTCTTCAGGTTTTGCCACAATAGCTCGTACAATATCTTCTCTTTGATGTCGAAAGACATTCACTTTTATATTGCTTCATGAATGCCACGCGCATTTTTAAGCTGTCTTCTGCGCTTAGAGCCTTGACTGTAGCTTGTGTTTGAAGCGCGATCATTTTTCATCAGCTTTCCGCTACAATTGTACAATTTCAATTGTTCAACTTTGTAGAAAAGCTGCTTCCTAAGTATTTATGTGTTTTGTTTGCAACAAAATTGTTTAGTGCTCGGTCTGAGTGTGGCCTTCTAAGCGCATCGATGGTCACAGCGTAACAATAACTGCTTATTGGAACAAGCATTTTGGAATCGCTTTAGTCCCGCGAAATATGCGTGTAATCGCATTCAAGCGTTGAACTCAAAGTCACGTAATTTTAAAGTAACCATTGCGAATTCTTGTCATTCCGCTTGAAGTGCTTACGGTGAATTAGTCAATGAATGTGCAAACCGACGCTCCAAATGTGTCGCGAATAAATAATGAAAACGATTTTTTCGTTTTAGTGACTTTTAACAGCTTTTCACACTTGATTTTTTCACATACATACATATGCACATGTACTGGAATTGCCTTCATTACATTAGCTGAACTTTCGGCTTAAAGCTTTCGAAGTTCGTGGGATGTGTCACCGACTACAACCGTTAGAGTATATGTTCTCAAGAAGAACTTAATATAATTTCTTTTAAAAATCAGTCAATTTATTATTTCAAACTTTTATTGAAAATTAATCAGTAAATATTGAAATTTACTAAACTTCTGAAATGAAACATTCAAACAACTTTTTTGATATGTAAAATATGGAAGAAATAGATTGTCCAGAGATTCCCAAACTATAAATCGAGAAGTTCTTTTTACAAATGTGTTCTGGATTGTTCCAGAGATTCCCAAACTATAAACTCGAAGTGCTTTCTAGAAATGATGAGAATATTAGAGCGGCCTTCTAACTCGTGAAATCAAAAAAATAGCTTTTTATGCTTTGCAAATTCAAATATTCCAATAGGGATCACCATATAATTTTAAACACATGCTCATCAAACCTGTCGTCATTGTTCGATACCCCCTTCCCCTTTTACAATGATATTAAAAAAAAAGCTTCAATACACTTTAATTAAAATTTAATTGTTTTACCTATAATGCTTTCCGAGGAAAAAATTCTAGAAAACCCTTCTAGTTTTCGGGTCAACAAGTTAGAAACCCCCGTTTAATTTGAACAAACATAAGAGGTTACATGGAATTCCTCGGGTAAAAAACTTTTTTCAAAAATTGTTTTCTCATAAAAAAAAATCAGATATTTTATTATAATTTTTTATTACTATACTTTAACAAAGAAATTCTGAAATTTTTGGAAAAATATGTTTTAAACTCGGCCATTGCGATGCCATTTTTGGTGACCGCTCGGAAAAAAGGTGCGCCCTAATTACGGGATCATCTAAAGTGAAAAAAACGTGTTTTGGTTAAATCCTTAACTTAGAACTTGGACGAAGGAAAAAATACTGAAAATTGGATTTCTGGCAAATATTTATACAGAAAAATAAAAATTTTAGTGAAACTTTTGCGATTTTTTTTTGAAATAGTTATAATTGAAAAATCCAAGTCTTTAAGAATTGTAGCTCAAAGAACTGTGTAGAATTTCATGAAGATCAGTTGAATAGGCCTCGAGAAATGTTGCCAAACAACTTCAAAAACACAGTTTCGAGAAAAACTCGCTTAAAGACGGTGCACTTAGTCTAGCTTGTTTCGAGCGTACAAGTTCTCAAGGCTGTATCTCTACTATTACTCGAATCAACTAGACAATTTAGGACAATATTCTAGAGATGTTGTAGAATTTAATTGGACAATAAAAATATCGATTTTTTCGAACCGGTAAACTCATGTAACCTCTTAAAGGGAAAATAATTCATGGCGGTCTTAGGTCGAAAAAACGAAGGGTCGCGGCGGAGCTTTTAAGAGTTACCGACTTTTATCACATAATATATTTTATGTGATAAATTCACTTAACCCAGTTTTATGTATTCCCTTTTTAGATTTTTTTTGATTAATTTTTGTACAAAAAAATTGTTTTTTTTTCACGAAATTTTTGGTTTATATTGACCTTACATGGAAAAAAGCCTAATTTTCATTAAAAAAAAAATTCAAGTGAATATATGAAAATTTTCACCTCTTTTATTTTTTTTGCTACTTCATGTTTCGTTTCCAATTGGTTTCAACGTACTATGAATTTCTTTCTTTTTTATCATTTTCAAAGGCTTCTGCACTAGTGTAAACCAATGAACTTTAGCTCAACTTGCAGTTTTAGTTGTTCTGATAATTATTCAGAATTTTTTATTATATTGTTATTACCAACCCATTGAGTAAAAAATATTTTATTCATAAAACAACTTTCAGCATAATTGTTTCGAAATTCATTCGCAATTCTGTGCAAAAAAAAAATTATTTAAGGTTTTTATTAGAAATCCATTTAATAAAAAATTAAATATAAATAGCAACAGAGATAACTCTATAATATATAAAAAAATATATTTTTATAAATTTATTTATTTTCACGCAATATAAAACTGAATCACTTTAAAAACTTTTAGTATCAACAGCCCACACAATGCAGCTTTTGCGACGCTTTCACATGGAAACCAACCCCAAAGCGTGGATTACGCCATTGAAAATTGTGTTTTGTACATTTCGCTTCCTACAAGCAAACGCTTATAATCTATTTAGCATATTATATACTTACAAAAAAATGAGTACATAAAGCTTCCCTCATTTTGATTGACAGTTCAGCACACATCCCTGATGGATTTCATATTCTCAAAGCATCTCCCGTCAATCTGAAAGTGACAACGTCAAATATGGGTGGAAAAAATTATGAAATAAGCAGACAATATAAGCTGCGCTGGGTGTGTAGCTAACGAATTTGTATTTCTTTTTCAACATTTTTGTCATAATTTAAAAGCAAGTGAATTTGCATACATATACACATGCAGCGTTTCGATATGTTTTTTAGCCATTTTTATGTATAGTATATAAATGTAAATAATTTAATATAAGCAGAAGTGCTGGCTGGCTACTTCAACTTTGCTCATAGCATCTCCAATTTATTTACTTATGTGCATATATACTCATAAATAAATATAGACGCTTAAACTATACATATATACACACATAAACTCGTATTTAGAGCCAATTTGTTGGTAACTTTTTCAATTTCACACGGCTTGCAAGTTTTATCATCGACTTTAAATTTTAAAACTTTCCATTCGGGTCTCAAGCGCTAAAGCCGCCGCAAGTGGCTGTTATATTTTAAACGAGTTTCAAGAAAATCAAGCGCAAAGCAAAAAATGTCCGTCTCTGTGGGGAAAGTATGCAATAAGTTCAGTTGTGTTGACTTTTTTGCTTCGGATGTTGGGGTTCTACGTTTAGCAATCGCCACCGATGTGCCGCAACCCACTTAATGGGTTTTTAATAAAACACACGAAGTGGCATTGAGACAGGTTCCCACCTGGGAGAGCAACGCAAAAAATATGCTGAAATTGACGACACTTATTTAATCACAATGCTTCAAAAAATGCGGTTTTTTAGTCAAATTTAAATGTGGGAAAAATCCGAGTGCGGTATTTATGTAGCTTATAATCGGCGTCTACCGTAATCTCTATATATAGTATACTTATACATAATGTGTGTGTGTGTGTGTGTGCTTTTAGCTCATTGTTAAAAGTGTTTGAAGCTCATTTTTATCTGCTTGTTATCTTAACAAGCTTCTGTTGTTTAATGATTACCGTTTTAAAACTCATTCAACGTAAATATTTAATTGCATCAGATAGTTGTAGTCAATGAGATCGCTACGTACATGTGTATGTTCATAAATACTTGCTACAAAAATATATTAAAAATGCTTAAAATAACTGTAAAAGTTTTTTTTTTAGAAAAAACGCTAAAGTAGTAGGTGGCACTCCAGGTTACAGCACGTTTATAAAATATATTTGAGTGAGTATTGGTTTTCACTCAGCTTTTGGGAAAATCATTAGTAGTACCTGTATGCTGTCAACTGGAGCCACTTGAGAGTTGTGAGTTGAAATTGATTTGACACTAATCAATAATGACTTAACTCCAAGTAAAATTTGGAACTTTCTTGAAGAGGTTATATGCGTTGCCTCGGGTAAAAAACTGCCTTTTTAAACATTCTTTTTCATATAAGAACTGAAATATTTTATTAGAAAAATTCTAATAATAATATAATTACAAACATACAACATTAACAAGGAAACTCTGAAATTTTTGGAAAAAAAATATTTTCAACTCGCCCATTGCCACGCCATTTCCGGTGACCTCTCGGAAAGAAGATATGCCCGCGTTAGCAAGAAACCTCCTTAGAGGAATATCTAAAGTGAAAAAATCACGTGTTTTAGAAAAAAAAAACTTAATTTAGAACTTGGACGAAAGAAAAAACTGAAAATTGGATTTTTGGCAGACATTTTTACAAAAAAAAATAAAATTTCAGTGAAACTTTCGCGACATTTTTTTCTAATAGTTGTTCGAAAAATAAACCGTTGTCCAAGGCTTTAAGAATTGTATCTCATAGACCTGTGTAAAATTTCATGAAGATCGGTTGAGTAGTTCTCGAGAAATCTTGCCAACCGACTTCAAAAGCACAATCTCGAGAAGAACGTTGGTTGTATCCCAAAGTTACCGAGTTAGAATAATATTAGAAAATATGCGGATTCCTTATTACGAGAGTTGACTTTTACATTTCGCGTCTTTATTGTTTCTCAAAATATTTTCCATTAAGATCTATACACTTTTACATGCGTTTGAACCAATTGTCAACAGACTTTTGCAACTCTGACTGAGTTATTTTCAAAACATACGTTCTGTATGCGTCAACTGCCTCTCAAGGTGTGGAAAAACGTTGACCTCTGGTTTATCTTTTACGTATGGAAATAAAAAGTAGCCATCGTTGCCTAGTCAGGACAATATGGTGGATGACTTATACAATCGGTGTTTTGAGTGCTCAAAAAATGCAGTTGTTTCAGTCGATGTGTCAGAGCTCGCTTTTTCGTAGTAAAGAGTGATCCGTCTGCGGTGGATGGTTTTCCTGATTTCTTGAGAGACAACTGTCGATTGTTTGTGTACCACTGAGAATTTACTGTTCTGCATTATTTATGTTGTATGGTTGCGACATGTCTAGTTTTTCCAAAAAACAGGCAACTATTTACTTGGAAGTGCTTCGTGCGTGAAGAATTTTTTTGGATTTGGCTCATCTGGAAAGACCCATACAGCCCACTGCAGTTTACCTTTGGGCTCATACGTGTAAATCCTCGATTCATCATCCATCACAATGTCATAGATCATACTTTTTTATAAATTTCGCTCGATACCAGCCTTTTTTTAGCAATTGCCAACTGGGTGGGATCCAACGAGAACAAATGTTTCAAATGTTTTGTTTAGTCAATGTTCATGTAATATTGAATTGCTGGTGCCACAAATTCCTATAATTACTTCTATCTCACAATATGTAGGTCACATGACGATCTTGCAATATCATTTTGCGAACAGCATCAATTAGGGTATTCACAAGGTGTCATATTGTGTCATATCGTCATATTGTCATATTTTTTTATGACTGTCATATTAGCACTGTTGTTGTTTCACATGCAAAATTAAAATATGACTGATACAACACTGCGCGGTATGTTTATTGAGTTCGCTATTCTATCGGCTGTATTTGTTTACAAATACAGCACTGCGTGGTATGTTTATGACAAAATATGACATACAACAGTTAAGGGTGCTCACAAGTGTCGTATTTTTTAAGAATATTAAAATATGACATAAGACATACAACAAAGCTTGTGAATTGCCTAAATATATTTTTGGAATAAGAATTGATTTTCCACGACCTTCAAGAAATTCGTCTTCGAGTGCTCTACGACCTTGATTGAATTCGCCATACCATCGATAAACACTGGTTATTGATGGAGGTCCATTGCCAAAAATTTAACTAAGTTTATCGATGCTTAGTTAATCCACATAGAGAAGGGTAAAATATAATTTTTTCGAAATTCGACTTTTTTATTTAGTTTTGTAGTACGATTTGTGTTTTGGTTCAAAATAGGTCTCAGTTTGTTTTCAGCCAGCATTTTTTGGAGGCTTGAAGACAGAAAATATTCGTTTCTTTCTTTTGCTGCTTACTTCATATTCTTTAAATGGATCATATTATGTATATGAATTGGTGCTTCAAATTGTTTAATGGCTCTATACAATGGTCGCTACTGAAAACTCTTCTCACTTTAAGATAATGGATGAAAACATCCATCAAATGCTATAACTTTGCCAGCTGACAGTTATATTTGTTCTTGAATTGGATTCATCTGCAAATGAAATTGAGCTGTGAATTGATACAATCATGTTTCATTGCAAAATTTCGACGCGATAATTTTGACATATTCGCGATGATTATATCTGCAAATAGATCAATTAAAAAGTCCCCGACCTACCTTAGTAAAACACATTATTATTTTTTTTATTCAACATAGATTTCCCTCAAGGGTGATACACTACTATCCACGACCGTCCCATTTCTTGATACAATTTTATTTAAACGATTTTTGCTTTGCTTCAAAATAGGTCTCAGTAGGCGATCACCTTTTTATTTGTTAAAAATTTCATTCCAGCGATGCAAAACTTCGGGTTTATTACGCTTGAACATCTCCAAAACTGCTCCGAATCATCAACTCGTCGTTGTTTTTGGTCAAAAGTGAGCTCGGTCATTCAAAATTATTGTTAGGACTGTTTTGATGATTTTTCGTCGATAACAACCTCTTTTGGGCGTCCGTTGCTTTTACCCTCTTCGGTGCTCATTTCACCACGTCTAAACTTAGTATACCAATTTTTGATGTTTGCTTTTTCTGGGCTGTCTCCGGACACTCGTCATCACATATTTCAAAATTTATGTTTCAATTGTATTTTTTCCCTTCAAAAAGCAATATTTTATCAAACGCGAAATTCCTTTTATCCATTTTTTTCATAATAAAAGATGGCTGTCTCACTCAAAAATGATCTGACAGCTGTCAAATCTAATCTTTTGCATGTTAGGTCTAACTAAAAATTATATGAATCTAATTCTAGAAGCACCATCTGTGTTTAAGGATGGGAATTTTGCAATTGATTTGTTAGTTATAGTTTAAAAAACTTCTAGTCATATCTAGCCCCTAGCTTTCTTTTTAAAAAGTTAACATTTTTCAATTTCGGAATTTTCTGGGCGTGGCTAGCACACCGTTACGCCAATCCAGTACATGACTATAACGCCTTTCAATTCGACATTCCAAGCGTGGAAAAATTGATGTGATTTATTCCAAATAACTTTTTACTGCGTAAGAAACCAGCGACTGGCAAAACGTTTAATCCATTTATATATATGTGCTTGTGTGCATATGTAAATAAATAGTATAAGCTAGCTTGTGTGTGAGAAAATGGCCACACTTTGGGGCCAAAGCCAAACAGGCAGCGAAATTGCGCACACAGCAGTGAAAAAGTGCAACGGCAATTTAATTTATTATGCACTCTGGCACGACATGCACTGCCTGGCGTTTGCTTAGCATGCAAAAACAACAAAAATATTCAAAATATATACACGTAGATGCATGCAAAATGACTGACTATTAAACATGCGCTAATATGTATTAGTGAGCTTGCAGTATGGACTGCATAATAGTCAAGAAGTAATTGCATTAAATTACAAGTTACCCTTTTGACGGCTTAAAACACGCAAGATTTTAATTTAATAACAGCATAGTTGCACTGATAAATTGCTGAGTTCTTTTGAGGCAAATTGCATTCCTGGCATTATTTGTGGCTATAAAATGCGCCATTACATGTATTGTGTGTATGAATGTGTGCATAAAGCATATGTGTATGTATGTATGTGTGCTCGTGGCAAAGTTTAATATTTATGTGTGCTTATGCAGCTGAGTTTGTGCAAAACAATTCGTTTTAAAATAAATGCAAGGAATTAAAGTAAAAGTTGTTTTGCAGTTATATCACAGCGGTTAGTGCCATTATTGGTAGTTGCAAAAGCAAAAACAAAATAAAACAAGAAAAATTGTTAACTTCGATTGCAGTGAAACTATTATATTCTTCATAGGTGCCTTTGTTATAGCTGCTAATGGTATAAGCACTTCTTTATCTCGATTTTTATCGATTGGTTTGTATGGCAGTTATATGCTATAGTGGTTCGATTTGCACTATATGAACGGAAATCGTAGCAATGCCTTGAATAATAATCTGTGCAAAACTTCATAAAAATACCTTGATAAACAAAAGAGTTTTCATACAAGGACTTGAGTTTGGTCGGTCGGTTTGTATGGCAGCTACATATATGTTGTTGTAGTTCGTTCTGAACAATATTCACGGAGATTATAGAGTTTCTTTCTACATTAAAATGTGCCAAATTTCGTAAAGATACTTTGATAAACAAAAGAGTTTTCATACAAGGACTTGAGTTTGATCGGTACATTTGTATGGCAGCTATATGTTGTTGTTGTTCGATCTGAACAATATTAATGAAGATTATAGAGTTTTTTTCTGCATTAATATGTGCCAAATTTCGTAAAGATATCTTAATGAAAAAAAGAGTTTTCACACAAGGACTTGAGTTTGATCGGTAGGTTTGTATGGCAGCTATGTGTTGTTGTTGTTCGATCTGAACAATATGATCGGAGTTTATAGCGTTGCTTTTTAAAATAAAATGTAGCAGATTTCGTAAAGATATCTTGCCAAATGAAAAAGTTTTCCATATAAGCACCTGATTCCCATCATTCAGTTTGTATGGCAGCTATATGTTATAGTAGCCCGATCTGAACATTATGAACAGAAATCGTAGCAATTCTTTAAATAATTATCTGTGCAAAACTTCATGAAGATACCTTAATAAACAAAAGAGTTTTCATACAAATACCTGAGTTTGATTGGTCGGTTTGTATGGCAGCTATATGTTGTTGTGATTCAATCTGAACCATATGAGCGGAGATTATAGAATTGCTTTTCACATTAAAATGTGCCAAATTTCGTAAAGATATCTTGCCAAACGAAAAAGTTTTCCTTACAAACACCTGCATCCGATAATTTCATTTATATGGCAGCTATATGCTATCCAATCAGCGATTCCAACATATGAGTAGCTGTATGATGAGAAAAGGACGTGTGAAGATTTTTAGATATATATCTAAAAAAATGTGGGTTTAGTTCGCGTATATATGTACAAGTATATGCCATTGGTTCTCCACCTCTCAGACAAACTTCATAGCAAACTTAACATACCCTATTCAAGGTATAAGAAACTACATAAAATAAAAATATTATTTCGCGCATTTACATAAATACTTAAAGGAATTCACCTCTCCTCCAGACACACACACACACTCGCTTATATATGCATTTCACACATTCATTACAATCTCTTCAGCGCCATTAACTTATCTCTCTGCTGCATATTCATAGGTAAATATATATATATATTATAAATGAATTCTTGAGAATTATGTAAACATTTTGTAAATAAATTTCAACATGCTACCGTTTGTGGCACTGCGTGGCAGCTCTGGGCTGACTGACTGTCCGAGCTCGCGTCTGAAGTGGTGCCACTTTGCCTGCACCGCCACTGACGAACATTAATCATAATTTTTTCACGCTCCTTTCATGTTCAAGCTGATTTACATACTTGCCTGAGTTAAAATTCATTTGGTTAAAAGAAAAATATTTTTCGTCTTTCTAACAACAAAGTTGACATTTGTCGGGCGCTATTTACAGGTCAAATGGAATTGTGTGCCGCGCAAACACTAAGAGTCGCAGTCAAGTAAATAAAAATAAAATTTCTGTAGCGCCATATTTTTGCTCACATCTAACTATTAATATTACCAAAATGGTTGAAAATAGTCGATAGAAATAGGTTTTTGCTCTAAAGTACTTAGTACGGCTTGAGTTGCTCTTCAGCAGACACGCCTTGTTGCTTTATTTTGAGCAGCTTTAATATAAACAGAAAACATGTACATCCATAACTACTAATACAATACACAATACAAGTTTTGCACCGTTACCCCACTTTCGAGAAAAGTATGTTTGCCTGAAGCACTTTTCTCATAAATGTCAACCATCTTCCACAAATTAATTGATTGAATACATACTTACTTACCAACCTCTCTGTGCCACAAAACTGTGTTAATCCCAGTGCTCAGGCTTTCATTAAAAGTGAGTCATCAACAAGGAAACCCAAGAAAACACAGTAACAACAGTAAAAAAAATGGTGAGTGATAAGGAGGATTTGTCTCAATCTTTCGCATTGACAGATTGAAAGGGTTAAGGGATGTTTAAGGTTAACTGTAAAGGTTGTTTGTTGCTCTTATGCCTTGGAAAGTGGACAGCTTCATAGCCGAGCAAATAGCTACATTAAATTTAATCAGTCTGCCATAGAAGAGTTGGTCTTTGCATTAAAACTAAGCGGTTGGGCGGGTTACAAGCTGTAATTAAGATTAGGAAGAATATTTCTGAGGGAAATACATATATAGTACTAAATTTGAAATATAGCTTTAGACTCTGTACAATATATGAACCAATTTAACGATGGAAAAATAAAAAAAATTAATTTACATATGTAACATCAAATTATTAACAATAGGTTAAATTGGATAGCTGCTTCCTAAGCATTGCGGAGTTCATATTTAGACTATTATACACTGTTCTTCGAGATGTCAAACGAAAACTCCGAAAGTTAAATATCAGCTATCGGAAAAAGCGCCCTGAACGTACATATGTATCTACTAAGGTGGTTTATTTCTATTTTCGCCATATCACCTGGATTTCTAAAAGTATGAGATCCGAGTTGTTTTTGCCTTGATCTGACAAAAGCGATACAATCAAGGATGATTCTATCTCTTTTTCTTCCAAATAGCTGATTCAGCTGGCATCAGGTAAAATACTTAAACCTTAACAACCGAGTTTTCATACAAGTACTTGATTTTGATCGTGCAGTTTGTATGGCAGCTATACATATGTTATAGTTTTCTGAACTGTACATTATGAGCGGATCCGGTAAGATATTTAATCTTACTGCATGAATCCCGATCGGATAGTGTCCACTTATAAATCCTAAATTAATTGAAAGGTGCATGTTGCTAAGAGCGAAGATTTCCCTAATCTTTTACGATTTTCTCTGTATCAGAAGGACTTTTTTTATTAAGAATATCAAGTAATATTTTCGGTGCGATATTAGGAATTCACAAGTTAAAGTGTTCTTTTCGCAATAAAAAGAAAGCTCAAAATTGCTAAAATAGGTAGTAAAGTACTGAGATAGGTACAAATTAGATTTTCAAGTTTCTAAGCTAGCTTCGAAGGACTATAAAAATTTTTAGAAAATAAATTTCACTTTAGTCTTCAAACAAATCTTCTCTGAACCTCAGAATTTAGGCATTAAATTTTAATTTCCTACGTAATATACCACTGTGTCCAACAAATAAGGTGACATTGTATATATTTTCAAAATTCTTTATTTATTCTTCCAAATCAATTTCATCCCTACAAAGTAATCCCCTCCCGATGCAATGCACTTATGCCAACGGATTTTCCAATCTTCGAAACACTGGTTGTAGTCACTTTCCGGGATGGCCTTCAGTTCCGTCTTCGCTGCGGCTTGAATCTCCTCTATCGTATAAAAACGGTGTCCTCGGAGCGGTCTTTTGAGCTTGGTGAACAGCCAGAAGTCGCACGGCGCCAGATCAGGTGAATACGGTGGTGGCGGAACGATATGGGTTGAGTTTTTGGCGAAATGAACACGATTATCGTGGTGTAAAAACCAAGAATTGTCTTTCCACAATTCCGGTCTTTTTAGGCGGATAGCATTACGGAAATGACGCATAACATTCAAATCACAACATCACGAATCACGAATCGAAGAAAACAGTCAACATGACATTGTTTTTTGAGCGACTTTGTCGCGACTTTTTTGGTCTCGCCTCTCTTTTGGCACGATATTCGCTCGATTGATCGGTTGTTTCGGGGTCGTAAGCATAGATCCAAGTCTTATCGCTAATTATAATGCATTTCATGACACCCTGGTAGTCGGAAAGCATCGTTTCACACACTTCAACGCGACGCCTTTTTTCCAAAAAATGCAATGTTTTCGGTACCAGTCGAGATTTGACGCGCTTGAGGCCCAAAACATCCTTCAAAATGGTATTGGCTCAGCCTTTCGATATGCCAATTTCATCAGCAAGGTCTCTAATTGTTAATCGACGGTTTTTCAACACCAAATCTTTAATTTGTTGAACGTGAGCTTCGTCGGTTGAGGTTGATGGTCGCTCTTCGTCTTCGACACGTTCACGGCCGACTTGGAACTCACTATAATACTTGCAAACATTTTTTTTAGACATAGCCTCATCACCAAAGGCTTTCTACACCATCTTCAACGTATCTGCAGCAGAAAATTGATTCCGTAAACAAAATTTAATGCAAATTCTTTGCTCAACAAATTTCGACATCGCAAAAAACGAAAAACTCACTTTTAGCAACTCACAAAACGGCACGTACCTCAAACACTAATGAATATTTTGACATGAAATTTTACATAAATGTGACTGACAGTACTACCAACCTAAAAACAAAAATAATTCTCCAAATCCTTCGACGCGCGCAGTTTAAACTCAAATGTCACCTTTTTTTGGACACAGTAGTATTTCTTTTTGATAAAAAGCTGACGTAAGTCCGCTACTCAATTTCAAACGCTAATGCTTATGAACTACTTAACTTGAAAATCAAATTTCGTGCATTTTGTGCAAAACCTTTTACTTCAAAGCGGTTAAAAAAAATTTAATTAATCACAAAAAATTAAATTCCTTCGATGATTAGCTTCGGTTCAGCTGTTTTGAAGATTTTTTCCTCACCGACTGTGAAAACAACTTTATAAGTTATAACGATTCGAAAACATAGCATTGAGAATTGTAAATGTGAAAACTCATTTTTGTATGAAATCCAACAACAATTTTTTTAAACAAGTGTAAAAAATTATAATTTTACGATGCTTTACGACGGGTTGTGAGTACCCCAAATATTAATAAAATATTTTTCAAAATTCACAAATGCGTAACCCCAGAATTTGCAGTGCTAGTGATGGAAGCTGCTGATGATATGAAATTATGAAATACTTTAATACTAATTGAATCTTTACTATAATCAACTTTTTCTTCTACCCTCAAAATCAGGTTTTCAAAAAAATTTATGATCTAATTTTTTTTTTTGTTCCAGAGTGTATTTACATATATAAGTATATGTATTAGAGCATGTTGATTTTCAGGAAGCCAAAAACATGGAAAAATTACATGTGTGTGAAATATTATATGCACCTATGTACAAATATATTAAATTTCAGTCGAATATCTCAAAAACAAACCCACAAAATTTTTAAATTCTCGAAAAGATAATCTTCAACCCAAAATTCGCTGGCCCGAAACCGCTTTTAGATCCATAGTATCTAACGCAGAGTTGCTCAGCATAATCCGTAGAGCATTTTTTGCACATGCCTTGTTATAAAAAAAATCTACCACCTCTAATATATGTATCTATGCACTACATTTATAAATGAAGCTTTCACTTGACTTCCTTAAAAACAAAAACACATACACATATAAATACTCATACACTTTTTGTGACTACTTCTACAAGTATAAACAAAATCAAACAGCAGTTTGAAGATATCAAAGAGTCTCAGACAATCGGAGAAAATCCAATTTGATTCGTTTTGGTTTGGCTGCCGTTGCTTCCTGACGGTAGCAATATCACAAAAGCGTAACAAAAAGCCGCCAACAATGAACAAGAATATCTATAAACATTAGAACACACTCATTCACACCTAGGTACATATGTTTATACATATGTACATACATACACACAGCCGTCAAATACATAAGCAATTGTGCATACACAATTTGAGCGGCAAATATTTTCATGAGAAATCGACTTTTACCTAAAGCGTATGATTAATGGTTTCGCTCGCTCGTTTTTGCCGCTTCAATGCGAGCAACACTGCAACAACACTACACACGCGGAGGCGGGTTGCTGCAGTTGTACTTTATTTCGTTTTTTATGCGCTTTGCCGTGATGATAGGTCCTTGATGGAGCTGCCGCTGCAACGAATCTGTCCGTCACATTGTATTGCAATCTCACGCGAAGCGGCAGCGCGAACGCTTCGAAACAAAGCCAAGTTAAGCAGCTTGGAGTGGCAGCGCTGCGGCTGGCTGGGATTATGGTGGCAGCGACGACAGTAAGTTGTAACATCCGTTGCCGCATGTGAGGCACAATGTGGCGCGCACTGCAGCAAAATTGTATGGGCGAGTGAGGCACACAAGTGGCAGCGTCGCATTGGCAATACAAAAGCGCTGCCACATGTTTTCAGTGTTGTGCGAGTGTAGACTTGTAGCTGCTACCGCCGCGCATTATATAACGAATTCCACTTTTTCCTTGTTCTCCGGTATTTTTTTCTTGATTTTCCAATCGATTTTGAATTTGTTATTTATATTTCCTTATTCCTGTTTCTCCTTCACTTGCATCAGTTGTTTTTGAATTGATTTTAATATGTATTTTGATCAACCGTCAATCAAAGCTTACAGCATTCTGCCGGGGCTGCGCTCTCTCTACTTAGAGTAACGGTTGTTTTTGTTTTCAAATAAATTTAATGCGCAAAATTTAATTCAGCCCAGCGGGCTGTAGCTTAAATTTGCTGAGGAAATGCTTTATGCTGGAAGAGTGTGTCCTTGCCCTTTATTTGTTGGGCCGTCTGTCATCACCTAAATTATTGTCAAACGGGTTAGTCTTGAAAACCACAAAGTTAAGCATAATTTAAGCCACAATAACAAATTTCCCTCAACTGTCCCACCACGGCGACAATGAGTGGACAGACGGACAGACTGCCGCACAATTACCAACAAGCCATGAAGGAACACACGTGTGCGCCCACATACATAAACATTCACACATAGATACACATACACACATATATATGTATATACATATATACTTAGCTATTTCACCAACACAGCTGTGTCTTTTTTGAAAACTCTTAATGTTTAAGTTGAGCAAAAAAATTCGGAAGATAAATTGGGGTCATATCTTCTATGTCCGAGGTGTGGCTACCACTTTGACACTGTTACAACTACAAAGTGTCCGCTTTGTTGGCCCCCACACACCCAACAAACAACCCGGCGCAAGTGTAGTAGATTTAGGTTAGGTCAGTCTGTTGCAGTGGCAAGTCTCGTATGGGACGCCAGCATTTCGCTGACCGCTAACCACACTCATACACACACACAAGCATGCTAATTTTCCGCACATGTCCTTAATGTGCGCATCCCGGGTCCTTTTTGTGGCGCTGGCTGCAACTTTAAACGCCTCCTGCTGTTGCCTGCCTCATCTGTCCTCACATATAGTTTTCAATGCGTGTTAACAGCATTGCGGCTCACATTAAAATCAGGCCTCGAAGATGGCGTTGGGCATCTGCAAGCACGCAGGTAGCGTTCGAGTTCAGTTTGTGGCTTGTTGTGTGTGCCTCTTCGTGCAATTCAATTTCGTGCAACATTTTTACCAAGCTTTCTGCTCTTCTTTTTTGTCATATAATAAGGTCCATGCTCCGCACAGGTTTTTGCATTTAACGCTAAACTTGCACTTATAGTCGAGTGGTGTTGGCTGGAAAGTGCGCTTGGGTTAACGGTCAAGTATATGTTATGTTTAACGCAGCTACAAAAAAGAATTAAATAACTGTCACACTCCACGTTGGTTCAAATTTAGTCGTAAATTATTTTTGGGTGCTTTTTAATAAGTGCAAAGTACTGTTATGTAGATAAAAAGAAGAGCGTCGAGCAACTAAACGCAAGTGTTAACATGTGAATTAGTGCCTCATTGTTTAAAATACCCAGTAGGATCTTTCTTTTCCTGCAAATTTTATGTTGCGGCTAGACTTTTTTAGCAGATGTAGGCGCGATTTAAGGATCCAAAATTATGCACATAATCACGGTTCTTGCGTGTCATTGATGTTCAATTTTTTGACAGTCCATATCCAAATTAAGAGACTGACCGTAAAAGAACAACTCATTGTAGATGATTCCCTGCAAATCCCACTGAAGCAAACTAAATGGAATTAATTTTCTGAAAGTCAATCATAGCCTCACTCTCGATTGAGCCGGCTCACCGTGATTTGATCATGAACGTTTTCGCTCAAGGGGTTACATGGGTTTATGGATTTCAAAACAAATTTTCAGTTTCTTTTTCCTTCATCCAAGTCCTAAGTTTAAGTTTTAACTAAAACACGTATTTTTCACTTTAGATAATTTTATAAGGAGTTATCCTGCCAACGCGAGTGCATCCTTTTACCGAAAGTCAGCGGAGATGGCGTCGCAATGACCGAGTTTAAATTATTTTTTTTTCCAAAAATTTCAGAGTTTCTTTGTTATTAGTGTATGTTGGTAACAATAAAAAATTTTAATGAAATATTTCGTTTTTTATAAGAAAAAAAAATTATTGAAAAAGGCTGTTTTTTACTCCAGGAAACCCACTTTCATGACCAGTAGTTTTAGACATGGAACTATTTTGGTGCTAGTCGCAGATGGAAATTCGATCCATGATTTTTTTGCGTTAGAGTGTCGCACCCATGCAGCTTTTATTAAAGTATAAGGACCTAATACAATATTTATATTTCTAGCCGCCTGGTTGGCATCTTCAGTGAATGAATATAAAAGGTGTCCGAAATTTAACACAAGATTGGAATGAAACGAAAACACACTTTTTAGTCTTTCGTTTCTAGTTTTTTTATTGAATCATAAAGCACTCAATGTAGAGTTATTTATGGAAAAACACATCGTCCTAATGGCCTCCACGGCTTTCCATACACATAAGCGCTCGGATGTCGAAATTTTCCATGACTATTCTGCATAGATGTGTCTGAATTTCATTGATGCAACGTTGAACCTCCTTTAATGCAAGTGCGGCCAGGGGCGGATCTAGAGTAGAATTTTGGAAGAGGAATTATAACATTTTTTACTTGCAACTCAAAGTACTTTTCAAAATGTCACTTATGATGGAAATAATGTATAATTTTGAACTTTTGAGAGGGGAAACTGCGGAGTCATCTGGAGGGGATCCGCCCTGCGTTTGGTTGTGGCATTGTTGCAATAGAATTGTGATTTTAAATAATCCCGAAAATCATCTCATTCTCCAAAAAGTAGGGCCGAATTACAACTCCAGCACAAAATCCATACCAAACACTGGCACGTTGTGGATGCATTTCGAACTGCGGCTGACAAGCTTTAAATACAATATTTTTGAAGTAATGTTCAACAATGCAGACACGTTGTTCTATTACTTAACGCTATATTTTTACTAAGCCTAAACTGTCGGCTGTCGATTTGGATTTTTTTCAGGTTTGTAATTTACTACATAAATGGCAGCAAATTTACCTCTTGCGTTAATTTTGGTACACCCTTCTGATATTTTTAGATATTTCAACAAAATACTGTAGCTTGTTTGAGGCATTATCCTTTATTGTGTGAATGGTGGTAAAAACCATTTTGGTTTTGCCAAGAAAAGCAAAAATTTCATGTGATAAAAATTCATATATTTTCGATTAGCAAGAAAAATTGTTGAATATTAATTATTATTATTAATCACATAAACATATCAAATTTCACCTGTTCTGAAAAAAAAAAACATTTTCAGTTATTTTAATATAAATCTTTATTATCGTCTTTAAATAGATCACAACCTGAACTGAACTAAGATCATCAGTGGTTTCAGCGAATTTCAATTTTTTCGTTTTCGGCTCATATTTGTATGTTGTTGGGCACTTTTGACATCAAATTCATCAACCAACACCTCCTCAGCAGTTGAGGAGTTACATGGTTTCCTCGGGTAAAAAACATGTTTTTTTCAATTTTTTTTTCTCATATAAAAAATTAAATATTTTATCAGAATTTTTTATTCTCATAAACATACACTATTAACAAAGAATTTCTCTAATTGCTGAAAAAAAAAATTAAACTCAGCCATTGCGACGCCATTTCCGGTGACGCCTCGGGAAAAAGATGCGCTCCCGTTGGCAGGATAACTCTTTACATGATCATGTAAATTGAAAAAATACGCCATTTAGTTGAAAACTTAACTTAGAACTCGACAAAGGAGAAAAAAACTGGAAGTTGGATTTTTGGCAGACATTTTTATAAAAAAAATAAAATTTCAGTGAAAATTTCGCAACATTTTTTTTTCAAATAATTTTATTCGAAAAAAAATCCTTTGTCCAAGTCTTTAAAAATTGTATCTCAAAGACCTGTGCAAACTTTCATGAAGATCGGTTGAGTAAAAGCGCACAAGCTCTCAAGGCTGTAACTGTGACACTATTACTCGGATCAAAAAGAATTTAGGACAATATTCTAGAGGTGCTGTAGAATTTAACAAGACAGCTGTCAAAAGACAAAAATTCGATGTTATGAAACCCGTAAACCCATGTAACCTCTTAAGATGCCTTTGATTAATGTAGATTGTTGGTCATCTCTTTCTTCCTCTACTTTTGGTTTTGCAAAAGATTTCAGTTTTTTGGTACGAGTCTGGCATTAACACGCTTCATACCCAAAACATTAACCAAAATAATTGAGTCGATCCATATGAGTTGATGTGATCCTCTGCAATAAAGCAAGTTTCCAGTGACTCTTAAATCGATCACTTAATAAGAATTGGGTAGTTTACATAGTATATAACTTAAAAATCATACAATTCCCCAATCGGATATCTAAATAACATAAGAAATAAATTTAACTATTATTCTTAAAAATAATTTTCTAAACGAAAATTATAAATTATTACTTATATTTAGTTATTTGTGTATAATGTCAGACAAAGTTGATAGTTTGCTCTCAATAAAAGTTAAATAATTAAGTTAGGTTTAATAACTTTTCTTACTGGGTTGATTGAGGATTGATCACAAGATCTGCTGTAGAGCTTTAGAGAAACCCTTCCCACTATATTTACTCATATATTTATTGATATTAATATAACGTGTTTTTGTAGGAATAATGATTGGATTACTTATTACTTTTAACGAGTTTTATCTCTCGGGATTTCATGCAGTTCATTTCTCGTATATACATTTCAGTTAATATTAGCTTACTTTAATGATTACTTAAGCTTCGCTTACAATTATCCAGGCACGATTTGCTTGAATGCTGCGCAGCAAATATTGCATTGGCATTTGAAATTTATTTGCTTAATTTTCCAGTTAAACCGCTTTAGATCAACACCAAATGTAAACGCTATAATATCCGTATATATAGTACACACATACTTGTAAGTAGATATAAGTACATATATATTTATGTACATATGTATACATGAACCTTCAGCAAGCACATTTCACAACAAATCTGCACAGTTGTAGCGTTGCCATACAAATCATTTATTTTTCAATTTCCCCACCCAACTGCCAACTATTGAGAGCTGTGCCGTTTTAAACTTCAACCATAATTTTGCTACATGTCAGGTGAATCCTTGCTTTTGTGCCGGAAAATATGTACTTCCTCTCAGGCAGGTTATGCATTCTCTGCTTTACAAAAGTCACAAGCTTCATGCGCTCGTACGACGTGCTCTGCTGCTCGAAGGCATATTTAGAAAATTATCTTTTCACTCGTCGCCAAAAAGGAAATCATATTTTCTGCTTTTGTGCACTTTACCTTTTTGGTTTTGTGCTGCTGTGGCTGTGTGTGTGTGTGTGTGTTTGAAGGGTGGCGCTGCTGCTTTGCTTAGCATACAAACAGGCGCTTTAAGTTGTTATGTGTGTTTGGGTGTGTTGTTGCAGCTAGCATTCAATGCAAATGCAATTGTGTGCATCTATACTTTCCGCACTTGATGACTTCAAGCTTGTTCGCAACTATTTATGTGCTCCGAACGAATTCCGGCTACAAAGGACACTTGCTGCATATCGGCTATGGACGAGTGCAACAACAGTAAAACTGCCAACTTTGCTTTATGGTATCCGCTCTTTTGATGAAGAAGTTCATTTGGCATCATTCAATAATTCAAAGCATTTTTTTTGTAATTGAAGATATTTGCTCAGAACTACATATATTCAAGCCATAGGTAAACCGGGTTTTCCAATGAGGATGATATGATTTCTAAGTGTCGTTTCGGTCATTTTTAATATGTCATGATCTATAAATTTTTTTGTATTGTATTTAGTAATGTTTTCAAATTCATCATGGAAGGATATACGCAAGAAAAACATTTACAAATTATTACATTTTTTTTATAATAAATTGTAACTTTTCGTACGCTTTTGCCATTTTATGGTTATAATAATCGTCCACCTGTACTCGTTTTTCGTTGAATTCTTGAAAATTTCGAGCATACATATGTACAGTTTTTTTTTATATAATGTTCAAGTGCCAATAAGACAAAGAACCGCTCAAAGTGATGAAAATATTGCTGCCGTTCCGGCAAGTGTTGCTGAGGACCGCAATATGTTGATTACAAGCCATTCCCATTGGGACTGTCTCAAATCACAACTTAATAGATTTTGAGAAAAGATTTGGGCTTGCATCCGCATAAAATTGTTCTCACTCAAGAACTGAATAGGGATGGAAATATTGTTTACAGAATCGATTCTCGATTCCGATTATTTTTTTATATTTTTCGATTTTAAGAATCGATTAATCGAGCGCAATAATCGATTCTTTCGATTTTAATCGATTTTAAATTAAAACAAAAAAAAAAAAACAGGAAAGTTGGTTTCTCTGACTCTGACTCAGCCTTTAAATTTAAATTTGATGTACTACTGAATGGAACTAGTTCAGTAGAAGCTTCCGATAAACGAGACTGTAAATAAATGATAGTTGAAAAAATAACTTGTTAAAAATTAAGCATTAAATGATATACATAATACAATAACTGGCATTTAAATATACATAAAGAAAAATATAGAAAAACAGTATAGATTTGAAGGTTATAAATATAAACCTATATATTTACCTTTTTAGGTTGTGAGACACTTATTATTTCAACGTCACTCTCTTTTTCACTCAATGTGCGATTTCGATTAGGATTAGAAGCAGTTAAGGAAAGTTTATATGATTTTTCGAGATGTTTGATTAGGGATAGGAAAGTCGACTCTGACTTTAGTCAAAAATCGATCTTTTAATAGAAAAAATCGACTTTTTAGGATCGATTCAACCCTGTCTTCAATCGATTAAAATCGACTTTTACTCGATGACTTCGAGAATTGACGGAATTAAGATATTAAGATAATAATTGATCGCAAATCAGTTGAGGAGTCGCTTATCACCTCAGCATCTTAATGAGCTAATATTTTTAGGATCAATCGGCGAAGAAATGTGGTTTTCGTAGTTATTTATTTTTAAATTTTTGTATGCAATAAAATCATAAAATACTTTTTATAATAAGTATGTTAAAAACTTAAAAAATATGATTGTACGTTCATAATTTAATAAAATATTGATATATCTAACGAATTTGGTGTACGAGTTGCTTAATTTATAAAAAGTCGACTTAAGTCACAAAAGTCGACTATCGGAGTTGATTAATCGACTTCCAGAATCGAAAAACTATAAGTGGATTCCAAAGTCAAAAATCGATTCCGCTCGCGCTCTTTCCATCCCTATGTTTGATTAAGCTAGATGAACTATTATTATATTTTGATTGCTTTCCACATTGGTGACACTGAACATTCGACCCGTTGTTTATTTTTTTAAAGTAAATCCACACAGCGTTAGGCGCCATTTTAATAAATTTATCGTCAAGAATTAAGAGTCGCGAGGTTTCTTGTGCTCGTATGTAGTATGTATAACTTGAAACTAGTCACTTAATTAATAGTGAAGTCGAATGTCAAGAATCGATTCTTAATCGACTTCGACTACTGAAGATCGATTCCGAAAAATCGATTTTTTTACGAGAAAACTCGATTCTCGAGTAGAATCGGAATCGGGTTTACCATCCCTAGAACTGAAGCCATTGAACAACCGTAAACGAAGTGCTTTTGCTGATTTTTCCTTGGAATAACTTGAAAATAATAACGATTTTTTAAAAAAAAATCATCTTCTCCGATGAGGCTCACTTTCATCTGATTGGTGCGGTAAATAAACAGAACAATCGATGCTGGTACGAAAAAAATCCACAAATTATTCATGGAAAACCATTCTTCTTCTTTATTTGCCAATTCGTATTCGAATATTTAATAATATGTCTTATATTATTAAGATTAAAACCATTAGACATTCGTCTAAATTGACAGTTTGGTTTCGTTTTTGGCCTGTTGAAATCATTGGTCCGTACTTCTTTCTAAATGAAGCTGGTGACACCTTTACTGTCAATGGAATGCGTTATAGATCGATGATAACCCACTTTTTATGGCCGCAATTGGAAGAAGTTGATCTTAAAAGCCTTGACAGACTGCAGCGTTAATCCAGATTAACTGCGCACTTAATCAGATTCAAATTTGTAGTTGACAGATGGCAGCTATGCGAGTTTGAAACTCTCGTAAACAACTGATAGTAATTTTTATAATATTTTCAATGAAAATGCATAGAAGATAAACATTGCGGTTGTTAGCCGGCCAATTTTAATTCTCTAAAATTTTGAGGATTAAATGGAAGTAAGCAACGGAATTGTCTTCACTAACTCCTTAATTAATCTGGATTAATTCATTTAATCTAGATTAAGGCTGCCATCGCTATAACAACATCTGGTTCCAACAAGACGATGCTTCCTGCCACGCAGCACGTGCAAACACGGAATAATTGCGATACAAATTTGGAGATTCGATTATTTTAAGAAATTGTGACATTGAATGGTCTGCGAGAAGTTCTGGTTTAGACTACTGCTTGTGGGGTTTTGTGAAGTCATTTGTCTTTAGCAATAAACCATACTCTCTTCAGGTTTAGAAGTCAATACTAAAAGTGCTATTCATGCCATATGACTTGTTTTGCGGAAAAAGTAAACGAAAATTGGGTTCATCGAATTCGTTCCTGCAAAGGAAGTCATGGAGGTCGTTTGAATGATTTTATAATCAGAACTTGAATTGTATTGATTCTACTTCATATCAAATAAAACACTTTTAAAGTTCCTTAACTTTACTATAACTTTTTTTAAAGAAATCATATTGCTCCAACTGGAAAACCCTATACTATATTTCCGACAATTTGCAGAGCCTTCTTCTCAATGGAATATTGATTATTTTACTTAATTTTAAAGCTGAAAATAATGTTTGTTGTTATGTAAGCTTCAAGTTTGCCACACATTTTTCCCAAAATGTTGCAACAGTCCATAAAGCCACGTTGCGAGCATCACATTGTGAGCGTCTTGGCACTTGCTTGGCGTTTTTTGATTGATTGATTAGAATTTTGTTAATTACTTTGCATTGCGAGTTGGGCGCTGCTTACTTACGCCTATAACTTACTTAACAACTTCATTTGTGGCAAGGTTGGTGGCTTTAGTGTCGCAAAGTGAGATGAAATTTTGTATTTCATTACTTCACCAGCTTCCTAAACAATTCCCGATACTCATTCAAACGCAGCTTTTGGTAAATTCTGTGCTTCCAATGAAGCATTCAGAAATATTTTATAATATATTTTCAACAAATAAAATTTACTATATCATTACATAACATAATCCCTTCACACAAAACGAATGCAAATTATTCCACATAAGAATACATAATTCGCTCTCTACGCCTTTTAGACTCTAGAGCCTTACTTTAATATGTACACACACTCAATTCAAAATCACATTTACTCAAGTATCAAGGAAATGCAATTTTCAATTGCAGCTGAATTCGTTCCAGAAAATGGTCTCCCCCGGCGCTTGCGTACTGCCTACACCAACACACAGCTGCTGGAACTCGAAAAGGAGTTTCACTTCAACAAGTATCTGTGCCGACCGCGACGAATCGAAATTGCCGCGAGCTTAGATCTGACCGAGCGACAGGTGAGCGCATTTCTACTTACACTTCTTCGATTTTAGATATTAGATAGTTTAGAAAAAAATATTATTTCCTCTTTGCAGGTCAAGGTGTGGTTTCAGAATAGACGAATGAAGCATAAGCGTCAAACTTTGTCGAAGACGGACGATGAAGACAACAAAGACAGTCTAAAAGGTGATGATGATCAGTCTGATAGTAGTAAGTGCTTTATCCTTAATTTCTCTTTTGGCTAATTGGTTTTTCACTTAGTTTCACGCACTTTAGTGTAACGAGCACAAATCCTTACATACAAATGTACCTCTAGCATGATAAAAATGTAAATTTTCATAAAGCACAGTTATCATTTGAGACAACTCAAAACATCACAAAATAGTTTTAAGCGCGAAGCCGCTGCATTCAATCAGCTTCTCTGCTATCGCAAGTTATTTATGTTCTCATGTATAGTATATATTTATGTATGTATGTATGTATGTACAGAGGTGCTTCAACAACTTGTAACGAAATCGGTGAAATGGAAAATAATCTTATCAATCATTGTCATTGGCTTCGCGTCTTCTTTTCTGTGCCGTTGACACTTTACCGCTGCGTTTCATTCCATCACTTTTGGGGAGATGTTTTCTGTGGTTCCTCGTACACCACAACCCTTTTAATGAAAATGAAATAATCACACTTTCAGAACTTCTTCTAAAAACATGCAAGGCTTTAAATACAGGGTGGGCTGTTAGCACAAAGCGTGTTATTTCTTTGTAACTTGATGAAATAGTTTGGAAGAGTTCCTAAAATGTTCCAAAACCATTAATATCGGAAGAAATGCCATACTTGATTATAAATGGATCTTAAATCAGAATGCAAGAGGACCCATCAGATGCCAAAAAATTAACAAAAATTCTCATCCGAAAAGATTTTTTATAAAGTGACTTAGTCTAGTAAAGAGAAATCCATTATTTTTACTCAAAGAAACCATATTTTCTGGTAAAAATGTGGAATATTCAAGCTTCACTTGAATCCGATGCTAGATCCGAACTATCCACCTTAAATATAAGAACCTTCCAACCAAGCTCCTGGAGATTCTGGTGAGTCACTATCAATGTATGCTGACTGCTTCTGAAAGTTTGCTTCCTTTAGACGAACCAATTGTTGTCAGTACAGCTCCGAATCAAAGGTTTAACCGGAAGGGATGAGGAGCAACTCAAAAAACGCTGTTGGCAACATACAAGGTAATCAGCCGGCCGGTCCTTAACTACGCCACCCTAATATGGTTGACTGGTGGCAGTAAAATGCAGACGAGGAAGCTTCAGACATGTCAGAACACTGTACTCCGGACTATTACGGGATGCCTCTCGATGTCTCCTATCGAACATCTGCACAGTGAGGCCCACATACACCCTGTTAAGAAGCATAATGAACTCCTCTCCTGGAGTGTTTTCGTGGAAATCATCCCCGGAGTCTTCTGCTTGAGACAGAATCAGCTCCTAATGGCATCAAAAGGGTAGGTAACCCTACACATCTGATACACCGCTCCCTATGGTCCGACCCCGTCGTAACAACAAGTTTCCTGGGCCTATCATTGGATGACCTCGATGAGAACTTATCTGAATCGCGATTCGACGACGACCGTTTTCGCTTGAAATTATCTTAAGGACCCACTTGTCATAACCATTCATCTCACGCTTCTCCAGCTGCTATTCGCAAATGGAAATTCTATCTTTGAAGTTAAAACAAGGGATATGGCATCATTATGCAAAATCGAATAGATCCAATCATTCTTTGTTGATACTTAAAGAATGATATTTTTATGGGCCCCTGATATACATACATATGTAATTATATAAATGCCGATATTACGAAAATAGGCATCGAACCCAGGCTCCGCAAGCCGCCTTTATCAAATGCACCGCTAATCTCATATTAAATCAGAAATTGCAAATTAATGAATATCTTTCATTACTAAACTCATTTCAAACCTTAGAATCCCACTCGCATTCACTTCCCCTGGTAGCATTCCTTTTATATATTAGCTAACATTTCCCCCTTAAACTCTCATATAGACTCCAACTCGAAGAAGTCTTGTCAAGGCTGTGAGCTGCCGTCGGATGATATACCAGATTCCACCTCGAATTCACGGGGGCACAACAACAACACACCCAGCGCGACCAATAACAACGCGAGCGCCGGAAGTTGTAAGTAAAACTCTGGCGAAGAGCAACTTAATCTAATTGAAAAATATTCTATTTTCGTGTACTCCATTTTAAAGTGACGCCGAACTCGACCTTGGAATCGGGCATATCCTCAAATCTGCTTGGTAGCTCAACTGTTTCCGCATCGAATATGATCAGCGCCGACTCCAGTGTGGCTTCCAGCGTCAGTCTTGACGAAGACATTGACGACAGTCCCATCAAGGTGAAGAAAAAAGATGACAGCCAAGTAAGTGCCAAAATAAATTTTTGATATTTAATCACCAGTTAACCCCGCTTTACGCATTGAGCAGGTTGTCAAGAATGAGGCCGTTTCGACATCCACAAAAGCGTCGCCATTCCCCTATGATTCACCGGTCGGAAATGGTGGCAGCAGCAACAATGTCACTGGCAACGCCGCTGCAATGTTGTCGGCTGGCGGTGGATTCCGTCGGAACTCAGACACCGTGTCACACAACGCACAAACAGCGGTGAATTCGAACTGTGGTCCCAACACCGAAGGCGGTTCGCGCAGAAAACGTTTCCAAAATGGCAACAACACGAACGCGACAAATAATGAGAGCAGTGGGCGTGCCGGCATGGCCGCGTATTTCCACGGTGGCTATTACCCGAAACACAACCAACATGAGCAACGGCCACACTTACACCACGCGCAGCAGTCGCAACTGCAGCCGCCACCGCCACAGTCGCAGCTGCCGTCGGCGCAGTTACAGTCGCCGCACGATTACTACGGCAAGTACGACATTGAATTCGCCGCCTCAGGTTCGCCGCAACACGGGCCGCAAGCGACGTTGCCAATGCCACCACACCACAAACTGCAGCAAATGCCAAACAACAACCAACTACAACACCAGTCGAATGGTGAATATCCGAGCTCGAAACCGGACTTCATTAGCAAACTCTCACCCGACATGCACAATGCGAAACTTCAACATGAATTCCAATCAGCCAAGACAGCAGCCGTCAATGCATTCCAACACGCGCAAACTCACCACCAGCCACAGCCACCACCACACCAGCAGGTTTTCTACAATCATGGTGGCGAGCCAATGCCGCCAGGTGCCGCTGGACAGTACATGAACTATAATCATCACGTGGTGGACAATGGTGGTGTGTACATGCATCCACACCATCATGCCGGCGCTGAGTTTGAAGCGACATCTCTCAACACGGCCGGCAACTACTACGAAGCCAAGTCACAAACCGCTGCCTATTACGAACACTTGAATTTCCAACAGCAACAGCATCAACAACAAATTCATCCCGACTTTCACCAACACCAACAAGCGCACGACGTTCAACAACAGCTGCAACAGCAACAACAACAGCACATTGGTGGCATACCAGCCGAATTCATGGTAGATGGCACACCGCATATGAAAATTGGCGCTGGCGCTGCGCCGGCAGTGACGTCAGCCGATGTGTATATGCCGCCCAATGCCAGCGCTCTGGGCGTGCAAATGGAGAACTGTGATGGCAGCTACGGCAATTTCGCCACTTTTTACGAGAATGGCCAAGCTCAGCTGCAGCAGCAAGCTGGCGGCATGCCACCACACCATCCGCAAGCACATCACCATCCACCGCATTCACACCCACACCATCAGCCAACAGGCGGTCATATGAATATCGGCGCAAATAATTTCGCTATGAATGGCGGTTCGCCGGCAAATGCCGCCGCTTATCCGATGGCAGGCAATGGTGGACCCGTCGCTGCGGCTGCTGCAAATCTGACCGGCATGGAGAATTCAAACAGCTCATCGGACTTCAACTTCCTCAGCAATCTGGCAAATGACTTTGCACCCGAGTACTACCAGCTGAGTTAGTTCATCTAAGGCAAATAAAGGGTGTTTTGCGGTACACTTTGATTTTTTTTGTTTGGAGAAATGTCTTCTTTGATGATTTATTTTAGTGTGTTGTAGGTGTACCCAAAATAATATAATTTTTTGTGCACATATCCACTTATGTACTTATTAATATGTAAGTAGTTGTAAAAATGAGTTTCTAGTTATGTTCTTTTTGTTTGCTTCATTGTATTTTTAAACCTGTTATTTTCCTAAGTATTTGTTTCAAAACTTTCAAATATTTCCCATAATTAGTTATTATTTAAACCAGCTGAACTTAATTATCATTCCTTTGGGATTTTCTCATAATTTCTTATTTGAATCGTTTACAAATATTTTTTTCTTCTCTTGCAAGTAAAAATTAAATTGTTAATCTTTAACTAAAAAAATCTCGAAAAATCCTTGTACATATGTATGTTCATCAGAAGCAAGATTCAAAGTCAAAATAATGTATAGCATGTACGCATCTTTAAATTGTTGTATAGAATGTACTATGTAAGCGCTAATTAGAGAGTCCTGTGAAATGCTAATTATGCTAATTAATAAAGTTTAGTTAGTTTTGCTCAAATGAAAAAGAAAATAAGAAAGTTATCAGTAAATAATGTTCAGCAATTGTTGTTGTTAGTGTTAAGATATGCTACTAATTCTATAGCTGTATATATGTATATACATAAATTTAATAAAAATCAATATATAGTTACGGACATTAAAATGGAATCATCCTTAGTACTAATTTTCCATCCTAAGAAAAAATGTGAATTTGATTTAAATTCAACTAAAATATATTTTTATTATTAACTTCATTTCAAATGCTATATAGCTAACAGTAAAAATATTGGGGGAAAAAAACAATTCATAAATTTTGCAAAAACAAAGATATTATGAAAAGCTCAAAAATTCGAAGCACAAAAAATCTAATCATAATACCTTTAATTGAAAAAATAAATAAATTTTTACAGAGAATTAATAGAAACAATTTTTGAAACTTCGTAGTGTACCCTTTATCGCTCTGTGGGACAGAATATCAGACACTCTCAGAGTTCCGTCTTATTTTTCGGTTTAACGGACCCAATATTTTCGTTAAGGATTTTCCACAAGTTGTCGATTGGATTGGGATCTGGTGAATGTGTTGGCCAGATCAACAACATAATCTGAAAATAATTTTTTTTGCTAGCGCCGATGTTTATTTAAATGTTAGCACATACATACATATATAGTATATATGTATATGGAAACTTCTTTATTTTTTTCTTTGTTCATGTCCAACCATCATTATCTATCATATTAATTGCGCTTTCAGACCACAAAGTGTCGAACCATTTTTTTAATACTAATTAATGAGTCATTTGGCAATCTGAAAGCGATTGCATCTATGCCGTTTTCTTGGCATTGACACCTTTCGGAAAAATGTGCCAAAGAGATTTTTTTTTCATAAGTCGTCTTCTTACAGTTCTTGTTTCAGAAATTTTAAGACATTAAACACAAATTTTTGAACTCAATAATTTTGAATTCAATAAATCTGCAATTCTCTTTGCGTGTGACCCTTTCCTTGCAAATTTTGGACGCACAATCTTTCTTTCCCATTTTTCAACATAAATACATAATTCTTACAAATATTCATTTCACAGGTCTAATTCAGTTAATACATGCTAATGTTGCTTTTTAAGGGGGTATTCTAGTCTAGAAGCATGAATTTCAGGTCATTTTTAAAGTGTCGTAAAAAACAGGCAATTGATATTTTTACCATTCATTTTTTTATTAGTTATTTGTTAATTTTAGGAGATTAGAGAAAAAAATTAAAAACTAAAAAAAGTAAAAAATTTCAAAAATTATGAGTTGACGAAGTGGGGGGTCCCTAAAAATTTCCACGTGACCATACCCATGATTTCAACCCTCCTAGTTATCTGAAACCAAAAAGAAAAAAGGATTATTAATCTAGAATAATATTGCAATGGCCGAAACTACGGAAGAGTGGGAAAAAAAAAATTTTCACAAAATGGCGACTGCCTAAAAAAAAAAGTTTTTTGGATCACTTTTTCTGACTATTTCGAATTTTTTAAAAATAATAAAAATAAAAATTTGGGGATGGGGTTAGTTCCAACCATAGACAAGCCTATAAAGAAGACTCTATAAAAATTTCAAGTAAAACGGTCCAGTAGAACCTGAGAAATCGTGGGTATCGTTCCGAAAAAGTCAGTTTTGAGAAAAACGCGTTCAAAGTTTCTCGTTCCGGCCGAACCAGTTTGCATACCGAAACAGAAAAATGCCTATATCTCCGAAAATAATTTGAATGTTGAAAAGTCCTCTTGTACACATATTCTAGAATAGTTAAACTTTGAAAATATAAAAAAAAAAATCGATTTTTTTTTAATTTCTAGGCTAGAATACCCCCTTAAATTCAATATTTTCGTTATGATTTTTCTGCTATTGTTCTGTTATTTTGTCATTTACAATTAAACTCGACAATGCTATCCTTGCCTCTTTTTTAGAAGTGCATATTATCACATTTGTTATTATGCAAAAAATTTACAACATAAATGAAAAATTTCGAAAAAAAATTATCCATTATTTCAAAAAAAAAATAAAAATGTTTGATTCCATTTTATTGTCCATTGTATGTATGTAGGAATGTACTTTTGAAATCCATTCCATGGTTCATACGTCGAACAGGCATGTGTGCATTGTATACTCATTAGATCAAAGGAACACAGTTATCGAATTTATACATCAAATTGAACCTCTCTGAACAAGGCAGGATTTTTAGCTAAATTTTAAAGTTCCCCATAAATAATACTTTAAAAAAAATTTCCCATTAAAAATATTACTCATACTAACTCAGTTGCAGAAATTTTATGTACTTCAAATGACATTGAGGTCACCAACCTTCCAACTTTCAAAGCATTTTATAGAGAGAAATGCTTCAATTGTGCACTGCCCACGCTCTTTCAGACCTAAATAATTATTAACTATAAATGTTTGCAAAAGTAAAATCAATCCAAAAGCAATATGATTTTTTTTCAAATTTTTCCCAAATATGTAATATTCTTACATAAATTTGACTGAAGGAACAAAGCTGTTTCGTATATATAATATAAGTGAATCCATTAGATGCAACGATCAAATATCAAGATTTCTGGTTGAGAGTCTCGAGCCATATATACTACTGTGCCCAAAAAATAAGTGACTTCAAAGTAATCCCGTCCCGATGCAATGCACTTATGCCAACGGATTTTCCAATCTTCGAAACACTGGTTGTAGTCACTTTCCGGGATGGCCTTCAGTTCCGTCTTCGCTGCGGCTTGAATCTCCTCTATCGTATATAAACAGGAGCGGTCTTTTGAGCTTGGTGAACAGCCAGAAGTCGCACGGCACCAGATCAGGTGAATACGGTGTTTGCGGAACAATATGGGTTGAGTTTCTGGCGAAATGATCACGAATTACGAGGGCAGTATGGAATGGTGCATTATCGTGGTGTAAAAACCAAGAATTGTCTTTCCACAATTCCGGCCTTTTTAGGCGGATAGCATTACGCAAACGACGCATAACGTTCAAATAATATTCCTTGTTGACTGTTTGACCGGTTGGAAGGAATTCATAGTGCACAACACCACGATAATCGAAGAAAACAGTCAACATGACCTTGATTTTTGAGCGACTTTGGCGCGACTTTGGCGCGACTTTTTTGGTCTCAGCTCTCTTTTGGCACGATATTCGCTCGATTGATCGGTTGTTTCGGGGTCGTAAACATAGACCCAAGTCTCATCACCAGCTATAATACATTTCATGACACCCTGGTAGTCGGAAAGCATCGTTTCACACACTTCAACGCGACGCCTTTTTTCCAAAAAATTCAATGTTTTCGGTACCAGTCAAGATTTGACGCGCTTGAGTCCCAAAACATCCTTCAAAATGGTATTGGCTGAGCCATTCGATATGCCAACTTCATTAGCAAGGTCTCTAATTGTTAATCGACGGTTTTTCAACACCAAATCTTTGATTTGCTGAACTGAGCTTCGTCGGTTGAGGTTGATAGTCGCCCTGGACGCTCTTCGTCTTCGACACGTTCACAGCGGGCTTGGAATTCACTATACCACTTGTAAACATTTTTTTAGACATATCCTCATCACCAAAGGTTTTCTGCACTATCCTCAACGGATCCGCAGCAGAAAATTGATACCGTAAACAAATTTTAATGCAAATTCTTTGCTCAACAAATTTCGACATCGCAAAAAACGAAAAACTCACTTTTAGCAGTTCACAAAACGACACGTATCTCAAACACTAATGAATATTTTGACATGAAATTTGACATAAATGTAACTGACAGTACTACCAACCTAAAAAAAAATAATTCTCCAAGTCCTTCGACACGCGCAGTTTAAATTTAAATGTCAAAATATTTTTTGGGCGCAGTAGTACATCAATATATTCCATAAATCAAATTTCTTAGAATTTTGTTAACAAGAAAAAGCTGTTCCAAAGCTGTTAAAAACACGCAGCAAATAGCATATCAAAAATATTTGAATATTCTGCAATATGTATTTTTTCGCCTTTAAAATAATTCCCAACGGATGTAATACACTTATGACAACGATTTTTCCAGTCCTCGAAACACTTTTTATAAACACCTTTTGGGATGACCTTCGGCTCTTTGAAGATTTCACGGAGCGATTTCAGCGACAATTTCAGTTTGAAGAACAAGAAAAAATCACATGGACCAAATCTGATGAATATAGTGGTGAATTGATGGTATTCATTGCATTTTTGGCTATAAATTCGGTTACAATTGTGACTCGATGTAAAATCCATGCATTGTTCTTCTACAATTCCGGTCGTTTTCGACGAATGTTGTCATGCAAATGGCTCAATACAGCCAAATAGAACTCCTTATTGATCGTTTGTCCCTCCGGAACAAACTTATGAATATCAAAAATCACAATGAGCAAGCATGTTTACGGTACTCTTTTTGAAAAAAATTCAGCTTTATTGGGATGAGTCGAGCAAGAACACGTTTCATACCCAAAATGACCATCCAAAATCATTCGAACGAACTCACGACAGATGTCGAACTCTCTTGCCATTTCTCTTTCGAGCACTATAGCCTTTTCTCTTTTTTAATATTTTCATCAGTTGAAGAGGTCGAAGATCGTCTAGGGTGAGACATGTTTTTGATAAAACTGAATCGCCGTAAGCCTTTTCTAATATTCGCAACGATTTCGCAAACGAAATTTGGTTAAAAATACAAAATGTGGGACAAAATCTTTGTAGGATATTTTTATCTATTGTAAAACTCGCAATGCACCACTGAGATGTGCCGACTTAAGGGGTTAGGGGTAGTCAGAGGCACGAAAAAATGAGAATTTTCGGTATCAGTTCAGTATTAAATCTTGTTATTTTACAAAAGTAGTAATATGACATTATTAAATGATGTGTTGAATTGAAGTCACGAAAATTTCAAAAGAAAAAAAAAATAATTTCAAAAGTTATAGTTGTTTGTGTTGACCCAGTTCCAAAAAAAGGTACTTGCGGTGACAACTATAAGTTCTTGGAGATTCATCTAAAATCAATCGGGCAAAAAAATTTAGTTTTATAAATAGATAAACTCGGGCCTGTTGGAAGGATTTTATTTATTTTTTTTCTTCAAAAATTAACAAAATGGTGGCCTCAGGAAATTTTTTTCTAATTTTTTGGCAAAAAATCAACAGTTAATTGGTCTTGAAAAATCGAAGTTTTTGAAAAACAAAAAATCCTCCGATCAGGCGCAAATTTATTATGTATTCTAAAAAGCTGTATAAATTTCAATAAAATATACTGAGCGGAGAATATAGTTTTTAGAAAAACGCGTTTAAAGTTTCACACTAGCGCTTTGAAGTGCCCAAGCTCTCTTTGTTATTTGTCGAATAACTCAAAAACTAATTAACGGATCAACGTGAAATTTTCAGAGAATATTTTCAAGATTTTACACTTAAGTAAAATGCGAAATTTTTTTTTTTTTTTTTTAAATTCTAACTACCTCTAACCCCTTAAGCTCATATTTGGCATACCAATGAAGGACAGTCCTACCAACTTAATAAAATACATTTTTTTATGAAATGATATTATCAATGGTACATTCATACATACATATGTATATATTATATGTATATATAAATGTACATATACATACATACACCTATAATTATTTAGAAATTAGTCCCAATGATAATATCTAGTTAAAAAAAGAATCTGTATATACTACACTATATAAGTTAATGAATATGAATTATGTGCGTCGTATAGAAATGTAATTAGTAGCATAAATTAAAATAAAAAAATTAAGAAAAATGCACACAATTCTCTAAAAATCGTAGCTTTTCTAATAGTTGTATTTATGTTGATTTGAAATCGAAGTTGTTTGCGACACGTTTTGCCTCAAACAATCAATAGTGATTAACAATTGATAATAAATTATTCAAAATAAATATTTAGCAATACTTTAATATGGCTTTTTGTTGTTTGCTTTTCGTATCAAAATAAAAACTTTCAATTGTATTATACATATATAATTTTGGAAAAAATAATTTCAAATTGAATCCGCTCCGGATCAAGTGCAATTTTTTAAGCGAGATATTGTAATAAATAAATTGTAGTTATGTTTCTAATGAATTGCGAAAAAAAAATCAAAACGAAACAACAACAACAAATGCGTTGCGATTTGTTTTTCAAATATAATATATAAGATAAATGTAATTATTAACAGTAATTAATAATAAATATGCTTATAAATAAGTATTTTACAATTAAATGTAATTAAAAGCAAAAAAAAAAAAAAAACAAAAACAAAGCTAAGATAAACTGCTTTGAAACAGTTAATAAACATAAACGTGCAAAATTGAATTGAAGCAATATTTGAGTTTAACAGCAGAGAGAGTTATCACTACTGTACTTGCAACAACAAATTTTGTTTTATGCAATTATATGCTTTAGAAGCTTCATATCTTCACCTAAAATGCAAAATAACGTAACATCACTTTATAAGTTTACAGGCGAAGAAAAAACGACATGAAAGAAAGCACTCAAATTGAAACAAAATTTGAGTTTTGGCTATAAAATGGTTATACATAGGTAATATATTGGTTATATATTGGTTATATATTGGTTATATATTAGTTATATATTTGTTATATATTGGTTATTTATTATTTATGTATTGGTTATATCTGCCAGCAAAAACTGAAAATTTTATGCCACATATTTGTAATATGATGTAGTGAATGGTAAGCAATAACAAACTCAATTTCGATTTTTTCAATCATACGTTGTTTTGCATTTTAGGTGACGATATACAGTATTTATAAGTTTTGGCACGCAATCTCACAAAAAAATCGAATAACTTTATTAGCGACTTGTATTTCTCTCTAGACTTTAATGATTAACACAAAAACATACCTAAAATATACACATATACATATATATATATATACATATATATATATATATATATATATATACATATATATATATATATATATATATGTGCGTACGATTGCGTGCCAGCAGCAAACTTACAAATATTCCCTTCGCACGCCACGCTGACGCAACAACAATTAAAATGTTAGTAGCAACAAATCTACTACCATTCGAAAATATCCATGGTTAAAAAAAATGTGAAATAAAAAAGAAAGCGTGGAAATGCCAGAGAGAAGAAAAACAAATTTCCGTCCTTTTCGGCGAAAATTTTGACTGACAGCTAAAAGATGGATGATTTTAATGTCAACGCCTGTGACTGCATATCTCGCAGTGCCTTTTTTCCGATATTCTATGCATGTACATTTATACATCCTGCGTCACACATACATACATACATATATACATATTAATGTGTATTTGCACATGCGTCAACATATGTGCTTGTATGTGTGTAATGTCGGTTGTAATCTAGTAGCCTCATGGCTGGACGCAGCATTGTAAACATTGGTACGCTTAGAACTCAAGTCGCTCAATTTGCGGCAACTGCGGGGAGCCTTCAAGTACCTTTCAGTAAACTATAGATTTGCGCAGCGTACGAATTGAGACATTGCAGAATTAAGTAGAGATATGTATACAAGTACTACATATGCATTTATCTATATGTGTATATATTGCAGGGCAAATATTTTAAATGACTTACTTTCTTTCACCGGTTTTTATACAGAAATTGAGAGATTAAATTTTTCGAAAAAAAAAATTATTTCTGTCAATTAAAATTTTTTTATATTCGCCTAAAGGTACTTTATAACACTTTTAACTATGCGAGATATACATATGTATACATATTGCGACAAAAAATCACACGGAAATTTTAAATCAATTCCCTGGTATATAATATTTCAAAAAAAAAAAAATGTACTTTGCTAAGAAATTATCTCAAATTTTGTATTTCTAAACAAATTTCGTGGCGGATATTGTAAATGGCTTGCGGTGATTTAGTTTTATCAAAAACACCAGCCCGCAAGTGTACAAAGCCTTCAAAGACAATCGAGAGATCGTTGAATATACATATGTCTCATGCCTCATTTTGGACGACCTTCGAACTGATGAAATTATTAAAAAAAAGTGAACGATATGGTGCTCAAAAATCGTCAGGCAAGTGTAAGAGAGATGACAAGAGAGCTCGACATCTCTCGCGAGTTTGTTCGAATGATTTTGGTATATATTTTTAGTATGAAACGCATTCTTGCTCGACTCGTCCCGATAAAGCTGAATTTTTTTCAAAAAGAGTATCCTAAAAAAATCTCTTTGGACAGATAGTACTTGAACGTGCGAACTCCGAACCCACATTAATGGAGAGCATTACAACCGCCGATGAGACGTGGGTTTATGAGTTTGACATGCATAAAAGTCAACAATAGCCGAAATGAAACCCGTTTTCCGTCGATCGAAGAGATAAAACAAAATTCGTTGAGAGAACTGAAGGCCATCGCAAAAGGAGCTAATGAAAAAAAAAATAAATTCAGTGAAAATTTCGCAATTTTTTTTTTTTGTCAAAGGGATG